>JAGQAX010000014.1:38918466-39353764 GCA_019142605.1 Cephalopholis sonnerati | reverse complement strand
CGTTCCCAAAATCATGAAAAAAAAGTCATAGTATAGCATGTCGTCCAAAATCATGAAAAAAGTCATAGTATAGCATGTCGTCAGAAATCATGAAAAAAAGTCATAGTATAGCATGTCGTCCAAAATCATGAAAAAAGTCATAGTATAGCATGTCGTCAGAAATCATGAAAAAAAGTCATAGTATAGCATGTCGTCCAAAATCATGAAAAAACGTCATAGTATAGCATGTCGTCCAAAATCATGAAAAAAGTCATAGTATAAGCATGTCGTCCAAAATCATGAAAAAAGTCATAGTATAGCATGTCGTCTAAAATCATGAAAAAAAAGTCATAGTATAGCATGTGTCCGAAATTATGGAAAAAAGTCATAGTATAGCATGTCGTCCAAAATCATGAAAAAACGTCATAGTATAGCATGTCGTCTAAAATCATGAAAAAAAAGTCATAGTATAGCATGTCGTCCAAAATCATGAAAAAAGTCATAGTATAGCATGTCGTCCAAAATTATGAAAAAAAGTCATAGTATAGCATGTCGTCCAAAATCATGAAAAAAGTCATAGTATAGCATGTCGTCCAAAATTATGAAAAAAAGTCATAATAGAGCATGTCGTCCGAAATCATGGAAAAAAGTCATAGTATAGCATGTCGTCCGAAATCATGAAAAAAAAGTCATAGTATAGCATGTCGTCCAAAATCATGAAAAAAAAGTCATAGTATAGCATGTCGTCCAAAATCATGAAAACATGTCATAGTATAGCATGTCGTCCAAAATTATGAAAAAAAGTCATAGTATAGCATGTCGTCCAAAATCATGAAAAAAAGTCATAGTATAGCATGTCGTCCAAAATTATGAAAAAAAGTCATAGTATAGCATGTCGTCCAAAATCATGAAAAAAGTCATAGTATAGCATGTCGTCCAAAATTATGAAAAAAAGTCATAATAGAGCATGTCGTCCGAAATCATGAAAAAAAAGTCATAGTATAGCATGTCGTCCAAAATCATGAAAACATGTCATAGTATAGCATGTCGTCCAAAATTATGAAAAAAAGTCATAGTATAGCATGTCGTCCAAAATCATGAAAAAACGTCATAGTATAGCATGTCGTCCACAATTATGAAAAAAAGTCATGGTATAGCATGTGGTCCAAAATCATGGAAAAAAAGTCATAGTATAGCATGTCGTCCAAAATTATGAAAAAAAGTCATAGTATAGCATGTCGTCCAAAATTATGAAAAAAAGTCATAGTATAGCATGTCGTCTAAAATCATGAAAAAAAAGTCATAGTATAGCACGTCGTCCAAAATCATGAAAAAAAGTCATAATAAAGCATGTCGTCCAAAATCATGAAAAAAAGTCATAATAAAGCATGTCGTCCAAAATCATGAAAAAAGTCATAGTATAGCATGTCGTCCAAAATTATGAAAAAAAGTCATAATAAAGCATGTCGTCCAAAATCATGAAAAAAAGTCATAATAAAGCATGTCGTTCCAAAATTATGAAAAAAAGTCATAATAAAGCATGTCTTCAAAAATCATCAAAAAAGTCATAGTATAGCATGTCGTCAGAAATCATGAAAAAAAGTCATAGTATAGTATGTCGTCCAAAATTATGAAAAAAAGTCATAATAAAGCATGTCGTCCAAAATCATGAAAAAACGTCATAGTATAGCATGTCGTCCAAAATCATGAAAAAAGTCATAGTATAGCATGTCGTCCAAAATAATGGAAAAAAAGTCATAGTGTAGCATGTCGTCCAAAATCATGGAAAAAAAGTCATAGTATAGCATGTCGTCCAAAATTATGGAAAAAAAGTCATAGTATAGCATGTCGTCCAAAATCATGGAAAAAAGTCATAGTATAGCATGTCGTCCAAAATCATGGAAAAAAGTCATAGTATAGCATGTCGTCCAAAATTATGAAAAACAGTTGTTGTTGTTGTTGTTGCAGTAAGTAACAGTGTGACATCAATATTTCAACAAGTAGAAGTATGGTGAGCGTCAGGATAAGAAAGTTTAATCTCATATTAAAAACATACCTGTACTATATTGACTGAGGGCTGCAAGGGGAGCAGGGAGATCTGGGCGCTGGTCAGATAGAGGGACATTTACCACACACAATACCCACCTGTTATGATATAAAGCTGTATGAAAATCAGCAGTGTCTCATTAAGGCGTCAAACAGCAGCATCATCCTGTTCTGGCTCTCTTATCTGACCAGTCTGTGGAGGTGGTGAATTATGCTCAGCTGATTGGTGTTAAAGGAAAAAAATGAAAAATTAAAAAGTGTCTTCCAAAAAACAAAACTGTCTTTGAGTGTTTGCTCTAAACTGAAAATGTGGTCTGCACTGCCCTCTAGTGGCTCCCTGCCTCCCTGCTCACAGCCACAGAGGAGGTTTCTCTCCAGGCCTCAGACTGTCTCACTGATATTTAATGTTCATCATTTATGTTTCATCCTCTCAGGTCCACTCTGGGGACTTCTGTCCTTGGTGCCTTGGTGCCAAACCACCCCTACACCCTGTCCCTCCCACTTTCACACTGTTTCCGTGTCCTCAGGGAGGGTCCGCCATATTGAGTGCCGTCCCAAACCAACGAGGGTGGGCCGAGGGTCGTCATTACATAACGTGTGTGTGTTAATCATAAATAAAAACAACATTAATACTGCATGCAAAAACTGCATTGTTGTCAAGAACCAGCATAAACTGGGATTAGCATAAAGAGGGCTTGTGGGTACCACAGAGCCCATTTTCAAATGACCCCTGTGAAAATGACGCTAAAAGTTAGCTCAACTTTGGAGCATTGTTAAACCTCCTTCTTAACAAGACGCCAAGAGATGGTTGGTGTTTTTGATATTATTTATGTAATATACCCTGTAGCCCCTTCGTTGTTCCCCCTATACTGGACATAATAAATGTCTAAAAATTAAAAAAAAAAAGAAATTAGTGGGAGGCCACCTCAGAAACACACTTGCGTTTAAAGAACACACATAAAAATATAAAAGCTGTTATCTGATACACATGCCCTTGAGAAGGCAAACTCATCTATGCTGATTTCTTTTTTAACTAAAAATCATTCTTAAAATCTATTTAATGTATCATTTCTTTTTTTTTTATTTGGTATTTTTGTCATACACAGACGTGCAGTGACGATTAGTGATGTGTCTGTTGATGTTATCCAGTGTCAAGTCTGTATTTGATTATGTGACAATAGAAACATGTTTAAATTGTCTAAATGAAACTTTAATACAACCTGTCACCTTGATCTAATTTCTGACACATGAATTAGCCTCTCTGGGTTAGTTTAAAGATAAAATATAGAAACTAATATGACTTAGAGCTGACTAATACATTTTGAATTTCTGTTGAGTAAAACTATGAAGGATAAACACGACTAAATGTGACTATAATAAACATATTTGTCTCAAGACTAAATCTAAAACAGCTGTGAACCCTGACAGAAGTGTGTGGGAGAATAAAGCACCAGGCAGCCATGTTGGTTTATAGCAATGTTGTCTTTTATTCTAATTTCCAATAAACATTGAATATATCAGTCCCTTATTTGTACAAAAATACCTGAACAGGATACAATGTAGATCCAGGAGGAGCCGTACAGACAGAACGAAGCAAAGCACAGTGGGGTTATCTGAAAAAGTGATTACGGTTCATTTGCGCTTTTTTTTTTTCTTTCCCTGAAATGTCTATTTGACTTCAGCTTATGATGACTTCAACCCAAAAATAAAACACAGAGTCCCCGCTGTGGGTGGGACTGCTGAGCGATGTCGACCTGATGTTAGGATTTCGTTCCAGTGGGTTTCACAGTCGCAGCTAACTGTAACTGAGCGCAGTGAGTGGACGGATGGCAACTAAGGACTTGTTCTTCGCAAACAAGAGGCACCTGCTGCACAGATAGGCTTGGTTAAGAAACAGAATTAAAAAACTTTGTTATGCACCGTAAAATCAGAGTGAAATGAACAACCCTCGTTAGCTACAGCGGATAATTGCACTACTTGTGATGGTTTACAAAAGGCTGCTAAAGGTGAAGCTGTGGTGTGTGTGTGTGTGTGTGTGTGTGTGTGTGTGTGAAAGGTTAATAGACCCTTTTACTGTTAGTAAACAGTGTGATGTTTTTGGTGGGCGGGGCTTAGCTGGAGGCAAAACGGTTCTCTACAGACATTAGCCAGCGCTAGCTAGCATGTTCTGTTGGCTTGTTTTAGACGATGGAGGAAGATGATGTGAGTGGTGCGTTCAGGAGCGCACTCTGACACAAACTGGAGCGTTGATAAATTGGGAGCGCTGTCTGAATGTAGCGTTGGGTTATCCAGAGCAGCGTGTAGAGCGTCAGACTGAATTTACCAACGCACCATGTCAGGTCACTCACTCTCCGGGACCGCCAGTGTTACTGGAAGAAGTAAACACTGACCAACGGGACCAGACTGGCCGACCCGTATGCTCTCACTCAGTGGATGGATGATGTCACAGGAAGCCAATCTTGTTTGTTTTGCTATGGAAGCTAACGTTAGCTAATGTGCTAAAGAGTTAGCGTTCCAGAGAAATCCAATCTTCCTCTTAGTAGCTCCCCAGTTTCTGATGAGGTGGACATGATAACCCTTAATACACATAACGTTCTTCATCCCTACAACAGGAAATACTTTGTCCCTAACCTGATATGAAGTGTGCGCTGCACATGTGAGCATTTTTGATGATGGCCTCCGTCCAGTCCTTTGGTCTGATCACATTTAACCATCTTTGTTTTTGTTGACGGGCAGTGGCGGCTGGTTTTGAGCCATGACTCCTTCTATTCTGGCTCCCAATAACACAACAAGACCACATTTAAGACGCCCATGTCGCCTACAGCCCTGTGGGGGCGAGTCCTGTTCTGCCTCCAGCTAAACTGACGTCATCATGGCGTCGGCCCTCAAAGGGTCTATATCCAAGCACTGAAAGTAAATGAGTGGAATCAGACGTGACAGACAGAGAGGAAATATGCAAAAGATACGGTTTGAGAAACAAAATGGCGTCAGAATCGGTTGCTGGCAGAGTTGAAGACTCTGTCAGTCTGTCAGCTTATACACACAAGTGATGTTCAGAAATTTGACACGCGCCAAAAATCCAGTTTGATCTCTTAAAGAAAAAACAGCTTAATTTAATACTGTATATACTGTGGTATATTCATTTTTATATATATTTATATTTTTATATATATATATAAAAGGTCATTTTGTGGCAAACCAAAGAAAATACACATGATGTCAATATACACAATCAAATAATGGAAAAAAAGGACTAAATAAATCATTCTTCATTTAACACGGAGTTATGAGCAAAAGCATAACGCCCCATACATAGTGATCTGTGACCTAGGTACAGTGTTAGATCTACGTCTTCCATAGCTTCACATACTTAGAAAACAAATGATACTGTATACTGGTATATTCATATACTTGGGCTTGTGTATACGATTGCATTGTAGCACAGTGATTAAAAAAATGGAGGGAGAAGGAGAGGACCCATGTGGCCCCGCGTCCCTCTCTGACAGACAGGGAAGAACCTCAGCTAAAGACTGGGGCATGCTGGGATACCTCCAGCCCAACTCCTGTCTCCTCTAAATCCACCGCTCAGCTCGACTTTACCCGACCGACAAGCAACTTCCTGTCTCTAAAAGGCAAGTTATGATAACCAGCAGACTTAGCAATCCTGAAGGGTGAATATAACAGTCTGGCCACACACACACACACACACACACACACACACACACACACACACACACACACACATGTATTCACCACAGGGTCATAGCTTACAGGCTGGACACAGGTGGGACAGGGGGGCGGGGGGTTCAAGCATTATCCAATCCCTGGAGAGAGTCTGCCCTGGCTGACTAGAAAGGCCTGATGGGTGGAGCGCAGAGCTGCTGAGTCAATAGAGTCACGTGATTGGTTGACCTGCGGCGGCGGCTGCGGCAGTGGCTTGTGATGTCAACGACAGTACTTGGAGAGAGTTCAGTTAGCCTGGCGGGGAGTCTGATGGCCCCGTGCTAACCCTGATCACCGTGAGTCTGGCACAGGATGGAGGATAGAGCGGAGGGGCAGGTGAGGCTAAGCAGGTGTTATGTCACACGCCTGCAGGATTTTCATTCGCTGGTCACACGACAGCAGGAAAAGACAAAGGGACTTGTCTTCTCCGGTCTCCTGTCCTGTTTTTTATCCTTATAAATGTGGTCCTCTCTTGTATTTTGGATGGCCACAGGGCAGTCCTCTCAGGTGGCGTGTTAAAGCCAACATGAATATAGCATGTGGAAACTGCTGTTCTTTATGTCACCACTTGGGGGTGCCGCAGTTGGACACTTCACACCGGATGGTTTCCAGTTAGATTTGTTTAGTATTGACGTGTCACACTCTGTTTTTCTGATGCACCAACTTTGCATAGTTTACCTGCTTTGTCTACTTTTCACTTCATCTCCCAGAATGCTTTTCTACGACCACCAGAGATAGGCACGACCATGCTCATCTCAATGAAACACAGGCCTGAGGCCACAAGAATTGAGCTAGGTAGCCAAATGGATGATTAATCCAGCTATTTTCAACCGCTTATCCATACGTGGTCTCGGGGGCAGCAGGCTGAGCAAAGCACCCCAGACGTCCCTGTCCCTAGCGACACTTTCCAGCTCCTCCTGGAGGACCCCAAGGTGTTCCCAGGCCAGATGAGATATATAATCCCTCCAGTGTGTTCTGGGTCTGCCCCGGGGCCTCCTACCAGTGGGACGTGCCCAGAACACCTCTAACAGGAGGCGCCCAGGAGGATCCTGATCAGATGTTGGACCACCTCAACATGAAGGAGCAGCGGCTCTACTCCGAGCTCCCTCCAGATGTCTGACTCCTCCCCCTATCTCTAAGGCTGAGCCCAGACACCCCACAGAGAAATTTCGACTGCTTTAATCCGCAATCTCATTCTTTTAGTCACTGGGCTGGGACGTACATGGTAAATCGAAAGCTTTGCCTTGTGGCTCAGCTCCCTCTTCACCACGACAGTCCGGCGCAGCGCCCGCATCCCTGGAGAAGCTGCACCCAACCGTCGATCCATCTCACGCTCCATTCTACTCTTCACTCGCGAACAAGACCCCTTTCAATGCCAAGGAGCAGCGGCTCTTCTCCGAGCTCCCTCCAGATGTCTGACTCCTCCCCCTATCTCTAAGGCTGAGCCCAGACACCAGAGAAGACTCATGTCGGCAGCTTGTATCCGCGATCTCATTCTTTCGGTCACTACCCAGAGCTCATGACCATAGGTGAGGACTCGGACAGAAATGGACCAGTAAACCGAAAGCTTCGCCTTCTAACTGTTGAAGAGTTTCTCAATTTTCTTAATGAATCGATAAATTGTTTGATGTATACAATGTCAGAAAATTGTGAAAAATGTTCATCGCAGTTTCCAAGATTCTCGGTAATGTCTTCGAATTGCTTTGTTTTCATCTGACCGTCAGTCCAAAGATATTCAGTTTACTCAGAGATGAGGAGAAGCAGCATGTGCTCACTGAGAAGCTGGAACCATTATATATTTTTGGCTTTTTTTTCTTAAAAACAGATTACTGAATATCCAAATAGTTGCCGAAGTATTTTGTGGTGACTAATCAATGAATCTAAAATAATAAACACTACCCGACGACACGCCTGATGACTACAAGGCATTCTGGTCTACTGAGGCTACTGCTGGTGTGAAAATGACTTCCTCTACTTCTATTGATATGAGTTTCTCCCTGTTTGATTGTTGCGGCTGTTTACAAAAGATGTCCTTACTGTGTGGAAGTTCGGAACTGCTCAATACTGATGATACCAAACTGCAACATGCAGCTGCTGGAAATATCTGGACGTGATGTTGTAGTTTAGCCAGTTATCAGCAGAGATAGGATTCATACAGCAGCACGTAACAAGACGACAGACCCAGATATGCAAGACTGCATTACCAACACCTGTTTTCTAAATCCTGTTCAAGTTGATTTTCACTTTTGGAAAACAGTTTGACATTTTAGGAAACCGCAAAGACTTTGATGAGTAGATTGATACCACTGTCGTATATTTAGTTAGTTGGTACAAAGAGAGAGGACCTAAAACATGATAGAAGAATACTTCACCCACAAAACAACTGTTACCTTGAATTTGTGAAGAAAACTTTGTTTATCTGGAATACCTCCACAGTGAACGGAGAATCCAAAAAAGACAAACATTTGTCATGAATTGATGTAATCAGAGTTCACGTTCAACAACAATAAAACTGTATGAAAACATCTGTTTACAAACTCTGACACAACTCCTGCAGTGTAATCCAAGTCTCATCTACGCGGTCGTACGCTCAGTACTTCCAAAACACATGAATTAAGCAGGATTTATACTTCTGCGTCAAATCAACACCGCACCTATTGCAGCGCCTACGTCGTAACCTATTCCGTAGCCTGACGTGCACCTCCCCAGAAATGTAAGTACATGTCACAGCGACGCAGACCTCCTGTCTGTCTCTGTAAGCTGAAACCATTTCCCTCAGTGGAAACAAAGCTTTTATTTACTTTAATTTCACAGATAAGAAACAATAAATTGTGAAGACAATAAAGCCTCCACAAAAATAGCATTTGAAGTCTTGTGTGTGATTTATCCTGGCTTCATATGAGCAGAGGAAATCTCTGCTAGCTGCTAGGCTAATTTATACAATGTAAAATGCCATAGGCTTGTGCTAATAACGTTAGCATGTTGTATTTGTGGGGAAAACGTGTTTAGTATAAGACAGTTGCTTTGTCAGTGAACCTTGTGAGCTGTAATGGAGCCGAATTTTGTAATCTTATCTTTGTTAAATGTTGCTGTTGTCCCTGGATTTATATGAGAAGAGGAAAAAGTCCACTAGCCGCTAGGCTAATCTATACAATGTAAAATGCCATAGGCTTGTGCTAATAATGTTAGCATGTTGTATTTGTGGGGAAAATGTGTCCAGATAAAGACAAGTGTTTGTCTGTGAATGCTGCCAGTTATAGTGAAGCTGATTTGTGTTTGAAACTGTCTCTATTAAGCCATGTTTAATGTGTGTTTAATGTGTGTTTAATGTGTGTTTTTATTCAACTAAACTTTACAGCACTTCACAGAAACCTCACCGCCAACCAGTGCTTTGGAGGTGTAACTGCAGAGTGACACAGACACACCACCACACAAATAAAAATGCTAACAAAGGCATAGGCCATGTTGGCAGGGTTCGCATAGAGCTAACGCACAAGTATAAATCCACCTTTGTTGGATTCTCTGTTCACCATGGAAGCACGCCAGAAAAACAAATTCATGAATTAAAGGTAACAAATGGTCACTTTGCAGTTGAAGTATTCCTTTAAGGATAACACAACATCTTTAAAGACTCACGTCCATTGTGTTCTGCACTGTAAATATGAAGCTACTGTACAGCTGGTAGCTGGTTAGCTTAGCTTGGGAGATCGTGTCAATAGTCAAGGACATAAACCCTGGTTAAACCACACATTGTTTCTACAAGATGTAATGTGTTAACTCATGAGCTGTACAGGTGCACATAGGAGGATTTTTGTAACCTCAGGACAGCCACGCTAACCGTTTTCCCATGTTTCCAGTCTTTATGCTAAGCTAAGCTAAGCTAAGCTAACCAGCTGCTGGCAGTAGCTTCATATTCAGCGCAGACATTAGAGTGGTATCAGTCTGAACATCCAACTCTTGGCAAGAAAGTGAGAAAGTCCAAAAATGTTAAACTGTCCATTTAAGATCACCTCTAACACTCTCGATGTTACCCCACCCAGCTGAAATCTGAAATATGTTACTGTATGTGCATTAAAATATAGCTTCAATTTCATACACAAGGATCACAATTTTCACTTAAGGCGAGTGAATCTCGTTCCACTGTGTGCCGACACACAATCAACTGAGTTCACATTTCAAGTCATTTGATCAATTCCATATTAAAACAAACAAAAAGGAAAACGTAATGGGAGTGCTTTTGTTGATTTGTCTTTTGTGGAGAGAGGGAACAGTGGTCAGGATCCGAACACGACGGCTCCAACCCATCGATATCAAATCAATAATCAACATGTGCAAGCAGTGAGCTCAGAACAGACTTAGGAAAAGAAAATGACATTCAAAGACAAATTCACCAACAGATGTAACCCTTTCGATTTTAAAAAACGGTAGAAGCTTGGGGTGGACGCACTTTTCAGGAGTCTATTTAACAGTCTTCCTCCTCTGCCTTATGGTCTTGAGACGTTGTTTTTACCAAAGCGTGGCCGTGTTGGTTCGAGCCACACGGAGGTCCGAGACGTCCCCAAACCTTCCTGAAAGGCACTGCATAATCAGCCCTGACTCTCTTTGCTCCCACGCCACTGTAATCCAATCAGAACTGCTGGAAATTCACATGCATGCTTTTCAGAAGGGGGGTGGTGGAGGAGGAGGAGGACGAACAGAGAGCAGGCAGCTTCATTTAGCTAGAGGGAACAGCTGTCGTCTGTCCGCCCGGGAGTGCAAAACTAGTTCTGCATTGAATCAACAGTAATAAAACAGCATTAAAATGACATCAAGTAATCAACTCTACAAGAGAGGCTCGTTCAGCCTTCCTGATACACATTCCTCTGTCCTTTCAGCAAACCCTCGCCACTGCTCTGCTCGTCTTGCCTTTAGCTACTTCTCTCTTCTCTCCCGACTTTTCTCTGAGCTCCTGTGGAGGAGGAGAGGCGGGAATCGGGGTTGCACCAAGGGATTGTTGGACAGGACACAGCAGAGAGGCCGCATCAAGTCCGCTCGGGTGTCGGGGAAGGAGGCGGGGGGGGCAGGGTGTCAGCTTATCCAGACTGGACTGCACAGGTTGAGAAAACTCCTGGATCGAGTTTGATAAGACCCAGAGAGGTTCCCGTCCATCCCTGATGATTGATGAGGAAGTCAGAGGGTGGCGCTCCCCGCCCGCGAAGGGGCGAGGGTGGGGCGGGCACCACAGCTTATCAGGCCTGGAGGATGAGGGAGGCTGGGGGGGGAGTTGAAGGGTGAGGGACTCTGAGGGAGGTATCCATCCGGACCCGCAGCACTCCTGCTGAACCTTCGCAAACGTATGTCTCTCTCCAGGGTCAAATGGCAATGACAAAACAATTGAGTCTCCATGACAACATCGCAGGAGTTGGGCAACTGCTGGGTCCACAATCTGCAGCGCTTGAACTGTCTGAATGGTTCAAACATCCAAGCGGCGGTAAGGCGGAGATTGGCACCGGCGCACCACCAGTGCCGGCTGAGTTGTTCACATCCCCGAATCTCAACCTAACTTTTCTCTGTCTTCTCGACCTCGTTGCGTTGGTGAGGGAGGGGCAGATGGGGGGGTGGGATCTCAGGGTGAGAGGTGTGCAAAAAAGGGGTGGAAGTGTTGGGGGTGTGGAGTGTCACAAGGCCACGGCGGTGCAGGGGTGTTTGAGCTTGCAGGGCAGCACTCCTCTGTTGAGCTGGTAAAACTCCACCAGGTGGATCAAATCGGTGAACTTGGTGGTGCCGTCATCGAGGCTGAAGAACACCTGACCGTCCTCCTCACACTTCAGACCAGAGACAGAGGGAAGAGAGAGGACAGTTAGCCATCACATGACAATAAGATGTGTAATTTTTAAGGCTGCCCCAGACCAACAGTCCTCATCAGGGTCCATCAGTGGACTCGTGTCTCTCATGTTTGTGATATGAATGTAATGATGAAATGATATATTTTGGTGGTTTGAGTTGAAGGTGTGAGAAAGAATAGTCTCAGTAACATTGTTAACACTGTGCTACATTACAGAGAAATACAAACCGTACTAATGAACCTTCATTAATATAGGCCTATATTTTATCTCCAAGTGCACGTAACACACTGAGCAAGCCGCCTGTTAATGACGCTGTGGGCTAATGGGCATGTAGCTACTTCCATGTTTCACATGATACGTCATGTTTGTAGTGGACCAATGAAGATGAGTTTACATATCACCTTGGGTTGGTCCTTCACCTTCTCAAAATGATCCCACACTTTGGATTTCCTGCCCCACATGTTATTAACTAGCCTGTGAAATAACCGCAGGTACCAGCCCTGGAAATTAGGGGCTTTCAAGAGCGCGGCGGCAGGTTGATCTTCTTCCAGGAACTGTTTATAAGTGTGTAGGCCTATCGTCTGTGGGACAGATGTAAAGCTCTGGGTAGCCCTGCACTAACATGATCAACTTTTCTGTGTTTATCAGATTGAATATTTACAGAAAAACAGAAAGATATCTGTCGGCTGTGACTGGTTTGTAACCTGACTCCTGTCTGACTGCTGAGCGTGGACACTTCCTGTGTCTGTCCTTTCAAATTTAAGTCCCACATAGTCCAGTCATATAGGTTTGGATTTATTTGACAAGGCGCAGCTCCTCATAGAGTTTCGCATTTGTTTGTTTGTTTTTTCTGCGACTAAGCAACCAATGAAATCTTGCCAACTAATGACCTTTCTGGTCAATTAACATTTGGTTGACTATCAGGGAGCAGCCCCTTAACTACAGCCTTTGAAAGTCTGTAGTTCTCGGAGGTGCTTCCTGGTTTGGCCCGAAGTTATTTCTTTACTGGAAAAAAATTAATTCAAACAAACGGCTACCCAGAAGGAAGAAAAAGCTTCTTGTCAAATCTTAAAAAGGCATATGATATGAAAAATGGTGGGTAGTGGTTGTAGGTGAACGAAGCAGACCAGGTGAGTCTTGCAGGCTTATACCACAAGATAAGGCTGTATCTCAGAGTATTTAGAACAGTAATGTGACTGACCGGTAGGATCTGGAAGTGCTTGATCTTCTGGTGGTGGCACAAGGTAAGCACGAATGCCTTGGGATTACTCTGACTGTCCCGCAACAGGAATAACCTGACACACAGAACATTAGAGAGAAATTATTAGACTGCTTCATGAAATACATACATACATATATCACTAATATAACTTGGGGTGGGTTTTATACTATTACAGTTCAAATATATGCTGCTGCATGAGTTAAGGGAGCTGTGACTCTTTGAGAACCTTATCTTAATCCACTGGGTAAAGGCTAAAGTGAACGACTGTGATCCCAAAAAGCTGATTTTAGACACCAACATTTCAGAGATCTAAGCTTTTCTTGGCACCACTGACGTCTCTATTTTTCACATTTTCTTCATGTACTTCTAGTCTGACAAGATAATCTTTACCTCCCTGACTTTATTTTCTGGAGCTCCATACTGCATTTCACAGGAGCGACAGTTATGACAAAATAACATCATGTCACACCAAAATGCTCACACCAGCCTCCCAACCTTGTCACACTCATGCAGTCGTTCTTACCCGTCTACTTGGCCTTGTTGGATGATCATTTTGTGGGCTTCCTCTCTCATGATGCGACCATGAAACCACACCTGTGTCCTGTGGATCACTGAGAGACACACATCTGCGACTCAGTGTTCGAGAATTTATATATTCACGATCACTTCACCAGCGCTGGGCAAGCAAAACTAAACACTTGGGGTCCTGTTTAAACAATCTATAGAAGAGTCCTGCACCGGGTCGGATACCTGCGGTATCTAAATCACTATTATCAAACTGCAGATTCTTTTATTTTGAAAGTCAGTGACACAGTGTAACCTTTGACCCCGTGGTCACATTGGTCAGCGACGTGGAGGACTCCAGCCATGAAACTTTGCAGCCCGAGGATGAGGTGGCAGCCTACATGGAGTTCAGATCCTTTGGAGGTTTGATGGTGGTGGAAGGAGCATGCTGAAATGTTTCCTAACCTGGCAGTGACTGAATGTTTTCACCATCCAGTCAAAGAGACGTCTCCTCCACTGGATTTGGAATTCAAGAACCGAGAACCAGCTTAATGTGAGGGACCGGAGCCTGGGTGGGTTTGATCACGGGTGTGGGTCGGGTCGCAGGCGAGTGTGTCTTTGACTGTGACGGGTAATGGGTCAGTTCTGGTGCTGAGCTTTACAGGTATGGGCGGGTGCAGGTTTTCTAAAATTGACCCGTGCAGAACTCTGTTCTTTACAAGGTAATTCATGATGTATTTTTGTGAGTGGTGTAAAGTGAGAGTACCTGTGCTCAGAGAGGATGGGTGCAGTGGGCTGGGACTGCCCAGGACATTCATACGCTGGCTCCGTTTCTGTGTGGAAGAAAGAGCACATTTTCAGCATTTATCATGAGGTAACAACACATTCCTTTAGACTTGTCACACCTCCATGGCACACTGACTTTTGCTGAAACAGTCAGTACAGTGCACAATGCACTGCAGTCACTGTCACAGGTAAGTGGAGCTGCTGCAGGTGATGCAGGGGAAAGATGACTTAGTTCAAAATGGAAGAGGCCTCTGCACAACAATGTTGTTCAAAGATTTGTGTGAAAGACAAACTGTCATCTCAGAGGACTTGTGACAAAATATACAGTCAGGAAAGTTAGTGATATGACATTTTCATTGTGGGATCTTTGTGTTGGAGCTCAAATCTGTTCATGTCTGGCTTCAGATTTCTTCTAGTCCCCCAGCATCATCCCCCGTCTTACCCTCCAGGTCTGTCCCTCCTCCAGGGCAGCGCTCTGAGCCTCGACGGGGTTGTCGATGACGCGTCCGGTCCGCCCAGAGAAGTCCATGGCGACCAGGGAATTCTCAGATACACTCCGCTGTTAGGAGACATGGCAGGGTGGGGGGAGGGGGTACACAAGGAGCATGGGGTGGTGATGGGTGAGGTGGGGGGTAGACAAGGGTCGGAGGTCAAACAAGCCAGACGCACTCACTGGAGCATGACAAATCCTGTCTGCACACAGACCTACTTCAGTCAGTCCACACATGAGGAAAAGCACAAGCCTCTCCTGGCTCTCAGATTTTCTTCTAATTCATTACGAAGGCCTTTCCTTCATCTGGAAATACAGTCAGTTAAACTACTGTGCCTCCATCTGAGCAAAAAGTTACAAACCTTTTCTACGTTTGGTCACTTATATTACACTTTATGAGACCTTTGTCAAACGATCTATATAAATATATGTACTCTTTTTACCTGTCGCTACAGATTTTTGTCCAGGGATCATTTTTTCCGACAGTGATCCGACTGGTCAGAGGTCAGGATGTTGACAGACTGTGTCTATCCTGACGTTAACCTGCTTCAGTTAGCTGTTCCGCTTAAGTTACCACAGTGTTACCTCGCTAACTCCAAATCCTCCAATCCTGCGTCATCGCACAGGCCTCTGGTGGCAGTAAAACGCGGTAAAAAGCTCCGCCCCCTCAATCACTCACAAGTTCTTCATCAACACTTTTTAGAGCAGTACCCTGACGTGCACCTCCCCAGGAATGTAACTACACGTTGTGGCGTCGGAGACCTCCTGTCTGTCTCTGTAAGCTGAAACCATTTCCCTCAGTGGAAACAAAGCTTTTATTTACTTTAATTTCACAGATAAGAAACAATAAATTGTGAAGACAATAAAGCCTCCACAAAAATAGCATTTTAAGTCTTGTGTGTGATTTATCCTGGCTGAAATATGAGCAGAGGAAATCTCTGCTAGCTGCTAGGCTAATTTATACAATGTAAAATGCCATAGGCTTGTGCTAATAACGTTAGCATGTTGTATTTGTTTGGAAAACGTGTTTAGTATAAGACAGTTGTTTTGTCAGTGAACCTTGTGAGCTGTAATGGAGCTGAATTATGTGCCATTACCTTTGTTAAATGTTGCTGTTGTCCCTGGCTTCATATGAGTAGAGGAAAAGTCCACAAGCTGCTAGGCTAATTTATACAATGTAAAATGCCATAGGCTTGTGCTAAAAACATTAGCATGTTGTATTTGTGGGGAAAATGTGTCCAGATAAAGACAAGTGTTTGTCTGTGAATGCTGCCAGTTATAGTTAAGCTGATTTGTGTACTTGTGTTTGAAACTGTCTCTATTAAGCCATGTTTAATGCGTGTTTAATGTGTGTTTAATGTGTGTTTTAAAACAAATAAACTTTACAGCACTTCACAAAAACCCTGCTGCCCACCAGTGTTTTGGAGGTGTAACTGTTGTGCAGCTGTATATCATCAAACACAGGAATAAAATCTGTCTTTACATTTTATTTTGATCACAGTCTGTTTTTATAAACGTGCTTGTGACATTTCAAATGTGGCTTTGACCTGCAACTGAACTCGCCAGTCAGCCTGTAAATACCAAAATCACATCATCAGCGCGACATGGCAGCGACCGTATCGGAGATATTATGGCTTCCTTTTTGTGAAGTAAGAGGAAGTGGAGACGCGTCGTCCATCTCTCTTTACAGTCACTGGTCTGAACATTAAACACCTCCTGCTGTGAGTCGATTAATCTCAGTGTAACACAACATACCAGTGTGCAGGTTTCTTTTTGCTGTGTGTGCAGGATTTAACACTGTATGTGTGAGCATTATGTAATTCTTGTAAATAACTAAGATGTAATGAGCCGGATGTACTTTTGTTACAAACTGCTGTTTGTTTGAATGAGCAGTCTGACCTGAATCTGGACCATAAGCCTCTGACTGCAGTGAGGAGTACTACGGTCACCTCATTAACTCAAGGTCAACAGCAGCAATGATTATCTGGATCGAAATTCATCTCAGCATTTAACAAATCCTTCTTACGCTAAACGGAAAAGTGATCCAGCCCACGGTGTTGCAACTTAAAGACACCGTGGCACAGGGCGGCCTCAGAGCGACTCCAATTCACCATCAGCTCATTAATGGATCAATGTGGATTGGTGTTGGCTGGGTGGGGGCGTTAAAGCGGGGCTGTGAGAGAGTGATGTCAGAGAGCAGATACTCACCACAGGAGCAGAGAAAGGTGAGAGGTTAGACTTCCTCTGTTGGGGACCGTTGTAGCTCTGATACAGTACTATCCCATACTGTGAGGACACAAGACGAGAGACGGCGTCAACTCGAGTTCCCAAGAGCTCACAAATCATGTAACGCAAGTGGGTTAGTCATTAATTAGGTTTTGGGTTTGATGCCAAGTAGCAGCATGTGTCAGATCTGTATGAACTGTACAGCAGTATAACCCACAGCCTTGGATTTAAAGGGACGGTTCAGATCTTTTAAAGTGGGGTCGTATGGGGTACCTATCTACAGAGAGTCAGTACGTTTACAGGACATCAGAGAAAATGGGTTTATTGTGTTGGTCCGACTAAAACCAGACTAACACACCCAGATAACATGATTGGGAGTTGAATTCCTCCTGCATGTATACAGTCAGTCAGACCCAAACTGGCCGAGGCGCTCTGAGCATGCTCCACAGTTTCCGCCCCGGGCTTTGACGAAGTCCAATAGCATTAAATGTGTAAGAGAAGAAGAAGCCGGTAACAACATGGAGAAATCTACATCCAGAGCCGTGACTTTTTGGACGGACCAAATGTACAGAGCTGTAAAGTTGTCCACCATGGTACCAGTTAGCTGCTAGCTAACCGTAGCTAACTTGTTTGTCCATTGTTTGGTCTGTGACGTAATAGGTCAACAGGAAAAAGGTCCAATACTAACAAGCTGAAAGGGGGCATATCTCCACCTATCAGAGAGGAGTTGCACATACTGGGACAAGAACAGTGGTCCATATAGATGGCCTAGTTGAGCTCTAACTGTAGCTTGGTAACTTTACATGTACGTACTGACTGTATTACGTACAGTAGATATCAGTCTGCACGTCCCCAGTTTGGAGAAGCAGGCTGGAGTCTGACATGAAGGCTAAGCAATCTACTGCTGTGGACGGGTCAGCAACAAAAACTATTTTAGCTACCTTTAAAAATCACTCTCAGTTTAAGTGTACGCTATATTGAGAGTATTTTCACCGCTTTACATTAATGTCAGACAGTGATTTCCGACAGGAAAATGAAGCTGTTAGATTGTGCTCTTCAAAGCCAGACTCCATTGAAAAAAACGGTGATTTAACATTGCTGAACACAGGAGCTGCTGGTCTACTTCTGCTTTGAACACTTAGTTAGTTTGTGTTATTGTGTGAATATGGTGTTTATAACAGTTAGTTCAGATGCACAAGGGTCACACAATAACACAAACTGACTAACTGATTAAGGCGGTGAAGCACCAGCAGCTCCTGTGTTCGGTGAGCTAAAATTGCTGTTTTTGTCAATGGAGTCTGGCGTCTTCGACAAAAGCATAGATGTGGATATGAAGCCGTTATCGGCTTCCTCATTGCAACAGTAAAGCAGTAAAAATACTCTCAATATAGCGTACACTTAAACTGACACAGATTTTTTCAGGTGGGACATTTTTTAGGTGTTAAAATATGCTTTGTTGCTGACCCCTTCACAGCAGTACATTAACTTAGCTTCCATGTTAGACTCCAGTCTGCTTCTCCAAACTGGGAGCGCCGACTGACGTCTACTGTATATAACATACTGACTATGGATAAGTACCCCATACAGCTCCACTTCAACAGATGCAAACTATCCCTTTAACTCCAATAACAACATATGAAAGTAGAGGAAGTACTTTGAGCAGTCTGAAGGCAGTCATCCAGCAGGTCCTGCTCTGCTCGTCCTCAGCACACAGCATCTTCAGCTCCTTGCAGTCACTCCTCACTTTGCTGGGCTGTAAACCAAACAGAACACACAGTGGGACATTAGATCACCATAAACATGAAAGGCCTCTTCTGTGGTTTCCGGCATTCCAGTTTTCAGCGTATAGAGACCCTCAGACCTGTAACATGACAGGGTACGACCACAGCACCGAGCCACAGTGTGAACACTGTACTGTTTTATAACACAGTGAAGACTGGGAGTGACTTGTGTTGATCTGTGGTACATTATATGCAATCAAATGCATTTCATATACAATACTTTTATTATTTAGTTTAAATTTTTCAACTGATGGAGCAGCTGATTGATGGAAGGGAGTCAGCTGATAGATCACATGATTCCTTTCTATGCAACCAATCGGTGGATCTCATTCAGGGCGCCCTGTTTTAACTGCTCTGGCCTGCCTACTGCTGCTGCTTCCTCTGCAAGCTGCTTTGCAACCAGCACATTCTCACTCTGACCTCGTCACATATCGTACACATAACATTTGGTCATGGACCTTCCATGTCTTTCAAAATACAATTCCGTTTTCACAGGAAATTTACCATTTACATTCAGTCTCTTTCAAAACAAACACACTATGTCAGTACAACAATGCAAGTTCACGTTTTTAACGCGTGTGGTTGGGTTTAGGCAACAAAAACCCGTGGTAAGGTTTGGGGAAAAAACAACAGGGTTTGGCTTTATGATCGTACGGGACACAAACACCACTCTCTTGGGTGAAAGTCAGTTTTTGTTGGACTCCTCCACCACCGCTCCCACACATTCTGTTTGGACTTTTGCTGCCTTAACTTTCGTTCTTGTTCTGCCCTGTTTCCCCCTGATGCCTCTGAGCACTGTTAAACTACAGCAGCGACCGCCCATGTATCATGCCTGCAAGGACCGCTTTTTTCGTCAGTGTCTGACGCAGCCCGTCTCTGCCCAAGCACCAGATTTTGACAACTGCAGCGTGAGACTGCTGTTTGTCATCGATGCTGCTCTGTTCTGTTCCCGGGGGTCTTTGCTGCTGCTCTGCCTGCCTTAGGCTTTCCATGTAGGCGCATGGAAGGGCAGGGAGGTTTGCAGCTTTCTGTCAAAGGCTGTCCTCATTTGCACGTTGAAGGGCAGAGAGGCGTGCTCTCTCTCCACCTTAAGCTTTCCATACTGGCGAGTGGAAGAGGCTTTCTGCGTAGGTCTGAGGAAAGGCCGAGAGGCCCCAGAACAGAGCCACACCTCCAAATATAATACTGCAAATGGAAAGTTTTCTTTGACTAAAGTGCTCCTGACTGAAGTCAGACCAGGACATTATTTCTAAGACTAAAAGCTTGTCATGTATTTCCCAGGTACCAGGTCAGGTGACACCTCTGACAGTCAACAACTGACATTTTACTGTGCCCTCACAGTATATCAAAGGCCCAGCACCGCAGCACAGACTCTCTCCTTTCCCCTCCGTCAGTAACAAGGACGTTAGACACACTGCTCCTTAGATACAACCCCTACCGATAAATTAATTCATGTCACCATAGCAACAATCCAGCCACCCCCAGCCGCCAAGTAAAATCCCTTACACAACCCTGCACCGTCACCCCCGCTGACAGCATCTGACACACTGGTCGCTGTGTGTGTGTGTGTGTGTGTGTGTGTAGGAGAGAGGTGAGGGGGTTAGGCGGGCCAGATTCCCTGTACCATCCTGGCTTATCCCAGTGGGCTTATCCCAGATCAGCAGGTGACCCACCACAGATTACTCCTGGAGTGGGACACACAGTGCTGAGTGTGTGTTTGAACCCCCGCTGGGCGGTTTTAACCCTTGTGTCCTCTGACACACACACACACACACACAAGACACAATACATGTAGAGGGGAAGCAGGTGCATCTGTTAAGATCATGTCACAGCCGCTGACAGGATGGCTACATGAGACAGTTTCTCTTATGTTATGGAAGAAAGTAAAATAATCGACCCATCAAACCAACCAGATTTATTTCGTTTTTATGACTACCTGTCTCCAGCTATGGACTGACTGAGCTGCTCAGGCTGCAGTGTTTTCTCGTGTGTTACCTTGATGCAGAACTGGTAGTCTGTGGGAGCGTTGTGGAGTTTTCTGCCTGTGATGATGGTGAAGATGTTACTGTCCTCCAGATCTGACAGCAGCTGCAGGTGTCGAGGCTCCTGTTACGATGTGGGGCGGCAGAGGGAAAGAGATGTCAGCAAGAAGAAGCTTTATTTTTATGATTTAACTTTTTATTGCTTTCAACAGTACATCACAAACATACAAACAACATTCAAAGTTAAAAGACAGAATAATAACAAGGAAAAAAGAAAAGGATGTGCACATTCTTCTTGGCAGTGAGTAACACAGGCTGTCATCAACATCTACACCACGTCATGTTGCGTAAACAATTATATAATGCACACAGAGCAGATACAAGACCCAGAGATATCAACGGACACGTAAAGTCCAGTTCAAGCCAAAGACTCGCAGCGAGACGAAACCATTTTAGAACGTTGCAGAGAAAAGTGTCAGCGGTGTGAACTGGCCGGACTGAGCTTGACTCAAGTCGGCTGATGATGTCACCTGAGACTCAGCGGGTCAAATGGCTACTACTACTACACTACAAACACATCTGTAGCCAGTATCTCACTATCACTATCCTCATTCAGATTTTAAGAAGCAACAAATTATATTCAGCCACAAAATACGTCTGAAAAGCTCCAAATCAGAACAGAAGGACAGAGAGTTGTTGACTAGAGATGATGCACCGTCTCGTCTAGTTACACTGATGTGAACCAGCAGGTTTTTAGAACGTTGCAGAACAACGCATCGCAAGAACTGGGCTTTAATCATCTTTACTGATCATCTCCAAATATTTCTAAAAGCCTTTACACTAATATTAACTTTGTGAATAAGCTGCTCAAATGAATTCTCAACGATTCGAGGCTGATTTTCTCTTTCGACTGCCAGTGTCTCAGCACTGTCCTGTTCCCTGTGACGAGGGCTAGTTTCACCCAGGAAAACACTTTTGAGGACAGATTAGTCTCCACTGGTAGGATGTGCAGTATACATAATGTTAGACCCTCAATGATGTCTGTATCCAGTATACTGTTGACACATCTGACAACAGCAGACCAGAAGTCATGCACCAATTCACAACCAACAACCGATGTACCCCTGTCTTTGTTGCATCTCCAAGCATCCAACAACATCCCCTACAACAAGCTTTTTTACAACCTTTTTATTTTGCTTGGGAAAATGCAAAATAAGCTACAAGGGTCTTTTTCTGTTCAATAAAAAGGAAGTTGAGGTTATCCTAGGTGACGCGGTAAAGGGATATTGCAACCGTGAATAAAATGAAGCAGAGAAAACTTGAAAATTAGCAACTCAACTAGTTTTGCAGTCTTGAAATGTGCCAATCGAAACCATCCCCACCAATTTGGCCTCCCTCATACCAGTATTGAGTTCTTTCACACCTGCCCTGTTTGGTTCGGTTCAATCAAACTCAAGTTAATTTGCCCCCTCAGTGTGGTTCGTTTGTGCAGGTGTGAACACAGCAAAACAACCAGACTGAGACCTTCTTGAAGAGGTGGTCTGGGTCTGAGCATGTTACAGTCCTGGAGGATTATTAATGTGCGCCTCCTCCTGTACTGCCTTAATATGCACATTCAGCACATCCAATGCATCAAAACATTGTTTTCTAGTTGGAGCCGCGCCTCGTTTTCAAACTGTATGCTTTGACTCAAATGAACAATGACAGCAATATAGTCCACGATGAGCAGCGCTAAAATCAACCTGCGTAGTTGTCCCTCCATTGTGACATTAGAAAGTGTCACATTTATCTTGACAGTGTACTCTTCTTCAACGTTTGCTTTACTTCCTGGATTTTTCCCCCATGGAAATTCTGACCAATCAAGAGCAGCTTTCTCACACAAGGCATTTGAACTGGTCCGCTTGTAAATGCTGCCGTGAGAACACGAACCAACTCTAGGCAATTATACAACTTTGGAACAACATGAGTCCCTGATTCAGACCAAAGGAGACAACCACAGGGCTGACAGCACCCTAACAATCAGTACAGCTGTAACTCATCACCTTGGATGTTCCTTTAGTGGAGTAGTAGAGCCCAGAGCGTCGCAGGAACATGTAGAGTTTCTTCCAGGACCTGCGTCCCGGCTCCTTCACGTACAGATAACCCTGGATCTCGGGACAGCTGCTGGAGTTCAGAAAGTTCTGCAGAGAAAACACACACACAGCATCTGTTGGGAACACTGCTGCACGGGAACTCAATGTACCAAAACACAAATGTTTGTGTTTCATCCTGGAAACTGCATGTTCACGAGTGATTAAAAAACGATTGTGTTTGCAGATCGTGAGGCAGGTTTTTGTCTACATTCCTAAAAATCTGGCAGCAACAACAGTGGGTGAATGTAATTAGCAGATTTCAGGGACAGTGTGTGTGCATGCATATTTTTGGACTGCCAGATGTCCTCACAAAGATCAGAGTGAGAGCGTTTTCCTGCTCTCACTCTTTTTTCTCAGAGTCAGGACTTAGGTTGAGGATTATAATTAGATTTAGGATTAATTCAGTGTTTAAGTGAAGGTTAGCTCGTGAATCAAGTGTGCTGTTCAAGATGTCCCCTCACTGAGTTATTGCCTCACCTGTAAGAGCTGTGACTGAGGGATTGAGCCATCTGACTCCTGACACCACGCCACCATCTGCTCTGGAAAAAAGTTCTGGATGGAAAAACACAGACAGAGAGAATGAGTGTGTGTGAGGAGGAGAAGCACTAGAAACCACTTAGTGCATATGCAAGCTCAGAGTGGGGTAGTGTTTCTCTATGCAGAATACGTCTCATCGTGAGTGTGTGTGTGTGTGTGTGTGTGTCTGACGAGCACAAGGACTCGGAGACAAAGTGGTGGGGGCTAGAGAGGTAGATGAGGAGAGGAGGAGAGAAGGAGAGAAAGAGAGGGCACTCCAGCCTGGGAGTAGATGCAGTATGATCTCACCCGCTGATGTAATCCCCTTTAGCCAGCAGCGCTACTCTTAGCGTGATTGACAGGCCGCGGCCAGCACTCTGGTGTTTTACTGTGCTCATTACCACAGAGCTGAGGTCACCTGCTGGCTCTGACACACACCTAAATCACCACGGCAATAATGTCACCGTATCCCCGGCCAGCACGCAACAGCAGAGCCCCATGCTGAGTCCACATCAGCAGAAGATGCCACGCAAACCGGCTAACGCTGACTCGCTGGCTGTCAGAGGCAGCTCTGTGTCCTTAAACTGAAATGAACCGCTTCGTGTTTTATATCTGAGCTCGTGCTGTTTCCCAGACAGACTTCACAAGCAGACGGAGCTTCAGCAGGAAGACGAGGACAGCGACAGACCAACCCACCAAACATGTTTAACCTCAGAGACGACAGAGAGAGAGAGAGAGTGTTGTGTATTATGTTAGACTGATGCAGGATCAGTGATAGACAGCATGGAGCTTCACTCAGCAGAGGGGTGAATGACTGTTTTAAGGCGTGTTAACAACGTGGCTCTGAGGGACGTCAGTCAGTCTGTCCACAACTTTGGACCAGACTGAAAAATCTCAAGTATCGGATGGATTGCCAAGAAATCTGGTACACACACTCATGTTTCCCTCAGGATGAACTGTAATTAGACAGTGATCCCCTGACTCCATCATCTGATGATATTTTTTAGGGGCTGCTCCCTGATAGGCGACCAAACATTAGTCGACCAGAAAGGTCATCGGTGGCAAGATTTCATTGGTCGCTTAGTCGCAGAAAAACAAACGTGAAACTCTATTAGGAGCTGCACCTTGTCAGAATAAATCAAAACCTGTATGACTTGACGATGTGGGACTTTAATTTGAAAGACAGGAAGGCAGACACAGGAAGCCGACAGATATCTTTCCCTTCTTCTGTAAATATTCAGTCTGATAAACACGGAGAAGCTGATCATGTTAGTGCAGGGCTGCCCAGAGCTTTACATCTGCCGCATGGAACCCATGATAAATCTAATACTGATTAAAGTCATGTTACTGTCACATCCTTGTATTTATGATGTTCATCTGTAGTGTAGGTTTATATGGGGGCGGGGCGTTGAGAGCAGACCTGATGTTGGCAGGTATGAACAGTCACAACTGTTGTTTGTTTCTGTTGTGTTGACAATAGTGATGTCAGTTTGATTTGGTTCAGTCGGAGCTATGGAATATTTAATCATCCATATTTTCTCACTACAACAGCCTTTCTTACCCTCAGGTGAACATAACTGCAGGTTATACACTTCTTTTTAAAATATAAAAATGTGACATTATCGTTATCGGTTATCGTATCTGTTATCGGTATCAGTTGAAAAAATCCATATCGGTGCATCCCTACAGTATTTTTCAGTGCTACAGCCTTCCTTGAAAAACACTGTGTTGAAAACACTGAGCAATTCCTGCAATATTTGGATAAGAAGAACCAAATGTAAAACTCTGGAATGTTAGCATGACATGTTAGCGATCAGCAGCTCCAATCCAAAAATATCAAGGCCGGAAAATCGGCTGAACCCCAGCTGTGTGTGTGTGTGTGTGTGTGTGTGTGTGTGTGAGGCGATGTGTGTGTGTAGGGATGCGTGCTAAACCAAGGCAGTCACTGAAATGACTTTTTAGGGATGCAAGAGACTCACCAGGGGGTTCCTGAAGAATTCATATTTGGCATAGTTCTTCCTGAAGAGGAATTTACTGTCGCTGCTCATGGAGGCTTGAACCTGAACCACCAGCTCATGGTCCTCCAGACACCGCTCTGTACGAGGACACAGACAGAGCCACAGTGTTAGTCACCTCAGCCGGGTCATGTTGTCCTCGGGGATGAAACCGGAGGCAAACAGATTTTAGAATCAGTGTACACAGCTTCAGGGCTGACTCGTTTTATTATTCAGGAGCATTATAGGAATATAACCGACACTCTGACTGTAGTTTCACTGCTCATTGTTCTTTCTTTTTCTTTAAGGCTGATGTGCAGCATAACAAGCAGCTCTTCTGCATGCATTTCCTCTCCTTCTTTCTCTTCCTGGTTCTTTTCTCTTTAATATTGAAAGCATATTCTGAGACGCCCTTGTCGCCAGAGGACCTTGTTTACTGTAAATTGTTTCAAACAGTGTCCTCGAGCAGCAGGAAACAACAACTTTTTCATGTCAGTGTGATGCTGCAAAGTACTTAAAAAAAGTCTGCAACACCAAGGAGTTTACCCCCCTTATTAAATCTCATAACTCTCTATGACATGAATTCAGAGTAAAGGTCATAGTTGGCCGTTCTCGCCTCACAAACTGCATGTTGTGTGAGGCACAAACACATCACCAGTTATTGTATACAATGACACAGCAAGAAGAAAAAATCGCCTGTTACTAAGAGACGAGCAGGGAGTAAAAGGCTAAGACGAGGAGGGGCTGTGAAAAGAAGAGGCACTGTGAGGCCGGGAGGGAGGAGGTGAAGGTGGAGAGAAGTGCTATGAGATGGAGAGGGGGTAGGAGGAGGAGGAGGAGGAGGAGGTGGTGGTGGTGGTGAGGGCATTGCAGGAAGATGATGTCATGTATTTAGGCTGATTGCTGAGAGCAGTGAAGCCATAAGCAAAGTACAAGCCACAGACAAACACACAACCACACATTAAGAGCTCACACAGGCCTAACCTGCTCACTGTGCACCACAGAGGCACAATTACTTTCTCCCTGTGTGTGTGTGTGTGTGTGTGTGTGTGTGTGTGTGTGTGTGTGTGTGTGTGTGTGCGCGTGTGTGTGTGTGTGTGTGCTGTGTATGTGTGTGTTGTGTTTCTTGAAGTTCAGGGCATATGATCTCAGAGTGAGGCTGCTTGGAAATAGATAGTGACAGGATGTTCCAGTTTTGCATGGACACACACACACACACACACACACACACACACACACACACACACACACACACACACACACACACACACCCTGTCTTGTTTCATTAAGACGAAACACACAGGGACAGACACACACTCATACATATGTTTTGGTCGCTATAAAAGGATCCTGGCTGCAGCTCCAGGGTGGAAATGTCTGAGTCTTTTTGAATTTGTGTGTGTCTGTGTGCGCGCTGGCTGCAAGCAGGGGAATTTCCTGTGGAGGGTTAAGGATAGATTGATTGGCCGGGAAGGCTAGGGGCTCGTCCGACGGAGAGCGGCGATTGGCTCCTCGCAGCTCTGGTATGACGCTTTAGATCGGGCCTCTCCCTCCTCCCTCTTCCCCCCCGCCTCAATCTCTCCCTCTCCGTCTCTCCTCCTCTCTCCCCTCATCTGCCTCTCTTTTTCCCTCCCTCCCTCCTCACCTCACATTCCATCTCTCCAGTGCACTTTTTTCCAGAAACGCAGATCAAGCAGCAAAGCACAAAGCCATCCTTTGACTCTAAAAATACGACTCGGGAGTAGGAAAGCCTCACAGAGGACAAAGACCGACCCAGAGGAGAAATAAATAAAGAAACGAGAGAGAAAGCTTCAAACGGGGACACGGCAAAAGTGAAGAAGCGGAGCATGGGTCTTGTGTTTTTCTCTTTTTGTTTTCTCCCCCGCTGAGCGAATTATTGGGAGGGAACAGGCATGTGAGCAGAACATGGAAAATGCTTAATCCTACGAACACCACACCTCCCCTCCCCGAGCCGTATAGGAGGTATACAAGCACTTGTGCCATGCTCAAGTGAACATGCACACTGAGGGTACACACAAGAGAGTATCCCCAACCATGCAGGGACACACAAAAGGGGTATAGACACTGACACACACACAAGACTGAAACACACCTGCAGAGAAGACGTATACTCCTTAAAACCCACTGCAGACAAGTACACAGGGAATATACTCTCTACAGCCTGATGTAAATGTTTGTGACACATTTTCCTGGCGTGTCACAGTTTGCTTCATAAAGACATGGTCTCATACAGAAAAACAAAAACGAAGGCTCTGTTTGGAAACTGATAATGCAGATTTTGGCTCATATTAGTGGATGTTAGCCTGGCTGGAAGTCGGACTGACGTTTAACCACCTTTTCAACATCACTGCATGAAACCAACGCAGATACGGAGATGCACAAAAAGTAGAACCTTTGTCCGTTTCTGCCAAAAAGACCACAAATTTAGACGCAAGTGTGCGCCGAATCCATGCCTGGGTGCAAACACACACTCACCACATTACTCAGCATACACACACACACGCTTACCAAGGCCAAGGATGGGGTGGTGCTCCACCAGCGTCCAGGCGTTGTCGTCCACACAGTGGCTCTTGTAGACCAGGAGCTGACACACATCTCTGGCCGTCATGTCCGCCGGGATCTCCACCACTTTACCGGCCCCATCCTCGCTCCACACCTTCACTATCTGCAAACACATGGAGGAAAACAACCAGAATATGTAAATAAGAGCAGTGAGGGTTGTGTTTTGACAGTCTGGAGAAAGTCTAATAACGTTCAGAGGGCGTGACGCATCCCGAGCCACTTTCGGGAATTTGAATCGGCAGAGAAAAGGGAGAACGTGACAGATCAGAGGCAACGTTTACCTCCATAACCAGGTGTCAAGTCCAGTCTTAAAGGTCCTGTTCACATTAATCTATCACTGCATGAGAACCGCTTAAAAAAAAAAAAAAAAAAGGATGACGTCCAGGAAAGGTCGGCCGGCCCCCTGTGTGCTCAGTTCAGCCCTTTTGTCTGCAGCTCAACCAAACTTACTCACACGCACATCCGCCAATATGTGAACCTGCTTGCGCACAAACCACAAGGACATGCTTCCTGTCACATGCAAGAATATCCACAATCGGAAAACTAGAAACAAAACACATATTCACACTCGGACGGTGAAACAACGCGGCGCATTTACACATGTTGCATTTTGTCCTTAAACATGTCACCACTGGGAGCAGCAAGCGGCCACAGTTCAGCGCCAGAGAGCCTCCCATTGTTGCACCATTCTGAACCATTTCAGTAAAGTGCCCAAAGAGACATTTAAACCGGGCGTAATTTTGTCTTCTCTGAGTGTGTTGCTACACGGACAACCACAGACCAGCTGCTTCACACCACTGTATGAGCAGATACACACACACACACACACAGCTCGCTCCCACATGCAGCACAACACAAACACGCACAGGCAAACGAACACGGGAAAGTGTCTGCAAACCACAAAGGCGACTCAGATTATCTTCCAAATATCAGAGAGACATCATGAGTGTGTGTGTGTTTGTGTGTGCATCCTCACACACCCACATACTTAACATCTTCTGTCCACAGCAGGGATTCTGCTGCCCGACACATCGCACAAAACCAGCGGGCAACAACTGTTGAAAATTACATGAATTAAGACACAAAGCTGGTGATGGGCGAGGGCCGGAGGGGGGGGGGGCGGTACGGAAAATTAACTCGAACAATGGCAACGCGAAGTGGAAACACCAAACACCAAAAGACGACAGCGACAGTGGCCCAGAGATGACACAAAACACCAACACGGCATCGCAAAGAGAGACTTTGAATGCATCCAGAAACAACGTCACAGCGCTCTCTGGCCCTGCAACGCCAGAAGACTCCCTCCTCTCACCCCTCACGCCCCCGCAAGGAGAAAAGTGTTTTCATGACACATGAGTTTTGTTTGAGAAAAGTTTTACAAACACTGAGGGGGGAAAAATGCAAAGGTCCTCATTGCTGCAAACTGATAACCACACACACACACACACACACACACACACACACACACACACACACACACACAGCTCCCAACGGACATCCAGAAAAGAATGCGCACAAGTCTCTTACCTCCACAGCCTGAAAGAGGCAACAGT
Source organism: Cephalopholis sonnerati (assembly GCA_019142605.1). NCBI lineage: Eukaryota > Metazoa > Chordata > Actinopteri > Perciformes > Serranidae > Cephalopholis > Cephalopholis sonnerati. The sequence goes on along the minus strand of JAGQAX010000014.1, from coordinate 39,324,422 downwards.
CTGGAGAGCAGGATGGCATTTTCACACTGAGACGCTCTCCAGTGACACGGAGAGACAGAGGGAGAGAGGGAGGGGAGGAGGAGGAGGAGGAGGAGAGGAGGAGAGGGAGGGAAGGAAGTCAGGAAAAGAGAGAGGGAGGGACAGATTGGCAAGGAGAATGCAAGAGAGGTAAGAGGGAAGCGAGGGGGGAGGAGGGAGGAAGTGACAGAGGAAGGACGAGGGTGAAAGAGAGACAGAGCGCGCGCTCGCGAGAGAGAGACAGCCTGCCCCTTCTTCTCGTGCTGGGCAGCATAAAGGCTGAGCTGCGAGGAGTGGTATGAGCCGCCGCTCCTCTCCTCCTCCTCCTCCTCCTCCTCCCCCCCCACCCCCGCCTCCCCCTCCTCCTCACACTGGATTAACCCAGTGTGGGATTTTTAAACGGTGAGCTGCTACCTGTCACGTACTCTACACTCTTATCTTCAGGGCTGCGTTCAAATCCCCTCATCCCCTCCCGAAAAAAGATCGCCGTCAGCTCCTTTTACTGATCGCGCCGCACCAAAAGTAACAGTCTCTGCCCCTAAAATACGCCCACAACTCCCCACACACACACGGACAGAGGGAAACAAGCTCAAACTACTAAGCCAATCACTGCACACACACACATCCTTTACTCTTATGCATCCCCTGACATTTTCTTTGAGCTGCCTGACGGTTTTAATTTCTACCCCCTCCCTCTTATCCTCCTCCTCCTCTTCCTCCCCCTTCCTCAGCTGTACGTGAAATACTATGCGAGAGTGTCAGGACCAGAGCAACATGTGTAACGCACACTGACGGCTTTGAGGTTTGCAAAGGAGGCAATTGAAAGAAAACGGTGGGGTGATTCGATGTGAAGCCGTAGGGATCACGTGTCGGGCGTTTGGGCTTTGCTGAGGGGGTCAAGGGAGGGGTAGGGAGGGAGGGAGCGATGGGGAGGGGGGGGTGGTTGCTCAGCAAATCTGCCCGGACCGAGAGAGAGAGAGGGAGATAAAGAAAAAGGAGGGAGGGAGGGTGGGAGCCAGAGGAACAGAGAAAGAGAAAAGAGCTATGGAGGAATGTCAGTAATGCAATACTGAGTCATAATCAGGCTCATGTGTAGAGCGCAGGCCAACCCAGCTGGCCCCTAATACAGTGTGCATGAGAACTATGAGCCATACACACACACACACACACACACACACACACACACACACACACACACATAAACACATTCTCAAAAGAGGAAGACAAAATGTAAACTATGACAACCAGCTCCGGCAGGTTTTGACTTTACTGCTCGACTTTTTCCTCCAGTCTCATGCTGCAGTTTTGCAGCCGTCTGGGGAGCAGTGTGTGTGTGTGTGTGTGTGTGTGTGTGTGTGTGTGTGTTCTCCCTTCTCTTTCTAATGTCTTCTGTTTCTTTGTGTACTTGCTTGTTCTTTAACATTCTCACAACTGGAGGTGTGTCATATCATCATGTTCACGATGATACTGGTATAACTTTTAATATGATATGAAAAATTCATATCATGATACTTGTGATATTTCGACTTGTTGACACATTGACGTCACACTGTTACCCACGGCAACAACAAGCACGGCTGACAGTGAAGTTATCAGTGACTCCTTGGTGGTTCCAGTAAAAAGAGGAGCAGCTTCAGTAGTGTGGAATAAACTGTGGCGTCCTGAATGTTTTCAGAGGGAACTCATTCAGCGGCTCCTCTGGCAGCAGCACAGCGTCTCTCCCTCTCCTCTCTGATTCTGTCATAAACCTTTGGTGATGTAAACCTACGTGAATAAACTCCATATATGTGACTGTATCATAACAGCCTGTAACAGGTTACAGCCTGATGATTAGAGGAGAAATGGCAGAGCATAAAACAAGAGGAGGAAATCAGCTGTTGATTTATATATATAGATCCCAGGGGACATTTGTTTACATGTGTCATTAGTGGTAGATTTGATTTAGTTGAACTATTAATATTGGAACAGAATCTGAATCTCACTCTGAGTTACTGTTGTTGTTCACAAACTAAAGAAATGAGAGATCAGTTTAGTTTTTACTGAATATTTGAAGCAAACTGTGAAACTAGAAAACTTACTTTGTTGCTATTCTATCTTTTTAAATTAATAATAGATTGTTTTTTTTACTAATTGTCCTATCATCAAGTATATTGTTATCACGAAAACATCCTGAAATATTGTGATATTATTTTAGGGTCATGTCGCCCAGCTCTGCTCACGACTGCCTGTGCCCTGAGGGTCGTATAAATCCTCAGCGTTTCACCATGTTTTATTTTTACATGATTAAATTAAACTCACCTTGACTCCCCCCTCGTTTCCCCCTCCTCCACTTCTCTCTTTTCCTGTTCACCAGAGGAGGGTGAGGGGTGGAAATGCACAGTTATAGCAGCACACACACACACACACACACACACATACACACACACACATTAAGAGGGCTTGGAGCCGCAGCATATTGGATTGAGGGGTCATGGACAGACACCTGCATGTCTATAAACAAAGACATACACATACAAGCACAGTACGTGCGGGGTCAGAGGTCATACACAATAATCTGCGCCAGGGTCAACCCCACTTGACCGGGAGGTTTATGGGCCCCTAAACCTATCATACAAGCTAACACAAGCACACACACAAACACACACACAGACACACACACAGACACACACAAGCGATCTGTTTGTTTTAAGCCAGAGCAGATCTCCACCACAGTAACACCACCCACTGATTGTAAAAGCAATCTTGATTGATTCAGGGTGGAGGTGGGGGAGGGGAACGAGGGCCACATGGTTTTTATTTTCATGTATAAATTACACGTCTTTAAGAAGTGCCTCACTACTGGAGAGATGGTCTTTTCTTTTGTGTATGCAGCGACCCTAATTTACAATGTCACATACGTAACACTGGCTGAGCCATGATTTTAGCCGTGATCAGCCCTCTGCTTTTAATGCCCGGTACACACTACACAACATCAGCACGATTATGGCTTGACATAGCGTCATACGGTGTCGGCTGGGTTCATGAACAACGTCATACACAGTAATCCATCTTTTCATCTGGTGTAGTGTGTCATAGTAGACGACAACCGATGCCATCTCTGGGACGCCTCGCAACGTCCCGACAGAAAGTCTAGCATGTTAGATTTTCTTGTTGTCGTTCACGACTTCTCCCGTCACAGCCGTCACTTTGACCAATAGGAACACAGAGCGATCTGCTGCCGTGGAAACTGTAGGACAACAACAGCCCAGCCTTTTAGATACTTCCTGTAGGGACGTTAGCACACAGAGTAAACAGGAAACAGCAGAGGCACTTTATCAACCTGCTGAGTACTGCCGTTAGCATCAAGCTAGCAGAGAATGTTCTTTCTTCATAATGGAGGATATAAAGGAATCAAACTCACAGATAGTGTCTGGGCCTTTACTCAGCACAGCTGCAGAGGGACCAGCTTCACTTCAAATACAACACACTAGAAACAGGCCGTCATTTCTCATTCACTCTATAGAGTTATATTTTTATTTTTATTTTTAATCTGCTCCTGTTTGTCCTGTTCAATTTAAAGCCTAGCGTCATCATTTCAAACTCAACACTTCCTGTTTCTGTATAAAATTAAAAGCCTGTCATAATTTCAGCTGAGAGAATACCTTCATTTGCCAAAAAGGCTTTTATTGTGAAACATTTGCAGGAACTTGTGGGGGATTCAGTGACTGTCACAGTTTGCATGCAGCACTTCAAATGTAGCTCTGCCCATCTGGTGGCACTTTTAACGTTAGTACGACAACATTTCGGCTGGAACGTGAACAGACGCAGTGACTGAAATAATAGTGTTATTATTTAAAAAGGACAAAAATAACCAGATGACATCACACACACCATGAGGGACAACCAGGGATGATTGGTGTGGACCATCGTGTAGTCTGTCATGTCTGTCGGCCAAGTCGAGGCACGATTTTATGACTCAAGACTTCATCAGTTCAACACACATCAGCCCAGCACAACCCCTGCTGTGCTGGGCCGACAATCAAAGCCAAGCCAGCCCCTGACTGTCAAAAAGGGATCTAACACCCTCATCACTAGTGTCCGCATCTGTACACTGGTCGGCGGTGACTTCCCGCCCCGCTCTGTTACAGCATCAGTTGTCTTTCATGTCTGTGAGTGGTCGGGTTTCAGCCAGACAGAGCTGATTAGCTCTGCAGACAGGCCAAACTCAATTTTACCTCACCGGAGCGCCACCACAAAGCCTCACTGAGTGGCTCTCCTCCCCACATCCCCACGACCCGACACTGACACGACACACACCGTTACATGTGCACACAGTCAGACAGAAAGCCTCCCACTGACTGATAAACATCTACCAGTCAGTTCTGGGAATCCCTCCTCATGTAAGTATCAGCTGGAGGTTTTAACAAATAAAGTCGTGTGGGCGTCGGTGAAATCGATCCAGTGAGACAGAAGATAAATCACATTTTGACCTGGCAGATATTAAGATTTATAAAAAACTTGAGGAGATTTGGCAGAAAAGTTTACACAGTGATTTATTTTTCCATGCAAAGATCCCGTCCACACATCATCCTTCATCTGATTTGTCTGAGCAGCAAACACAGCACTCTCCATAACCAATTCCACAGCAGAATGAAAACCTGCTGTTTGGTCGTGTACAAGGTATCATCGATCTTATGTGATAAAAACCGAGCGGAGTGAAGGGTGTGTGTAAACTCCTTCTTCAGGAATTAACATTTAACCTTATGTTCATTTCAAAAGCTTAATCTTAAGGATAGTTTCATCACAATGACGTGCTAACAATCACAATCTGGCTCCTAAATTGAGAGAAAATGACCTCAAACAAGAGTTCATCCAAATATTAGAACAAATGAGGTCCTTTAAACAACGACCTCTCTTAATTATCTGGTTGTGATTGGATGGTTTCTGTAGAAAAATCACAGACTAGCTGCAGTGACGACACCTATTGGTTTATTGACTCCCATTTTTTGGCATTTCAGCCGTCGCCATCTTGTTTTTTTGGAGCCAGAAGTGGAGGGTGGAGGAGCGAGGGGTGGATCTGACTGAGAAGCAGAGGACACTATCAGCAGACAGCCTGCCACTCAAAGACGCCACGCCCTTAATTATGTGTAAATTTAAGCCTTATTAAATGTAAACAGGTGAGTTATTTAAAACTCCACCGTCTGTAGGTTGTCATGAACTGGGAAATTAGCCACTGGGACCGAAACTGTTTTTTGTACCAGACTGTAAACATGTTTATTTCTGTTGTAAAGTTGGGCAATGTAACACGGGGGTCTATCACGCAGCTCTTCTAGACTTTCCAAATGTTTCAGATCAACCCTGATAGTGAAATGAGTCACTTCCATGTTGTTGTGACGCTAAAAAAATGTATCCACTGATTTACAGACGTCTCTTTCCCAGTTTAAGTCTAAAGGAAAAGGTCTTTTGGGCCCAGTGGCATCACGTGACTGTTTGGCCAGTGAGAAAGTTGGCTTTAATGCCCGCTGCTCTTCCTGGGGGCCACAGGCTGAATAATAAAGATGAATCACATGATAGCTCCCCAGAAATGAAGCCAAAACATCTTGGTCACCCCCTGGTGGCTGGCTGCAGCACAGGTCATAAACTGGGACATGGGACACGTGTCATCTAAAAGAGCAAAGTACGCATTACACACATTTTTCCAAAGATGGTTTCTGTCATTTTAGGTAGTTCTTATCACACTGATGTTCAAGTGTTTATATTTCTGATCAGTTTGGTTTTAATTAGTTATTTGATGCTATAAAAAGGGGGTATGATGTCATGATCAACAGCTGTGCGTGCCAGTTGATGTGCTCGTGGTCAATGGCGCTGCTTACGACTAGCTGGACGGCAGGAACTCGATACCACACTCGAGATCACTGCTGAGCAGACTCTGGCTTCAAATGATGTCACTACCACAAGATGGCGGCAGCTGTAGTCACGATATTTTGGCTTCATTTTTGTAGAGTAGGAGGAAGCAGACACATGTCATCCATCTTTATTGACAGTCTACAATTCAAGTGTGTGTGTATCAAAGAATTGTTGTGAAGTTCTGTTAATCTCCATAACACACACACACACACACACACACACACACACACACACACACACACACACACACACACACACACAGCTGATTACTGTGATTACATTCAGTTTCACATTAAGCGTCCTGAGCTACACTGAAAACTACAGTGACTCAGTGCTCAGATATTCGTGTCCTTATAAGCCGACTCTGTTGAACAGGGTTTCACTACCATCTTTACACACGAACACACACACACGTAAATGCACCTGATCTGATTGCAGTGGGTCAGCAGACCATTGCGTGCAGGAGTTGATCAGCTGACCGCAGACAGAGGGGGGGTATGAGTCCTAAACAGAGAGAGTGTGTGACTCAGAGCTTGAGTCTTAAATTAGTTTTTATGACACTGCTACATCAGGACACAGGAGCCATAAATATTTCTCTATAAATATTTGTTTGGGGGCACTGTCATCTTTGGCAATCAGCTATTACAACTTTCTTGATGCAATAACAGACACAGATAAAGAAATGATTCGGGGTAAAACACAGTATTATCAAACCACTGAGCACAGAGCTGCTACTGAAGGGTATTTACAAAGTTATTTTATAGAATTTAATACCATAAAAGTTGGTGTTGTGGATTTGGAGCTAAATGTTGTGCCTGGGGCACGTCGTGTATTAATGATACTCGTTACCTGGAGAGGTTGGAAAAAGATCTACGTTTCTTCCCTCTTCCAAAACCAAAATCAAACCCTGAAAAGTGTAGGGTTAGCTAGCTAGCTACTGAAGATATAGCCTACTGAATGTATACACATGCTGCTTTTGCTTTGTAATGATGATAACAGTGAAACAAAGACCGACCCTGCTGTACAGGAACCAGTGAAGGGAAGCAGGGACACTTTGCTCATATTCAACCAGCTGTGTGTCATCACAGTGTGTGTAGATGAACGTTGTTCATCTGCACACACTGTGATGACACACAGCTGGTTGAATATGGGTGAAGTTTCCCTTTCTATTCATTGTGTTCTGTGTGGATCAGCAGTGATGTGGTGGTTCTCTTTCACACTGTGATCTGTAGCCTATAGTTGGGCTTTAGCTTCTAACTATCTTTGTCTTTTGAACCTGTTGTTGCTGCTGAGTCAGTTTGACATCCTGGATATATCCTTCAAACACAGACTGTAGACCCCTCTGTCTGCTTCTCTCTGGAATCACTGCTTCATTTCTACAAAAATATGACCATATTTCTTCAGGGAGTGCAGTTAGTGACAGTGTGGGCTCCATGCTCTATCACAAAGGGGCGGGGCTTAGCGAAAGATGAATTATTTCAAGCAATCAAGGATAATGGACAAGAGAAAGCCCGATGACTCCTGTATTAGATACCAAATATTCTCAAAACAAGACTGTGGTAAGTTTGTCGTGTTCTAGAGTATTTTTCACCACCTATGGCGTTACTAGCTGCTCCTCAAACCTTGCACCTCTGGGTCACAAGTGCATTAATTTTAGAAGTAAAAAGTCATCCAGTGTGCTGGTTCTGGCCCAAAGGCTGCGTTTGACACCCCCGTGCTAAAGGGAGAAGTCAGGTGATCATGAAAGTTACTAGGATCCTTCGTCTGGGGACCATGAATGTCATGGCAGTTCATCCAAAATTTGTTGAGGCATTTCAGTCTGGATCAAATTGGTGGACTGACTGACCACACCGCCGTCCCTAGCTGACATCATGGAAAAAAAAAACAATCCAGACTGTAGACGGCACCAAAGTCTGATCCCTCTTTGTCAATTATCCACTTTAAATTTTTGTTTTGCAATTTCGCAAGCACCAAATATTTCAATAATCACACCATGCACTGAACAGAAAAAAACATGAGAAACTGACTCTCTGACTCTTATTAAAACCGTCTTTTCTCTTGCCGTTTTCCACAGGGAGGTCAAAGGTCAGGGTCATTTAAAGCGCAGTGAACCCAGAGCTGGAAGGGGTTCAGTGTCTTGCTTAAGCTACTTCAGCAGGGTGGATGCTTGCCAACACAGGGGGCTTGAACCCGAGTTCTTTGCTCGAGAGATGGTCCCTTTAACCACTGGGCCTCCCTGCTGTCCCTGATGTTCGTAATGCCGCGTCTCTGGCCACAAATAAAAGCACAAGTTGCGTTACAGCCGCAGTCGTGATGCCAAAGCAAACCAATTTGCCCAGTGATGACAGACAGGATCTGAACAAATCCTTGTGAAAGCCGGGGTAACATTATCAACTGTATGGTGTAAGACTGCCACAACTTGCGTGGGAAACTATCGGAGTTCAGCAATAACTACAGTTGGACTAGTGAGTAAGCTTTGGTATTAGCAGCTCCCCGATCCAAGGTAAAGAGTTCAATAACATTTACTATGAGATGGGTATTCCCCTGAACTTATTTTGGAGGTCTGATGGAGATGCAGACTCATGATGTCTCTTCATGACCCCCTGAGGACAAATCCATTTATGTTATCAAAGGCAATGCAGGCCATAAACTTGTCATGTCACGCACACACACACAGTTCTGCTGGCTCACAATATAAGCTGTGTGTCCCTTTGAGAAAGACCGAAGCTTAGTGAAGAATGTTCAGATTCCAGCTCTACAGCTGGAGGGAGAGAGATCCTATGATAAAACCATGCCAATGCAAATACGATGCAACTATGTCTGCAGACCAACGCACAGCTTGTCTGAGAGTCTGCATTGTTGTGTAACCCTTTCTCAGTGCTCCTCTGACAACATTACTGAGCTGACTCCGTGCATACATGTACATCTTCACAGCCCTCACCAGCCGTTAGCCTCTCTGTTAGCTTGCACAGCACATTACACAACATAGCATGCCAACAGACGCACTTATGTCTGGAGTTAAAGGCCATGTCCTGGCCGGTGTGACGGTGGTCTTGTGGAACTTAAGTGATTTGATCAGTGATGGTTTCATTCAATCAGCCTAAGGCTAACCATGGCATTAGAAAGGATGAAAGTACATTATGGTTCCACACGCATCCACCCAAGGACGCCAGCTAGTACTGGGACTGATGTAGGATGCTACACAGTCATAACACTGTTTAGTAAGACTTCAGCTCCTTGTACACAGACTTTTCAAGGCAGGAATTTCACGCTGTTATTCTGCCTTGCTGTTCTGTATGAAAGGTACAATCGCAGAATAGGGGGACAGAGCTGTCGCCTTTAAGCCAGCATCGAAGGTAGTAACAGCACTGAAACAATGTCCGTATGAACGGGACAGACAGCAGGACAGGATCATGAGCAGCACAGGTATGATGTTTTGATGACGTGTTCAGTGTGTGACCCACTGAGGGAGATTAAAAAGTAGCTAACAGCAGTTAGCAGCTAACTTTAAGAAGAAAAACAGCGGCAAAAAATGTCTGCAAAATGGGAAAACAATGAGGTCTGGGAGCTCCTTATCCTTTGAACAACAAGATCAGCTCTTATATAACAGGGGTGGTAAATGATTGTTATCACCAACATTGTTACTGTTTATAAAGCATGGTCGACGCGTATGTTGTTATTTCCCCTCTGGGATTAATAAAGTATATCTTGTTCTTCTTCCTGTTTGCAGTTTTATGTAGAAACTTTTTTCTTCTTACCAAACTACACACGCCAACCAAATCTTGCGCTACAGGAAGCGTGCATCTACTGCTCGCTTACCAGACATCAGTGAATTAGCTAACATTACAGCTCAGCAAAGGACAGGGTTGAGCTTGATACTCAATTTATTATTTATTATTAATTTATTACTCGTTACTCTTTTCAAAATTAATAATATTTCTTTACTTATTACTCCCTGCCAACAGTAATTCATTACACCACTCTTTACTTTTACATTACACCCATAAAATTGGTAATTGTGTATCTCCCCAAAATTCAGATGTGTCTCTGTGTGAATGTCAGGGTGATCACAGGTAAGTGTAGCTAATGCTAGATAGCTTCTGTTTACCTGGAGGTTTCTGTTTCCTGTGACCGGTATTTTCCCAAAGATCCGTCTGACAGACGGAGAGTCACTCATGGAGCAACATTTCATCCACCACATATCCAACCAGCAGCTTCATCACTTCTCTGTGTCTGCAGCTGTCCACCATTAAAATCCAGTTTGGGTTGTTTAGCCAGTGTAGAGCTACAGCCGACCTCTGCGGCCAAGGAGGGCTCACCTTTGGTGGGGTGTATTTCCTGGAGCTTCATGTTGTTGTGTTGTCGGTCGTAGTAGCTGAGGTGTTTCAGAGCGGAGATTTGAGGATGTGTTTTTCACAGTGGAAAGAGTTTTAGTCCGACTACCTGCAGCAACAGTGTTCCTGTCATCTTTCCTCCCGACAGAATCAAAGTAATGAGAATATTTCCTGCCTAAGGTAAATGTTTCCAACTAGCGTGCTGCTTCATGACGTGTGTGCACAGCAGGACGATTACTAGAGTGAGTCAGCTGATGTGACTGTTGTATTTCAAGTTAGTAGTGACGTGATAACAAAAGTAACCTTGTAACGAGTTGTTTGGTTTTGGAGTAACTGTAATATTATTACTGAAATTTCGTCAGTAATTAGTTACAGTACTGGAAAAAGTAATGTTATTACTGTAACATGCTACTGCCAAACACTGGCCAAGGATGACATCATTAATGTTTACATCTCACGCTGTCTCAAGCACAAGCCTCTCATCCATGAGCAGATGCACACTTCCTTCTGCGCGATGATACTGTTCACAGGTGTAATTTGGTTAAAAGAAAATAGTTCCTACATGAAACTGCTCACAACGAGGTCTGTGGATTATCTTGAGATCACCACAAGCTGAGTGTCATCTAGTTCCATTATATTAGAGAGGAGGCAGACATCTTTATGGCTGATATCCCCAACACTCTGCAACCCACACCAAAACTATCTAGACTGATAAACAGCACCACAGGTGAGAGGGAAAATATGTATATTTGATTTGGGGGTGAACTGTATGAACTATGAAATTGCCCTTTAATGTGTGACTATCATAAACTAATCAAATTAGTGATGTTTCTCTACACCCTGCTCTTTGTTTCCCATGATCCCCGTCACCTCCAGCCACTCATTTATCAGTCTCTCAGCCACCTCCTCTGCTTGTTCAGCCAAAAGCATTTTCTCTTTTGCTGACGATGATAAACATGAAGGAATGTTTGGAAGTGATCTTTCCTTCCAGTTCGAGCTTTATCGCCGTTCGCGCTGGAAGAATACTACCATCTTCCTGTTTTTCTACCATTAGGTAGTCTTAAAGAATGTCCTGCCGACTCCAACCTGGTGACATGCCGTGAAAAATGCAATGAAGAAGAAGCAAAACGCTGCCAGACCTCTGAACCACAGTCTGACAGGAAAGTTACAGCAGGGATGAGTCATCCACGTCAGATACAAAGCAAATGATAAGCAGCTTTGAGACAATATTACACTGGATTTAAAACTAAACACAAATGTATATTTTCTGTCTTTAGCGAGTGCTGGGTGACGACTTGCCTCCTCAGACACATGAAACAACAGTGAAATGAACTGAACACAACAAAACTGGACAGAATGAAGATGTTCTGGGAACGAGACATGATGCAACATCTGGTCGGCTCTCACACAAACACACACAAAAGATCCTTTGTGCAAACTGCAAACTTGCTCTCTGACTCCAGACCTTGTGAGATGATGTCAACGATGTGCAAAGATAATGCGTTGTCTTATCACGCATGTGTGTGTGTCCATGTGCCTTGAATAATGCCACCTATGCGTGTATCTGTGTGTGGGAGTTTGGAAGAAACATTGAGCATCTAAAATAAGTCCTGTGGTTCAGGGTGGGCATCCTGAAAACGTCTTTGAGAGAGATGGAACATTCCTGGGACAGGAGGCCCTACCGGGGGAAGGAAGGGCAAGACTGTGACACACACACACAAACACACACACGCACACACAGTGACGTTAAGAGCCAAGGTTTGAGCGTGTGAACCGGAAACGGGCGCCTGTCTTGCCGGAGCCGGCAGACGGACTCAGAAGGTTCAGAGTCGTATTCCCAGCTCTGCTGCGGAAGTCTGCGCTCTGTCTGCAGCATCCTGAGGACATCGCTCACCTCCATCCACAGCAAAACACGTCTGTCACCCGGCGTGCGTGTGTGTGTGTGTACATGTGATTGATAATGATGCTTCCATTATAACACACACAGGCATACAGTCAGATAACCCAGGGTGAGCTGTTGTGTAATGGAAGGAAAGGCCGTCTAACGCCAAAGTCAACACATGCTGCTCTGACCTGAACATAACAGACCAGTCAGCTGCCTTTAACACACACACACACACACACACACACACACACACACACACACACACACCCTCTCTCGTGATAGTGGTCAACTAAAGGACATCAAACACAATAAAGAGTCCAAAATCTATCACAACTTTGGTGGTGCTGACCGGTAAACATTTCAGAAACAAAAAAGTGGGTGACGTTTGTTTTTCCTGCCTCCTGTTTCCTTTCCTTCCCTCCTGCCTCCTCCAGTCAGCTGTAGGACGTCAGTGTGTCTGTATCAGTGCAGGTAAGGTGGTCATGGGCGTACTTACGTGGTTGTCGGAGCCCTGTATGGGGCTGAGGACAGGGGAGCTCGCTGGGCTGCAGAGCTCAGGGAAAGGATTGGGGATGGCGGGGAGGGAGGCTGGACGCAGCTGATGCTCTTCCTGCAGGCACCTGCAGAGGGAGACACACACTGCTGTTACGGCCGGGCGACCAGTGAAAGACTGAAAACACTGAACACACATGATGATGGGCATAAAAATGATGGCATGTGGGTGTAAGAAGAAAGTGCGGCACACGTCATATATTAGACTGAAAGGTTAATTTTGTCTTTGACCTTTCAATAACGTGACATTTTGAGAGTTTGGGATAAAAAGCAAAGTATTCACGGCCTAAAATCTGTCTTATAAAGCTTCAGGTGACTTACAGTTAATTTATAGTAACGTAATTTAAAATATGACTTAATTTTGCTGCTGCTACAACACTGATTTGTTGCATGAAGCTGCTTTAATCAGTGTTTTTGAATCAGCCGGTCCGTTCTAGGAGGAGACCTCAGCAGATAATTCAGCTCCTGGTAACAATATGCTGACAAGCATGGGTCAAAGTTTCTCCCATCAAGTCTGTTTTTATAGATCAAAACTTTTTCATGGGGATGGGGCCAGGGCTGTCCCCTAACAGTTGACCAAATGTTAGTTGACTAATGACTAATTGTTTTGGCATATACTTTCAAATAGTTTTGATGCACAAATGCACAAAATGCTCCATTACAGCTCACAAGGTTCACTGACAAAACAACTGTCTTATTCTAAACAACTCCAAACAAATACAACATGCTAACGTTATTAGCACAAGCCTATGGCATTTTACATTGTATAAATTAGCCTAGCAGCTAGCAGAGATTTCCTCTGCTCATATTTCAGCCAGGATAAATCACACACAAGACTTCAAATGCTATTTTTGTGGAGGCTTTATTGTCTTCATAATTTATTGTTTCTTATCTGTGAAATTAAAGTAAATAAAAGCTTTGTTTCCACTGAGGGAAATGGTTTCAGCTCACAGAAACAGACAGGAGGTCTGCGTCGCTGTGACGTGGAGTTACAGGTGATGTTTGTCTACCTGACGGCCTGGATGTGCATGGGCTGAGAGTGCCGCAGCCTCTCCCTGGAGGGGGAGGAAGGGGGCAGAGGTGGGGTGTGACGACGGTGGGCCTGGCCGTGTCCTGGGTAGGCAGAGTGCATGTGTTGGTGGTGGTTCGGAGCGTGCACGTGTCCGTTGTTCAGGAGCAGTGCCGTGTCTGCCTGCATGGAGTACACACTCTCCATGGAGGAGTTCATGTCGTTCACCAGCTGCTCCAGGTCCACATCGTCGTCTGTGGGAGCGGGCGGATGGTGGGATGGGAGAGGGTGGAAAAAGAAAGTGAGTGACAGTGACAGTGACAGTAAACGCTGCAGGACAGCAGATATCCAGTGGCCTCAGTGGGAACCAGTGTTTGAGGGGTTATTTTTAAACCATCTAGAACCAGTTTATGGTAGTGGGAACTGTCTGCAAGAAACTGAATCTCTCCAGTTTAACTGTGGCACCCAAGTTTACTGATCTGTGTTATTTGTCTGTAGTTTTCACAGTGGATATTTAAGTCTTAATGAAAGTAAAAGAAGACAAACTACTAAGTCTGGTTATGGACACTTCTACGTGATGTGTCTTGTATTTCTACCTCTGTGTTTAAAGACAGACAGAGAAAATATTAAAATATAATATAACACTTTTCTAGTCTCAGTGGCCACTCAAAGCTTCACAACACAAACACCATTCACTCATTCACACACTGGCGCTGGGCGATGCGATGATAATTATCTCAATATGGATTTCCTCGATAGAGATATAACAAATGTTTGTTAATCCTCTTGTAAATGACCCCAGTGTGACCCCCAAAGACTTGCAACTTGGACTTCAACACCAAGGAAACGTGAATCTGAACCTTTTAACTTGAAAATACTTGAAACCTTCCACCAAGCCCAAAAATTAAAAAGTAGGTTCTTTACAAATTGTGTCATGAAGCACTTCATTTCCTAAATCAACACCTTTTATTCTCAGCAAGTCGACACCTAATTTTCCAAATAATCCACTTTGTCCGAACCAATCTGACCAATCAAGGGAGAAACATGAAGTAAGGTTACGTTACTGAGCACAAGTTGTAAGGAATGACACCACAGATAATGGGCAGTGGTCAACCAAAAACAGAAATTACAAACGGAGATGCAACAACCAACTTTGTTTGACATCTGAAGTTGCAATAAGGACGGAAAGTTGAGGCTAATGGTGCGTTCCATTTGCACTGGAACGCACTGATGGTCATTTACACACTGACATAACAATAACTATGTCAAGTGACAAACTGCGTTGGGTTCGGGTCGGGCTCACTTATAATTGTCTCGGACTCGGGTCGGGTTCGGTCAGGAAAATGTGGCCCAAGCCGCGCTCTAGTGTGCTCACAACTGCACCGTGCGCGATACAGAGAGCAGAGGAGAATTGTAAACGCATGTAGAGACAGAACATGCCGTCGTGTAAATGAGATAAATAACAAGGCTGTTTAGTTTATGAGGAGATAAGACGGAGCCCTCTCCTCTTATATGCTCCAGCTGGTGCGCTACAGAGTGACGTTCATTTACCGGAGGCATTTTATATCTAGCTGATTTTTGGAGACTATGGAGGGCCGCCATAGTCTCGTTAATACATGGGAAACACTGGACTTGGTCCCACCTCTGATGCACATCCATACAGACGTGGCTGAGGCTACCATACAAGATGCCACCCGCTCATCAGATAAACACTCACACACACTGATAGCACAGTCACTACAGAAGCAAAGACACTTGGACAAGTCAACTGCAGGGGCCGGGGATCGAACCACCGACAGCCTGATTGGTAGATGACCACTCAACGTTCTGAGTCACAGCTGCCTAGCTTGAGGCCAATTTGTCGGAAATGAATCCGGTAAGGGTTAAAAGTTTCCTTTAGGGTCAATAAGGGGTTACTTGTTTTACTTTAAACACGCATCTGAGCATTCTGACCTTTTGTCCCACTCTTACTGCACATGCTGAGACAAAGCCGTGGCATTCTGACTAGCTCCTTTAATTAGTTGTAATTTAACACGGTCAACAGTCAAATTATTGCCAGAAGCACATCGTGGTCCTGAACCGTCGAGCACAACACCAGAGGGAGAGGGAACACACAGACTTGTTTTGAAGTTTCACTCCTCCTCGTGTTGGGTTTCACTTTGGCTTGGATTCCTTCCAATGGCTGTGTAGTACACTAACTGGCCCGCTCGCCATTGGTCAGACTATGTGAAACCTGTCATTCAAGGGCCTGAGTTGTCCATCAAGAACTGGAAGTTGGAAGAAACAGTCACCCACAGACAGAACAACCGACCTAACCACAGTGAAAGGGTCTTTCTTACAGGACAGTCAACAAGGCAGTTGCCAGTCAGTGTGTGTCTTTCAAACTTAACTGTTACCAATTAACTGAGGTCAGTCTGGGATTAATTCGTCATACTACACAATCTATCAGCCTTCAGGGACTTTTACCATCTCTCACGCCTACAGAAATGTATTCCCTAACGTGCCCTGTCAGCTGGTGGAGAGAAGTGTATACCAGGATAAAAATATGTCTCATGAAGCTAGAATAAGTTCAAGAGGTCCGTTAGATGTCCTCACAAGTGTGGTATGTCTCCATGTGTTTCTCTGCGTGTGTGTATATGTGTGTGTATCCAAAGCCCTTTGGTCCTATGTGTGTCCCTGCCCGACACCACACACAAAATTCCTCACATTCCTGTAGGAGAAATTACAGCACTCGGGGAACGTTCACCAGCCTGTTCATGGCACATGGTGGCCAAATCATCAGGACACCAAAGTAGGGCACCACAACACACACACACACACACACACACACACACACACACACACACACACACACACACAAACAAAGTCCCTCTCTTGTGATAGTGGTCAACTAAAGGACATAAAACCATAAGGAGTCCTAAATCTGTCACAGCATCGGTGGTATTGACCGGTAACCATTTCAAGAACGCACTCGTACATTCTGAGGCTTTTATGTGTCTTTAAAAAAAAGACGGTTGCTAAATGTGAAGCTAAAAGAGACTACAGGACGTCATCACGCCGGACATGGTTTTACAGCCTTGCTGTGGTGGCGAAGTCAAGTCGTGCGTAGTTCGTTTATAGCCTAACATTAGCTTTGTACTTCATGTTCATTTTGGAGTCCATGTTTTTTTGCCTTAAACTGTCGCACATCTAAAAATAAATACGACCTCACATTGTGTCAATCACGTTCACACAATGAGTCCAAAACTTTCGTCCATCGTTAAATGTTTCGGAACAGGTTTGATTTTCTGCGTTTTTCACATCCATCAGAGCCTTTAGAGACGTTTGACCGAGAATCAGTGAAGAAAATATGGCGGCAGGGGCGCACAGAATCATTTCATAACTCAGATAGCTAGTGTCAACAGGTCAGATGTAATATTCAGGTGGATGAAGCTCATCAAGGTGAGTTATTTCTGATTCTGAGCTATTTAATTGTAATGGCTTGATGGTCAAAACTCTGCTCAAAATATAAGACAGATATTTTGTTTTTTTGTTTTTGAAAGTGATGAAATAATTTAGAAAAATTGTTTAAAAAAAATGTGTCTATTTTTTCAGCACTTGATTTTTTCCCCTCAGACTTCAAGCACCTTGTGGGAACACTGATTCACACAGACGAGCCTAGGACGCCATGTACGCTATGCAGTGTTGATGAGCATGTGCATGTAATTATACAGGAGAACTGAAAGAAAAAGAACTGCATTGTACCTCATGCACGCACACACACACACACACACACACACACACACACACACACACACACACACACACACACTAACACAAACTGAACATACACGCTGAGCCTACCAAGCGGAAAAGAAGCCGCTGTACAAAAACAGCAGGAGTCGGCCCGTCTGATCTCAGATCACAAAGAGGTATGCATGACACGCATACACTCACAGAAAGGACAGTCTGGGACACAAGGTCATGTGATGCTGGGGTTCATGAGTGGGACATAGTTGGTGGAGGGAGGGAGGGAGGGAGGGAAGGAGGCGGGGGGGACACAGTTGGAAAAGAACAAGAGAGCACATGAGGACAGCCAGAGATGATTGTTGTGTAGGGCTGTCCCCAGGATCAGTTCTTGGGAATCCAAGGTTTAGTGACAAATATCCACGATAAATCAAAGCTTCAACAGACGGGAGAGCTCCCTGACGGTGAAGAATCATCGGTTGAGTTGTCATTCGCAGGTCTAACTTTCTCTGGACAGGCCACAAATTTCTAATTTTCACTTTCCATGCAGAGCTCCCTTCAAGTGGTTACACTTCAAACCAACATTTCAACGCAGCAAAATATCCTCCATCATCCTAATTTTGGGAACAGGAAGGTTTCCTCTCGCAGCTCTCCTCTGTTGAAGCACCACTTTGTGATTAAGGCTGATAAGTCGGCTGGGATTTTACATAAAAACGAAGCCTCATGCAGCTTTAAGAGGATAATGATGGTATCATTGGCATTCCTCTCCCTCCTCCCGTCACTGGCTTGGCCCGCGCTGCACTGCTGGCTTCAGTCGGGGAAGCCAGAGGACATATAGCATGAAAATATCTCCTCCCTGTCTCCTACAAACTGCGACTTTGAAAACAGATGAAATGCTGCAGCACTCTGGTTAGCACTTGACAACAAAACCAACCATACAGGCTGAGCCAATTCATGCCTGTAATGTCCCAGAATACACTGAATGAGTGCTCTCTGTCCCTGGCCACAACAACCTGCAATCATCGATCCCTGAGGCAGTCTGGAGGTCAGGGAAAAGAGCGGGACGTTCAGATTCTAAAGGGCAAAGTACAATTAAGTCACTATATGCAATAAAAATGCACTTTGGGACATTTTGCACCAACATATCTGTTCGTTCTGTACTGAGATCAGTTTGTATTTTTATAGTCAGTGTTTTCACAGTTTGAACTGTAGGCAGCACATGTTTTCCATATGGGCAGTGAAGTGAAAGTGAAAGTGAGGTCTCACCTCACGTGATGTGGGTGAGTAACATCGCTTAATAATCATTACTGAGATGCAGACAACTGAACTTTTAAGCCTCCAGCTATCAAACCAGCGCAGGTCTGTATTTATACTGAGCAGCTCAGTGAATTAACTCTACTGAAGTGAAGCAGAGCAACTCTGCAGGAGAGCAAAGACGGGGCTCCATGATAATAATTATGAATAAAACATTAAATCTGGTGCAGTGTAACGGCTGTCTTACATGCAGCCAACACTCTGGTATGAATCAAGACACGTTACTAGATCATCAAAAAGACAGGCCCAGCATAAATGAAGGGCATGTAACCTGAGCCTGGCATGACCTAAATATACAACACATCCATCAGCCAAGGTTGACGTTATGTTTCTCTGAAGTGCAAAGTCAGAATGAAACAGTAGCTGGGTGTTGTTGACTCTTGCTTTTACAGTGAAGTCCATTTTTCTTCTTCTACGAAACAGATGATTGATGGCTTCAATAAAAACTGAGCAAGTCACTGCTTGTAAAACTGTGTGATGGTATGTTTAAAATTAGTTGAACTGACACATCTCATTCGTTTATACAGATAAAATCGTATTTTCTTATTTTCTAAACCATTTTTCAAAACTGATACCTGAACGTGCGTATAGCCCGATACCGAGCGCTGATCTGACAGCATTGTGTTAAATAAGTTACTTGAGTTATGGCCAAAAGCATGGTTTGTGAAGTCACAGTGAACTTGACCTTTGACCTCAAATTCTAAACAGTTTATTCTTGAGTCCAAGTGGACGTCTGTGCCATATTTGAAGAAATTCCCTCAAGGTGTCCTTGAGAATGGGACAGACACAAGTGCGTTCGTATGGACGGAAACCATAACTCTTCTTCTTCAGCATAATATCGGGATATTTTGCGTGACTATATTGTATCAATACACAGGCGCCAAGTATCAGTCTTTAATTATATTCATCAATCATTTTTGCACGTACACATTTCAATCTAACTTTTGGTACTAGAATAATAAAATCTGTTGCTTTTTCGGTCCACTAGATGGTGCTGATGTTTTTTTCCTGGTCTCAATTTTGCGGCATTTGGCAGGAAGTTCATCAAAACAAAGACGGAGGCACCGGAGAAAGAAGTCAGAAACGTGTCGTCTGCATTTAAATCAAATGTCTGGACTTATTTGGGATTTTTAACACAGAAGGAAAGGAGGACTTGGATATGACATGTGCAGTTTGCAAGCTGCGTTATATGAGAGTAAAATACTCTGGGAATACTACGAACATGAGGGCTCACCTTACACTCCACCATCCAGAGATAGCGTTAGCCGCTGACGGCCAAGCTAACTGCTAAACCTACTCTGGCAAAAAATCAACCAACACTGGACACACTTAGCTCGACAAACAACCATCCAACTGTGAGACAGCCAAGACAGTAACACAGTCTACTTCCTGTGCAAAGATCTGCGTCCATACAGATGACTTTTACATGCTAAAAACACGTGAAATCTTGCATGTGACTCCGCCCCAACATTTTTCACCAACACAATCGTACCCAAGCTCTACAGAGAAGTGAAGCATAAGGCTGAGGAATCTTTGAGTACAGCTGGAAGGATGGCGTTAACCTGTGACGCCTGGACTTCAAGGTCAGTGGATTCATACGTGACTATAACGGCACATTATCTCACAGAGGACAGGAGGACTGCCGTCACGCAACGTGAAGTTACATTCCTGGGAAAGTGCACATCAGGCAAAGGGTTCGGCACAGAAGTATAGATCCAGATTACATTTACAACGACCACAAAGTGGATGTGAATCAATATTTATATGTGTAGGTAAAGGAGTGGGAGTAATATTATGTTTCTCCAGTGGTACAGATGGTAGAGAAGCCTCCTCTAATCACTCTGGGATCATCTGCAGTGTCACTGCCTGTATTCAAGTCTGAACCTGCACACCTTTTACTATCTCCACCTCTGCCCCAAAGACCTACGGCCTACTTACTATAAACTCCTCTCCGCCTGGCACTGGGTGACCTACAGGCCTATATAAACACCACATCCACTCACCCCATTCACATGAACCCATATTTAATGCACTCACACAAGCATGACCACCACACACCAGCCGAGCAGACAATCCACTAAACCACCAAGCCAAAGCAGAGGAGAAAAAAAAAAGGGTCGGGGAGGGAGAATTTACACCCTCTCCTCTCCACGAGCTGGACGCTGTCCAAAAAGGATTCCCACGATTTTCCATGATGGCTGAAGGGATTTCTGGGAATATATTGGGAGCAGGCAAACGCATATGTGTGTGAGGAGGGGGCTGTGAAAAAGTGCTGAGCAGTGCTAAAAACAAAGGGGGAGGCACTTAAACACTTGTCTATAACCTCTCCATCTGGAGCGCAGAGCCTGCAGTGATGAAGGGAGACAATGTCCTAGATGGAAATGGAGATAGAGAGGGAGAGGGGGAATTTCTAGGAACACAGAAAGAACATTCAGCAGGCCAGCAAATGTGTTGTGGATGTGGAGACATCTCTCAAAGAAAGGTCTGAGAAAGGGAAGTGAGTTGACTATGAACGTCCATCTTTTACAACATATAGAGCAGGTAAATTGGGAGAGATTGGGGCATAATAACCATATTTCACTGTTTCTGCAGATATCTGACATGAGTTGGATAAGGAGAGGACAGTTACCATGGTGATGTGGCAAATTCTGATTGGCCGAGCGTTGAAAGCCTGGAACAATCAGCTCGTCGGGCCTGCGAGAGGAAGTGCGGTCCATGCTTTCCTGTCAGAAACAGGCACAGAAAAAGACAGTTTTATTTTAAGACAAAGGCAAAAACCACGCAGAGGGTTTGACATGTCAGATGTTTCAGTGAAGGGTTAGACAACGTGTTATTTTCAGAGTTCAGAGGGTCAGACAAAGGTTGGGTTCATGCTCCTGCTCTCGAGGAACATCAAGCCTCAAGTTCAAAGACCAGTGACACTCTGACCCCGTGGCGCTGTGGCTTTTTGACCCCCAGCCCTCACTTTCTCCAACGGACACACACACTTGCACACGTACTCCTTTCAAACTCTCACATGCGAGCCTCATCAGATACTGATTTGTGATCCAAAAAAAAAAAAAAAAGAGCAGATCAATCATTTTCAGAGCGAAAACAAACCAGCTCAGGCACACTTATACAATCTCACACGTCTGGAGATGCACGCACACACTGCCAAGTTCCTCACACATTGTCTAATTTGAAGCAGCCTCGAGGCAAGAAAGCTGCATAGGAGAAAGGGAGGGAAGAAAGCCAAACAAATTTTCAATCTTCCCTTTTCCAGGAAAAAGAAGAACGAGGAAGCATTGCTTCCAGGAACTGCTCGTGGCCAGGGGTCCTGTTGTGCATGTATGCACACACACACACACACACACACACACACACACACACACACACACACACACACACACACACACACACACGCAGCTCCCCTCGGTGCTTCGAAAACATCCATAAATGCCCAGAGTAAGATTTATAGCTCTGAGAAGCAGCAGCCAAAAGCTTTCCAAGGAAGGCAACTTGGCTGCAAGGCCTGTGTGCTGACAAAGAAAGTCTGCAGGCTACAGCTCGAGCTAACTAGCTAGAGATACATCAACGTGTTCACTAAATCCTCTCTGATATCTTACTCATTATGTAAGAGGCCACGTGCAAACAATAACGAGCATTACTCCAAATCCACAGACATGCGGACTCCTGCTCAAACAGACGAGATAACCTCGCATTAACCTCTTAATCTCTGCCGCGTCCACAGGTCGGTCCATCTTCACAAACTGACGTTGTGCTGCCAAGCATTGTTTAAACCGTGCCCGTCAAACACACGGCCGCAGCCAGCAGCCCGTTAGCTTAGCTTGGCGTACAGACTGGAAACAGAGAAATAGCTAGCCTGACTCTGCGCACGTCTAAAGCTCATTAATTAAAGACGAGTTTGTTTAATCTGTACAAAAACTAAATGTTTTACAGTAGCCTCAGTGAGGTGAGGTGCCAGACTATTTCCTGGCTCACAGCAGTCACTTAATGGAGCTTTAACTTTACTTCTCTTAATGGATAAAACAGCCAGTTTTCAGTTTTACATTTCGTTTTGAACTGTGTTAATCAGTGAGCTTTAGAGTAGGACTGCATGATTACA
Organism: Cephalopholis sonnerati; assembly: GCA_019142605.1. Lineage (NCBI taxonomy): Eukaryota > Metazoa > Chordata > Actinopteri > Perciformes > Serranidae > Cephalopholis > Cephalopholis sonnerati. The sequence continues at coordinate 39,301,593 of JAGQAX010000014.1, read as the reverse complement.
GCCGAAATGATAATCATGATTATTTTGATCAATATTGAAAATATTTATCACACCAACAAAATATTTTCACCTTGTGCTACATTCAAACGTTAGTCAACCAGAAAGGTCATTAGACAGCAAGATTTCATTGGTCGCTTAGTCGCAGAAAAAATCCAAACCTATGTGACTGGACCATGTGGGGATTTAATTTGAAAGGACAGACACAGGAAGTGTCCACGCTCAGCAGTCAGACAGGAGTCAGGTTAATCTCCAGGGCTGGTACCTGTGGTTATTCCACAGGCTAGTTAATAACATGTGGGGCAGGAAATCCAAAGTGTGGGATCATTTTGAGAAGGTGAAGGACCAACCCAAGGTGATATGTAAACTCATCTTCATTGGTCCACTACAAACATGACGTATCATGTGAAACATGGAAGTAGCTACATGCCCATTAGCCCACAGCGTCATTAACAGGCGGCTCGCTCAGTGTGTGACGTGCACTTGGAGATAAAATATAGGCCTATATTAATGAAGGTTCATTAGTACGGTTTGTATTTCTCTGTAATGTAGCACAGTGTTAACAATGTTACTGAGACTATTCTTTCTCACACCTTCAACTCAAACCACCAAAATATATCATTTCATCATTACATTCATATCACAAACATGAGGGACACTAGTCCACTGATGGACCCTGATGAGGACTGATGGTCCACTAGGAAAACTCTTAGTCGGGGGCAGGGCTTAATTCTGAAACACTGTTTCCTGCTGTGGAGTGAGTGACTAGCTGACAGCTACTAAACAGAGACGACAAACTAGCTTAACAACATTTCCAAACCCAAGTATGACGCTGAATGTATTAAACTGTGTGGACCTTGAACTGATGACTGAGAGAAATCTGGACCAGATGGGAACCACTGATCTTGAATATACTTGGCTAACAAATGCAGATTGAAGCAAATCTCTTCATAAGATCAGGATTTAGTAGCAAAATGCAATGTTTTTTTTACATAAAGTTACAGGTTGGAAACAAACTGCTGTATATGATAGTGACACAATTTCTGTTTCTCTGTGTGACCATCCAAACTCAACACTACTGGTCCACTTGGGGAACTATTGGGCTGTAAAGTTATCTGACACAATGGCAAACACTGTGCAACGTTAGAAATGTATTCAATGCTTGAGATTTGGTTTTATCTTTTCTAATGCGCGGGCTATGTGAGGAAAAAGATGTAGCAAAGCTGGGCTGGATTCTCATGTGATCATGTGATCTCGCAGCTGCTTTACAAGCTAACGTGTTAGGGCAGACACGGCGAAGTCGAAGTTTTTAACATGGAACACTTGAAATTATTTGTCAGGAACCTTAAAGGTTTTATTTTGAAGGTATTTAATTTTACCGTTTTGTTTTTTAAGTGTTGTCTCCTGTGAGCAGTGTTTGGCTTGTTATTTTAAAAACGTGATATATTATTTATTACTCATTACTTTGCCAACAGTAATTCGTTACACTACTCGTTATATTACTTTTCTGTAATACTTCATGAAATTGGTGATTGCGTATCTCCCCAAAATTCAGATGTGTGTCTGTGTGCATGTCAGGGTGAACACAGGTAAGTGTAGCTAATGCTAGATAGCAACATTTCATCCAGCACATATCCAACCAGCAGCTTCATCACTTCTCTGTGTCTGCAGCTGTCCACCATTAAAATCCAGTTTGGGTTGTTTAGCCAGTGTAGAGCTACAGCCGACCTCTGCGGCCGAGGAGGGCTCACCTTTGGTGGGGTGTATTTCCTGGAGCTTCATGTTGTTGTGTCGTCGGTCGTAGTAGCTGAGGTGTTTCAGACCGGAGGTTTGAGGACGTGTTTTTCACAGTGGAAAGAGTTTTAGTCCTACTACCTGCAGCAACAGTGTTCCTGTCATCTTTCCTCACGACAGAATCAACGTAATGAGAATATTTCCTGCTAAGGTAACGTTTCCACATTAGCTTGTTGCTTCATGACGTGTGTGCACAGCAGGACGATTACTAGAGTGAGTCTGCTGATGCAACTGTTGTATTTCACGTTAGTAGTGACGTGATAACAAGAGTAAGATTAATATTATTACTGACATTTCAATAGTAATTAGTTACACTACTTGTTACTGGAAAAGTAATGTTATTACTGCCTGGAAAGTATTACGTGTTATTAGTAATGCGTTTGTTTTTTGCTCATATATAAGATAGTTTAGTCTTTTTAAACCATTTCTTAATTGCATTTGTAGAACAATGACTGTATCGTGACACACTGTACACCATCTAACGGGGCTGCTGTTCTTCAGAACGACTGCTTGCTTTGATTCTCTGTCCTGCTGAAACTGAAGACTCATCTCTTGTGGTCCTCTTGGATTTGAGTGAGTTATTTCTTGTCTTAAAGATAGATTTATTTGGACCGATGCTATGTTTCTTGGAGTTAGCAGAACTTGTAGAGGAAACTTTAGGCCCCGCTTCCCTCAGCTTGACACATTTGGGTTGCTCTGGATCGTCATGAATACTCTTGACACGTCTTTGATCTCGAGCAAACGTCTTCGAGCTTTCACTCTATAGCCCGCAGCATTAACGTCGAGGCATTTCAACATACTTTCTCTGAGAGCATCGAGGCTAAGCTTCCTCGAAAGCACAAGGGCGGGACTGAACGTGCCCATTGCTGTGGTGACCGCTGCGTTCAGCCGCTGACCTCTGACCTCTCAGAACTAAAAGAAAGGAAGAACTGTAGTCAATGTTCCCAGACAGAGCAGCACGTTCAGCACTGCTGGCACAGATACTGACGATAGAGGGAGAGGATCTGTTGAACGCGTCATTCTTTCTGCTCCTCTGACCAGTTACAGTCATAACTCAGCTGAGCTCCGAGTCTGTGGACTGCGGTTTCTCAGTGCTCCGCAGCTCATGTGTATGCACGTTAACACACTCATACATAAGGATATGGGAGGGAAAAAACAGAAAGAGTTGCTGGCTGGTTCCTCGGAGACATCTCTGGCACAGATTCAAAGTTCTCACTAAGATAGACAGACGCACACACACACACACACACACGCTTTGGAGACAGGCCTGGAACTCTGCCCAGATTCCCAAACATGCCCAGCGTTATGTATAGCGTTATGTAAGTTTACAGAAAGAGGGCTCATTTGCTCCTTATCTACACACACTAAACCTACAGTGACTGCCTACAGAGAGACTCCATGGGGTGTGTGTGTGTGTGTGTGTGTGTGTGTGTGTGTGTGTGTGTGTGTGTGTGTGTGTGCCATGCTGTGTCATGTCAACTGGCAAGCTTTACATAACAAACACACACACACACACACACACACACAGTCACAGCAATGTTGTAACCCACTTCTCTCCCTCTAACTATCAAACTGTGTGTTTTCTCTGCTAGATGCAGGGTGGAGGAATGTTGTTTTCTATGGGGATTCAATTCACTATTCACTGCAGCCTTACTGGTGCAAAACCTTTTCCTGGAAGCTAACGTGAACCAATCCAACTTCATGTCAGCTCAGCGGGGGCTCAGCGGTCCCACAGTTTGGGGTTAGCAGGGAGCTGCATTTTTGTACCTTCGCTAAGACGAATCAGGCAGCTGAGGCTACGTCACCTCCGTCGGCCCGTCGGCCCATTGGTCCCCAGCAAGACGTCATGCCATCGATCCCGTGCTTTCAGGCCCGTCACACAACAAAGCCCGCAGCTTGTTATTGTTGTTTGTTTAGCGCTCTATTTATAGACCTCCACGATGCTCTTTAACCAAATTCTTTAGGTTGCTGCAGGGTTGGAGAGGAGAGAGTCTGAGCTGAGAAACAAAGGGCTCATTCTGCAGGAGCTGGACAGTGGAGGTGGGTCTGTTGTGCTGCGGAGACGCCATATTTCACCTAACTAGGCTAAGAGTCACCCAGTGTGAGGCCAGCGGACTCACACAGCCACTGTACACATGTTGATACACACACAGAGGATTGTACAACTCTGATAGTCAAGATGTTCCTCTCAGGGACTGTTCTGTATTTATCAGAGGAGGAGGTGGCTGAGTGTGACTTGTTTTTATTTGTTTGGTTTTTTTATCTTGAGCCTCCCCAAAACGACAAATATTTTTCCCTGAGCCTCCCTGAACCATGAATAGGCCCTCACCATTTTTCATTAAGGTGTTGGAGCCGATACAACGAGGAAACAAAGCAGGATTAACCCTTTGAAACCCGAAGCCAGTTCAACTTACCCAGGATATCTTCTTGTTATCTGGTTTGACTAACCCATCACATCGTCTGATAACTGGTACTACAAAGCTGGTTATCAACTAGTTCAGTCAGCTCTGGGTTTTCCTATCAGCCACGAGCGCGTTCATGTGAGTTAATTACATGTGACATCATCAGAACCATGAATGAAGGAGGCTGTTTCATATCATATGAGATGAAACGGCACTGAAAGTGTCTGCGACTGTGAGTAAAACGTCAAGGACGTGAGATGTAAATGAACCAGCTTCGTAGTACTTAAAACCAAGAGTTAGCCCTGAAGTTACCGCACTAACTCTTTGTGTTACAGGCCTCAGGAGTGACATCACTTTTATTGTGCTGCTTTCAGATGCCTTTCACAAGTATTTAAACCTTCGAACCCCGATAGCAAATTGGTGTAATTTATTTCAAAAACATGGGAAAAAAAGACCCCGAGCGACTTTGTAAGAAATGTCCCACAAATTGAAAAAATAAATAAATAATTAATACAAATAAAGTATAAAAAAAACATTTAAAAAAAAAGGGAAAAGAAAAATGCTAGGGAAAAACAATATATTTTTTTACATTTTAAAAGACAGAATTATATACATTTTTAAGCACTCTCTCCAGATAATTTCCCTTTTTGTTTGTTTTTAACTTTCTTTCTTTTTTTTGGGGGGGGGGGGTAATTTCTTCTTTCATTGCTCTTGCTTTCTTCCCATGTTTTTAAAAGACATCAAGCCAATTTAAGTGAGGTTTCAAAGGCTTAAGACTGATTACCTACAAAAAGCTAATATCTCAGTAAGTCTCAAAATGCAAATCCTCCTTTCAAATTATATCATCATTACACAAGTTTTTACAGTTTCTAGCTGTGGTGCGTTTTTTTTGTAATTATGTATTTTTAAATTTTTATTTATCATCTTCATTTTTTTATTATTCATGTATTTATTTATTTATTTGGGTTTTTATATATATATATTTATTTATTTTTATTTTTTTAATTTTAAACCCACTGGTTTTGCGGTTCGCGGGGCACTAATAATTAATACAAAATACAACCATTGAAAGTTGTATGTCCTTCCTCCAAGCCAAAATAAAAAACACAAGTCCCTCCCTTGTCCTAAAAATATTATTTAACATGCCTCTATTGTTTTGCACCACCCTCTCCACCCTCATAAGTAATGAACAGTCCCTAACTACAGGCTTTCCTGAACTCATAATTCAAAGCTGAACCCTTTCCAACCAAAGAAAAACTCCAAACTAAAGCTGCACTAATCAACATTATCAATAGGTGTAACATGCACAGTGTCACTCATCATGAAGAAAAGGACACACACATAAAACATAAAAAACATTTACCTGATAGTTTGAGTGACGTAAGAAGTAGTCAGGGCATCCCGCTAAGGCCATGGTGTTCCTTCAGTATTCCCTCTGTAGGGAATGACACCCTCCGGTCTCACCAGCACCCTGATCATGGAGGAAGAGGACAGGAAACACACTGAATGAAAAACTGACTGAACAAAGATTACAGAAAAAAACACACTTTCACAAACTGAACCAAATACTGAAGAAAAAAAAAGAAGAGTAATGAAGCAACTCACAAAACAAGTGAGTGAACAAAATGAACAAACACCATGCAACAACTTTGTAAAAACCCCAAATCTGTTTGGTGTCCTATAAGACACAAAACAAAAACCCTGCCTAAACACCCGTCGCTCTGCTAAAGACAAGACAAAGCCTGCATGAAGGGAATGAATGTGCGTCCATGGATGAACATGTGCACACCAAATCCAATGTAAACACAGCCATTGTGTACGAAACACACACACACAAGTCAGTTCCCAAACAAAGCCTGGGGCTTAAGACTAAATAAGAAACCCTCTCGGAGCTAGCAACACTCACCACCTGCAGACTGAAGGGGACGGCAAGGAGAGGGGAAGAGGGGGAGAGTCTTTCTGAAGGGACCTGAAATAGGAGTCGGCTATTTCCACTGCATTGTGCAGCATTATCTGCTCTGAGTAAGCACCGGGAAGTTGTGCATGTGTGTGTGTTTGTGGGGGTACACACACTGCAATACATTTCCATTTCAAGCTGTTCAGCATTGAGTCCTGTGTTGCCTGGATGCTTATGTAAATCAGTTTATTTTGCTGCACTGTTGTACAGAGTGACAGTTCTGAAGCATGTTGCCTTTAAAGGGACAGTCTTCCCTACCACAGATGGCAACTGGCATGCTCCCAGTTTGGAGAAGCAGATGGGAGTACCACTACTGAAGCTAGGCAATGTACTGCTGCGGATGGGGTTACTGCTTCAAGCGAGGGAGTTCAAGTATCTCTGGAGCTTGTTCATGAGTGAGGGTAGAACGGACTGTGAGATGGATCAGCGGTTTGGTGCGGCTTCTGCAGTGATGCGTGCGCTGCGCCACACCGTCAAGGTGAAGAGGGAGCTGAGCCAAGGGCGAAGCTTTCAAGTAACTGGTCCATCTACGTCCCAACCCTCACCTATGGTCATGAGCTCTGGGTAGTGACTGAAAGAATGAGGTCGTGGATACAAGCAGCTGAAATAAGTTCCCTCCGTGAGGTGTCTGGGCTCAGCCTTAGAGATAGGGGGAGGAGCATGTGTTAGGCGATTCATTGTTCTTCAAAGAGGCTGGATGTCCTTTGTCTCAAAAGACGAATATACAGCTTTAATTTGACTGCAAGGAACAAAACATTTACTGGGAACAAGATTTCTCCAATTTAGGAAAGACTCATGGATGCCCATAGAACCCATTTTCATTCAGAAATCTTGAAGGGACCCCTTTGAAAATGGCCATGCACGTTGTTCCCTTCCTAAATCTGGAGCATTATTTAGCTCCCTTCCAGACAAGCTGTGCTGATAGGCTGGTATCAATGGATGTCTTAGGTTGTCTAATTTCACAAAATACCATTACCTTAGCACTAGCTTAAAAAATTAGCAGGCCACAGTCTTTTAAAGAAAGTAATGTCAGCCTCCAATTATCTGCAGCAGTTGCACCAGGGTGGTCAAAGCCCTCCCTTGGAGGTGTCACTGGATATTACAATATCCACAATCTTTCATGGACTTTCTACATTGAATTATGACGTCCAAGGTACCCTGGGTGTGTTGGTTGTTGACGTTCTGAGACGCAGTCAACTTCAGCCTGTTACATGCATTGTCTGTTTTCAAAATACACTTCTGTTTTCACAGGAAATTTAACATTTACATACAGTCTCTTTCAAAATAAAAGCACTACATCAGTACAACACCACGAATTGACATTTTTTTCCTTCAACAACAAACACATGTGATTAGGTTTAGGAAAAAAGAACAGGGTTTGGCTTTACAACCACACAGGAAGGGAGTGGACACCGGCCTTCTGGGTGAAAGTTGAAGGTTGTTGGACTCATCCACCACCACTCCTGTCCCCTCTACTCGGACTTCGGCCGCCTTAAGTTTTGTTGTTGTCCCGCTGCATTCCCCCTGATGCCGCCGGGCGTGTGTAACAGTGACTGGCCTTGTATCATATGACAGGATGACTTTTTTTGTCAGTGTCTCATGTTGGAAGTCTCTGACCAAGCAAGGTAACGTGGTGATAATACTCTCAATATAGTTTCCACTTCGGCTGCTTTCACACCTGTCGTTCGGTTCAGTTCAATCGAACTCAAGTTCGTTTGCCCCCTCAGTGCGGTTCATTTGTGCAGGTGTGAACACACCAAAACAACCGGACTGAGACCTTCTTGAAGAGGTGGTCTCAGTCTGGTTCCAAAGGAACTCTGGTGCGGTTGGTTTGTGGTGAGAACGTGTTCCGACCTGGATCTGAAGCAACTGCAGTCACATGACACATTGTTTGGGTTAAACATGAGCATGTTACAGTCCTGGAGGATTATTAATGTGCGCCTCCTCCTGTACTGCCTTAATATGCACATTCAGCACATCCAATGCATCAAAACATTGTTTTCTAGTTGGAGCCGCGCCTCGTTTTCAAACTGTATGCTTTGACTCAAATGAACAATGACAGCAATATAGTCCACGATGAGCAGCGCTAAAATCAACCTGCGTAGTTGTCCCTCCATTGTGACATTAGAAAGTGTCACATTTATCTTGACAGTGTACTCTTCTTCAACGTTTGCTTTACTTCCTGGATTTTTCTGACTAATCAAGAGCAGCTTTCTGACACAAGGCATTTGATCTGGTCCGCTTGTAAATGCTGCCGTGAGAACACCAACCAACTCTAGGCGACAACTACCTAGGAGACAACGACTGGTCTGACAGCAGCCTTAGTCTGATATGGATGTTTTTAGATGGGCTAACCCACATCCACAGCAGTACATTGTTAAGCTTCTGTGGTGTTACTCCTGTGTGCTTCTCCAAACTGGGAGTGTGCCACCGGCCATCTACTGTAGACCTCATACAACCCCACTTCAAAAAATCCAAACTATCCCTTAATGAGTGTTAAAAAAACAACGGTCCAACTCACAGCTACACCCCCCAAATTCATTCCAACTGCTCAAACATGAGGATAAATGGGCTCCTTGGCCCCTGCATCGTGTCGTTTTTGAATCAGATTTCTATCTAAATTTGTTTCATTGTTTTGGCTGGAAAAATCCTGCTGGTGGAAATCCCAGATCGCCATCAAAATCTAATCGACTGCTCCCTTTAAGAACTCCTATCTGCCCACCCAATTTCATGGAAGGCTGCAATAACATGGTGGAGATGTCCAGCTCATTCTGTCAATTCAAGAAAAATACAAATGCTCCGCAAAGGAAGAAATGACTTGTTAAGATGGATATTTCTGCAGCCCACATACAAATTTCAGGGAAGTGCTGCAACCGATACTCCTTCCAACAAAGGTTCGGAAAACTGAATCTACACCCACACACACACACACACACACACACACACACACACACACACACTGAACTCTGCATCTCTCTCACTAAATAGCTCCACTCACTCTTTGACTCTGCTGGTTTCTCTTCACTTTCTCTCCCAGCATGTCTCCATTGTACAGGTCATTATATAACAGATATCAGATGGTTCAAACAATATCTCTTCCTCCTCCTCCTCCTCCTCCTCCTCCTCCTCCTCTCTTCTCCCTCTCTTTTCACCCCACTAATTACTGTTTCCACTGGGGCTCTGCTATCTTTAGGTCGCTCTGCTGACTGAGAATCTGTGTCTAAATGTGTGTGCACAGTTGCACACACGTCGAAAAGACAGCCTGCTGATAATTGCACACTTTTTTTCCCCCTTCTCACTGCAACTGCTTTTATATCTCATACGTTCTTGCACAGGCTTATGCGTGTGTTCACACCAATCAAACTGCTGCCTGGCCAAAAGGGCAAGCTTGGCCGATCGTATGTGTGGCTAATAGGCCTGAAAGCGAAGCCAAAGCTCCGAGTGCTTGACATTTGCTGACATTTGTGGTTCCTCCTGCAGAGAAAGGGAGTAATTCAGCTTTACTGGTCATACGGGGAGATCTGGAGAATTAAATGGGGCAGGGAGCGACTTAATAATGCCACACGTGTGAGTGTGTGTGTGGATACAACACGCCACACTTCTACATCTTTCCAAGTGTAAGTGAGCTCAGACGGTGACACTGAGTGCATTTAGTGGCAGGTTTTTTTTACTCATTATGACTGTTAGTACGTTTATATGCACGCAGTAGTGGAGCTAAGCTCATAGCTCGGCTAATCAGTCAAGTCGGACTTCTCGTCTTGTCTGAGTATACATGCAGAAGAGAAAATCGAATTTCTGACCAAGTACGTCTGACTCCGCCTCGATAGAGGCGCTGTGTCCTTTTTAATATAGTGCGTACTGAACTAGTTCCTGTTGACCTGAAGAGGAAGCTAATGAAGCTAGCTCCTTTAGCTGTCGGAGCATGAATGTAGTTTCCTCGTCCGTCCAGAAGTGCGTCTTCTGCTTCTCAGTCGCCATGGTGTTTGTTTGTTTTTCCGGGAGTGAACTGCTGCTACGTCATCTCCTTCTTCTTCTGGGTGAAAGCCCAAGAAAGAAAAAGTGGTGCATGTGCAGAACGCCGAGTCTGACTCCAGTCGGACTAAGTGGATACATGCAGCAGCAATAGTTTGATTTTCAATCGAATTATCTAGGTGTGTTAGTCGAGCTACGGATAGTCCAATTTCAGTCGGACTAAGCTGTTTACATGCATTTAAAAGTCCAGTTTCAGTCAGACTAAGCTGTTTGCAAGCATTTAAAAGTCCAATTTCAGTCGGACTAAGCTGTTTGCAAGCATTTAAAAGTCCAGTTTCAGCTGGACTAAGCTGTTTACATGCATTTAAAAGTCCAGTCTCAGTCGGACTAAGCTGTTTGCAAGCATTTAAAAGTCCAGTTTCAGCTGGACTAAGCTGTTTACATGCATTTAAAAGTCCAATTTCAGTCGGACTAAGCTGTTTGCAAGCATTTAAAAGTCCAGTTTCAGTCAGACTAAGCCAATAATTCGATTGTCTCAAGCTGCATATAAACATACTAATTGAGTGCATTTAGTAGCAGGTTTTTTTTACTCGTTATTAGTGTATTTTCTCATCAAAACGAGACGAGCACTGCACGGCAACCTGGCCAGTAACGGTCTTTAACGGTGCACAACCCACCTGCAGCTGTACTTTACAAAAAGTAGTAAAACTGTGCCACTCAGGGCCTCTTAAAGGCCTTAATGTTTCCTGATCCTAAACAGACCTGCAGTCTTCTTTATGCACCAGGAAGGAAGGAGGAAGTTTAGCAGCATGCAGAGATTAGCCTACATTAAGTCACACAGCTAATGGAGCTTTATGACAGACCATCAACACACACACACACTCAGAGAGAGACACACTCAGCTTATCCTCCTTGATGCAGCCCTTCTGCTTGTATGAGCTGTGGGGTGGGTTCAGATAACTCCCTTACAGAGTAGCAATTAGTGGAAGAAACCAAAGTGCAGCTCCAGTGAGCAGATGAAACAGGCAGTGATGGAGACGGACTGGTGTCTTAAGGAGGAGTTGTGTCAAGCTTTGTCTTGTAAAAACTGACCCCCCCCTCCCAACATCACCAGTGACTGCAGCTGGTGATCTTTGTAAAGTCTTCTCGTGCACAGATGCATGCTCTGTATGTCAGCCTCGAGGAGCTGTACTCCATACAGCAGTCTGACAGACCTTTTCCTATCTAGAGACTTAGTATCTGGTGCCACAGCTATAAATATCAGCGCTGGTAAAGTAACTTAAAAAGCGTCTCCCTGCTCTGCATCCACTCTGCATGACCGCCGACACTGAGTTAAACCATATGCCTCCTATGCTGAGTTTCCAAACAAGTAACCGAGGTGCTTACGGTAATCAGAGGGCAGCACGCAGATCAAGAATCGGGTCCAGGACGCGCGGCGGAGCTCCAGCAGCAGCAGCACCCGGCGCGTTTCGACCGTCCTCGTCTGGATCTCCACACAAACTGCTTCCACCCAGAAAACTCCGTCCGCTGTTCAGCTCCTTCACCTTGTTCCCCCCGGAGGTGCTTTCCTCTGCACACGTACACACACACACATACACACACACACTCGCACACATGCACTGCTCTCAACCCTCAGCCTGCACTTTTCGACCAGCTGACTCCTCTCGCTTGCTCTCCACACACACACACGCACACACACGCACACGCACACTGAAGGAAACCTCCTCCCCGCCCCGCCCTGCTCACAACAGCACACTGTAAAAAATACCGCCGCCACCTTTTTTTTTAACAAGGTGTTGGTGAGTACTTGAATCAAATGTTCAGCAAAACACGTCAGAGAATAAATACTTATCTCCAAGAGTTTTAATGACTTTCTAAAGTTGTAATTTTATATTAAAAGTAATCTAACTTTTTTAAAACTCAGAGAAATAACTCTGAAAGTTGACATTTTTTGCAGTGTGGTCAAGACCTGATTTTAACCTATGATTTTTAACCCTTCAAGTTGAATTTATACTTCTGCGGTGAATCAACAGCATAGCTACAGCGTAGGCTCTGCATCAATGTAGCCTGAGCTGCACGTCCCCAGAAATGTAACTCCACGTCACAGTGACGCAGACCTCCTGTCTGTCTCTGTGAGCTGAAACCATTTCCCTCAGTGGAAACAAAGCTTTTATTTACTTTAATTTCACAGATAAGAAACAATAAATTGTGAAGACAATAAAGCCTCCACAAAAATAGTATTTTAAGTCTTGTGTGTGATTTATCCTGGCTGAAATATGAGCAGAGGAAATCTCTGCTAGCTGCTAGGCTAATTTATACAATGTAAAATGCCATAGGCTTGTGCTAAAAACATTAGCATGTTGTATTTGTGGGGAAAATGTGTCTAGATAAAGACAAGTGTTTGTCTGTGAATGCTGCCAGTTATAGTGAAGCTGATTTGTGTACTTGTGTTTTGAATCAACTAAACTTTACAGCACTTCACAGAAACCTCCACTGCCGACCAGTGTTTTGGGGGTGTAACTGCAGAGTGACACAGACACAAGACACAAGAGTAAAAGCATACAATGGCGCAGGCTACGGCGTAGGGTCTGCCGCACAAGTATAAATCTCCCTTCAATCTTGCTTAACAGTGACCAAATAGGAAAAGATCAATTCTTAGAAGCATCGCGATGCAGACACAGATGATTCTGCATCGATTCACAAATGGGGTAAATGTTTGCTCATAACATGATGTTGACATGCTGAATGACAACACTGAAGTCATGTGATCACTGTGTAGTTAATTTATACCTTAACATTAGCTTGTTACTCCTGACGACTGCATTTACACTTCAGAAATCATAAAAGTGGTGTTTTCGGATTAGATTATGAGATTATTCTCTGCAATAATCCAAAATCCTGTGGCTAAATCCTGTTTTGTCATCTCTGCTGCACTCTGCACACTCTAAACGTTTAAATGTCAACAGGTGCTTAAAATAGTGAGATCATGTTTTTTTGACTGTAATACGCCTGTAGGAACTTTAGCGCTTGGCTGTTTTGTTAGTCGACAGGTAAATATGAGTGATGAGATATGACATTAAGAACATATGCTGCAGGCTACAGTGCAGGTACACACTGTAGACCTGCAGCAGTGACACCACAGGGATGGATTACTGTGAGTAGGCACAGCTGGAGCAGCGACATGACCCGCCCTCCAGCTACATGACTTGTCCATCATACCTACACGTTAGTCCACGGGCTCATTTGTTCCTCACATGTAGCCGTGTTACATAAATGCAGGAAAGGTTTTTTACTTTGCAGCACATGACACTGTCATTAGTTGGGTAATTTTCAAGTTTGAATTTAAATGTCATCAATTTAAGGCCTTTATTCTTGTGTATCAGCTCTGTGCAGACCCTACGCTTTATACTTGTGCAGTGGTGTGTCTGTGTCACTCTGCAGTTACACCTCCAACACTAGTTGGCTGTAAAGTGTAGTTGATTCAAAACACACATTAAACACATTAAACACACATTAAACATGGCTTCATAGAGACAGCTTCAAACACAAGTACACAAATCAGCTTCACTATAACTGGCAGCATTCACAGACAAACACTTGTCTTTATCTGGACACATTTTCCCCACAAATACAACATGCTAACGTTATTAGCACAAGCCTATGGCATTTTACATTGTATAAATTAGCCTAGCAGCTAGCAGAGATTTACTCTGCTCATATTTCAGCCAGGATAAATCACACACAAGACTTAAAATGCTATTTTTGTGGAGGCTTTATTGTCTTCACAATTTATTGTTTCTTATCTGTGAAATTAAAGTATGTGCGTCAACATAGAGCCTGTGTGCGTATGCCGTCAATTCAGTGCAGAAGTATAAATCCTGCATTAGTCTAAATAATATCTTGTACCTCCAACAATGTCAAAGCTCCCACCAGCACTATTTACACATGCTGCCTCTAATGCAGTTTGACTTCTTTGAAAGGCCATAAATTGTTTGCACTGTGTTAGATAATCCTTGACACCTCCTCCCCTTTCACCTATCCATCATCCAGCAGTCATTCACAAACTCATGTTTCACTCTCACAAGTTAACTAAACCTTTCACCTTATCTGCTTTCAGACCCGCAGTATGTGGACACATGTTGGGATTGACAGGAGGAGGCTCGGAGGAGTGGATCCACTAAGGAGACAGGACACTTTATTTGAACCTAGCTGTTCATAGAACAGCACAATATTCACTTATTTTAAGGTTAGACGTCAATGCACAGCTGAGGGGGCTCCTGAATCTGCCACACAGACAATCCAGCGTCAGCCCAGAGGGAGCAGTATCTCACCAACTGCTTCGCTCTCACTCCTGCAGACACCCCCCGCCTCTGGCAGCCAGCACATACACATGTAGACGACTGCCAAAACGAGCCTGCACATACGTGAGGCCACGCCACATATACTGTGTGCGAGGCTCGTCAGTTTCTCAGGAAAAAGTCTGCTCTGCAAATAGGTCAAAGGTACAGGCTATTTCGAGAGTCAGCGCTCCACGTAGGCCTTTGTTTACAAAACCAACACCAGGAGGTACACCAGAGGAACATATGGAGTATGAAACCCCCTAACCATCACATGGGAGTGTTTATACTCACTTACACAACTTGGCACAACTTCTCAGACATCTGTAGCACTGTTGTAGCGTCTGTACTCATGAAAGTACGGACTGCGATTACATATCAGATAGAATCAGTATGTGATGGTCTTTTTTAAGGTTAGATTGCAGTGTTTACCGCAGCTGGTGCAGAATATCTGCACTCACAGCAGCAAACAGGAGGCAGCACTATCAGCAACTTAAACCCAGTCCAGTGAAGAAATTACATCTTCCCCCGCAGTGAAAGGGTGTCAGCAGTGAACGCATTGCAACTTATTTTGACTTACTAAACCCAAGCTAATTATAGCTGCTAAAAAATTCGATTACTAAAAAGCTTTGAGGCTAAATTAATTGTTAAATCTAGTACAACTGTAGAGCACACTGTGTTTTGCATTGATGGTTGTTTCTGTTGATAGCCTACATGACTGTAACGTAGATGTGAAGCGTGGTTTCCAAAACGAGGGAGGAGGAGGGACAAGAAAACAGCGAGAGACACGACAAAATAAAACAACAAAGTGTAGAGTGTGGGATCATTACAAGTTAATACGAAAACAGTTCAATGTGTGTTGCAAAAACGTTAGCATACCACAATAGCATGTCCTCAATGCTACAACATGTAGAAAACATCCAGTGTATGTAACCTCAACGTCATATTTCTTCATACTTCTTTTTTATATGCTACTATTGCCTTTAAATAAAGCTAAAATAATATCATGAACACGCAGTATTTCTTATCTGATTACTGGATTAATCGTCTCGTGAACAAGACCCTGAGAAACTGACATTACTGTTGTTCAGAAATGCTGCTGATGCTTGTCACATGTCACGCCCGTCACACCTCTTTTGATTCTGCGATGCCGGCATGTTGTCTAAAATTACAAACCCGAGTGGCTTGATGCCACTGTTATTTGGCTCTGTGTAAAAATGCAAAGGTGGCGTAAAGACGGGACTTTGTAGCTGATCTATTGGTCGATCTCTGTAAAAAGGGCAACTGTCAATTTGAGGAACTGGGAAATTTTGGTGCGTATTTTTCACAATTTTCAAAAATTTTACAGTAATTGATTAATTGCTTATTTATAATTAAATAATTGTTAGTTGCAGCAAAGTGTCAACACTGTCCTTTTATCACAAATTCAACATCAGCCACTTGGTTTGGTTCACCTCCTAAATCATCACAGAAACATTAGTATTGGAATTGAAGAAGAGAGTCGGCCTGCCACACCTCATCTCCCCACCTGTCTCCTGTCTGCTCCCATACTGCACCTTTCCTCCTCTCCACCCTCACCTCACCTTCACACACACACCCTCTTCTTCTCAGGGACATTCAAATAACCACTCAAACAAGATAAAGGTTCATGGTCTGCCCCGGGGCCTCCCACCAGTCAGACATGTCCAGAAAACACCTAGGTAGGCACCTAGGTGGCATCCTGATCAGATGCCCGAACGACCTCGACTGGCCCCTTTCAACAAGAAGGAGCAGCGGCTCTACTCTGAGCTCTGTCAGAATAAAGTATATCCCCAACATACTGTCCCTTCATTTGAACTTTGGTTAGTTTGGAAGTAACAGAGATGATCTGGCTCCAACTCTCACTGATCACAAGGCTCTGTTGGAGAACATTATCTGAGGACAGTTTGAACACTCAACATTGAACACTGCTCATGGATTCTGACATTAAACCCTGCGTGCACGAGCTTTTAAGAGATGAGAACCTGCACCACTTCAAAGCACAGCGCCTTCTAGGAAAGCCAACAAATTTTAAAGCCTCAGGCCTGGCTCGGTCCGATGACCGGCGAGTCCCACTGCTCTGTTTGTTTGCATTCATAGCTTAAGTGTAATAGAGTTACGCAATGGACAACAGAAACAGCTTGATGCTTCCCACTGAAATGGGTCAGGCGCACAAACACATGTTCGTGCAGTGTTTTGAAAACACAGGAGAAGCGTGGCTGTTACATAAAAATTCCACTGACCCTGGTTGGGAAATAGTTGGGCATCCCAGATGTGGTGGAATCTGTGTCTCTTAAGGTCCTGGGAGGTCAACTCACACACACACACACACACACACACCACCAAATTATCTCCAGTTGTAAATACAGTGTGCAGTGTGCCTACATGGGATGCATCAAGACCTAAAGAGAGACATCAAAGCTCGGCCCTGTCTGAGTGTGTGTTTTGATGTGTGACACAATTAAAATGCCGTAAATGGTTGGGTCACAAACTCAGTGTGTTGTGACCGTTTTGAAACCTCCGCAGAGTAAACAAAGCTCCAGCCACATGGAACTGGGTCATCCTGACTTTATTGTGTGTCCATGAGTGTGTGTGTGTGTGTGTGTGTGTGTGTGTGTGTGTGTATCATCTCTCCCAGGGTACAACGTGTGAGCTCGCAGCGTGTTTTGTAGGTGATTCATTGTGTGCGTCTGTGTTTGTGGGTGCGCCTGTGTGGACAAAGTGTCTGTGGTTGGGTGGTCTGAGAGCTGTTGTTGACAACCTCGTGTTTTTTATTGATGTTCACCTCCGAGCTGGAATGCTACGACTTCTCCAAACATAATATCCTACAGAGATGGAGTCTGGTGGGAGGGATGATCACTTCTGTTATAGCCATGATACTGGTGTGGCAAAGCCGTCTGTCGGTCCACTGCGTCAGTAGACCACTTTGTTCCAGACTGAAGTATCTCAATAACTACTGGAGGGATGACATGAAATTTTGTTTAGGCTCGAAAAGATGAAGAGTAATAACTTTGATGACCCCCTTACTTTTCCTTTAGCACCATGAGGATATTTGTGGAGTGTCTCTATATGAAAGGACTGTCATGAATTTTTGTACGGGATGTTCATGTAATCTTACAATATTGGATTGTAACGTTACCTTTGTTTAGTGTTGCTGTTGTACCTGGCTTCATCTGAGTACAAGGAAAGACTGCTTGTCGCTAGGCTACTTTATGCAATGTAAAACGTCATAGGCTTATGCTAATAACGTTAGCATGTTGCATATGTGGGGAAAACATGTTTAGCAAAAGCTTATCGTTGTGTATGTGAACTTTCTGAGTTATAATAAAGCTCAATTTTGTACTTGTGATGTTGTTGCCATGTTTTATATGTGTTTTAGGTTATTAAGCTGATTCAATCAAACTTTATTGCACTTCACAAAGTATATCTGTCTAAAATTTATAGCCCACTAGCATTTCCTACATGGTCTGGCAATATGCTGTAGCAGGCTGTGACCTAGTCTTGTTTAAATCTGTGTATACTTGATCATTTCTATCAGCTACTGACTTTCAGTTTCCTTCTTTATTTTTCCCCCTAGGCTGTGTGAGCCACATAGTATAAGAAAGCATATCTGAACAAGGTCTGCTGGACTTTACTGCTGGTTTAAAACTGTGGTTTAAAAATGTTCTCAGTGGTTGCTGTTATACTTTCAAGTGTCATTAATCTCTTGATATTCACCATTAAATCTAAATTAGTATCAAAATATTTTTTCTGTCCTTTTCTTCCCCGTGGGATTGGGATATAATCAGGCATCTACATTACAGACTTGAATCTTATTAAGAGCTTGAAACACTGTGTCGGGATTCAGAGATTTTGGTTCCTGTGGTCCTGTTAAGCCCTGAGCCGCACACACACACACACACACACACACACACACACACACACACACACACACACGCAGAGAAGTACATTTTAATTGCTTTAATTACAGCAAATGTACATTCAGTTTGTGCAGTGCAAAAAATCCTTACTTTAAATCTCAAATTTGGGCTTTACCAAGGTAACTTTTATGCTGATTGTTTAAAGGAGTGTGTTTGCTTTTGTAACAGTTTCCCCTGTAAAATAAGTGTCAGTGCCAGGGAACCTAGAAAGAACATTTTTGGTTGGTTAACTTAATTAAACACAAAGAAATTTGACAGATTATTTTGACTTGTTTTGAAAGACTTAAACCCGAGATTATGTGACTCATGATGGACATTATCTGCAGTATGTACACTGTGTGTGTGTGTGCATGTGTGTGTGAAATGTGCGCTGGCCCCAATGTCGGCCCTCCAAAGTCGCTTAGCATGAATCAGGAGATCAAAGTCGAAGCTGTAGATTAATCCACATAACAGGAGCTTTTCCACTAATAACAGAACATTCTTTTCATTCTGGCTGCCTGGTACGTCAGTGCCACCCAGCCTCTACGCTCACACCAGCACATGGGGCTCAAACCAGACCTCAGCTTCAAAATACTGGACGTCTACCCAGTACAGACTCCTCTGTTACACCTGACAGAGTGGTAAATATAAAACAGGTAAAGTCTGACCCTTTTACAACATGTGGCTGTGCTGAGAAAGTTTATGATAAGTAGAAGATATTACATGACACAAATCAAATGGCAATGGCAGATAAAGGAGGAGGCAAGGCAACTTTATTTATAGAGCATTTCATTACAAAGAAACCCAATGTGCTTAAAAACAAACAAAAAAAAAAAAGGAACATAAAAAGAACATCAAGCAAATGCCATGCGATCAAAATAACTGCTCCAAAAAATGAAGGGAACACTTAAATCACACATCAGATATTGATTATTATTACTCAAGTGTAAAATCTTTACTGATGTACATTGAATAGTTTGTTGAGAACAAAATGACGTAACAACGATCAGTAGAAACCAAAATTATCAACCCACTGAGGGCTGGATTCAAAATCACGCCGAATCAGGCTGATCCAACTCATCATGTGACTCAGTAGTGTGTACGGCACGGCCTGTCTCTATGACCTCCTGACAACATCTGGGCTCCTGATGAGTTGGTGGATGGTGTCCTGGGGGATCTCCTTCCAGATCAGGATCAGGGCATCAGTTAGCTCCTGGAGAGTCTGTGGCGGCGTCAGACGCACCGACACATAACGGCCCATAGGTGCTCAGTTGGATTAAGTTCAGGGGAACGAGAGGGCCAGTCAATGGCATCAATGCCTTCATCATCCAGGAACCGCCTACACGCTCTGGACACATGAGGCCGGGTCCTGGACCAGGAGGAACCCAGGGCCCTCTGCACCAGGAGGAACCCAGGGCGGTCTGCACCAGGAGGAACCCAGGGCCGGTCTGCACCAGGAGGAACCCAGGGCCCTCTGCACCAGGAGGAACCCAGGGCGGTCTGCACCAGGAGGAACCCAGGGCCCGCTGCACCAGCGTAAGATCTGACAATCGCTCTGAGGATTTAATCCTGGTACCTAAGAGCAGTCAGGGTACAGTTGGCTATGACATGGAGGTCTGTGCGACCCTCTAAGGATCCGCCTCCCCAGATCATCACTGACTCACCGCCAAACTGGTCATGCTGGATGATGTCACAAGCAGCATAACGTTCACCACGGCGTCTCCAGACTCTTTCACACCTGTCACATGTGCTCAGTGTGAACCTGCTCTCATCTGTGAAGAGAACGAGGCCCCAATGGTGGACCTGCCAATTCTGGTGTTCTCTGGCGAATGCCATTTAAGCTCCACGATGCTGGGCTGTGAGCTCAGGTCCCACTAGAGGACGTGGGTTTCTGACAGTGTGGTCAGAAACATGCACACCAGTAGCCTGCTGGAGGTCATTTTGTAGGGCTCAGTGCTCCTCCTGTTCCTCCTCACACAAAGGAGCAGATACTGGTCCTACTACTGGGTTGATGTTCTTCTACGGCCCTGTCCAGCTCTCCTCATGTAACAGCCGGTCTCCTGGTGTCTCCTCCATGCTCTGGAGACTGTGCTGGGAGACACAGCAAACCTTAGTATGGATGAGCCATCCTGGAGGAGCTGGACTACCTGTGCAACCTGACTGGGCTGCAGGTGCCGCCTCATGCTACCAGTACCAGTGACAAGGACACTAGCAGAACACAAAACTAGAGATACTAGAAATACCAAGTCATTTCAAGTCACAATGTTGAGGTCTAAATGATATCACAAGTCACTGGTGTCAGAGGTCAATGTCAAGTTGCAAGTCTTTATTTATTCAGACAAGTCCAAAGTAAACAGAATCATCACAGTCTGACTCAAATCCAGGTCATATGACTTGAGGACACATCTCTGACGAGTGCTCAGTCCCAGCTTCAAAAGGTCTCTTGAGAAACCTCTAGTCGAGGCCGCAGGAGCTCCGACTTCAACCACTGTGAGACCCACATTCTTCTACCCTCACATCTCCCTGCCGGATGCAGCGTGCAGCAGCTATTCTCAATCAAACAGAGAAATCATTTGTAATGGTATCGCACAGAGCGGGCCTGTGTTTTGTCTCAGTGAGAAGGTCTCAGCTGTTGCCAGGCAGATGTTTGGGTTGGAACGCCGTGCGGTGGAACGCCACCCTTCCATCTGGCTCGGACTCCGTAAGGCTACAGGAATAGAGTACTGAGAAAGCAGGGAACACAACTCCCCTTTCAATAGCGATAGCATGATACAGGAATGTTCTTCCTGCACCTGCAAGTCTTTTCTTTTATGAGCGCAGCAGAAAAAAAAAAAGACTTGAGCAATAATCATTTGAGGAATTTAATTTCGCCTCGGCTAAATCACTTGGAATGTTTGCATTGCACCTCAGAAACTGAGTCTGTCCCACCACCAGGGATTTTCATTATGAGCAGACCGAGTGAAGCCTGAGAGAGAGGCTGGCATGAAAACCTGTCTTGTTGAGTAAACTACAACAAACTCTGTGTGAGCAGTGTAAATGAGATTTTTAGGAGTGATAAACAAAAGCCATTTTTCCATATTAATCTTTCAGCGTTTCAATAAGGGCTCACATTCTTAGACAGTGAACATCTGTCTGGATTACAACCTCGATTGCAATCTCAAATGTCTAGATTACAGTTCACAGAATTCACTGTTAGATTCGACACAATACAGCACTGTCCTGGCTCTACACATTCTCACTCCGACCTCGTCACATATTGATGTTTGGTCATGGACTTTCCACGTCCACGATGTCCAAGGTACCCTGGGTGTGTTGGTTGTTGACGTTCTGGGACGCCGTGTCAACTTCAGCCTGTTACATGCATTGTCAGTTTTCAAAATACACTTCTGTTTTCACAGGAAATTTAACGTTTACATTCAGTCTCTTTCAAAATAAAAGCACTACGTCAGTACAGCTCCGCAAATTGACTTTTTTTCCTTCAACAACAAACACACGTGGTTGGGTTTAGTAAAAAAGAACCGGGTTTGGCTGTAGAATCTTCCGGGATGCGAACACCGCTCTCTCAGGTGAAAGTCAATATTTGTCAGACTTTCACCGCCTTAACTTTCGTCCTTGTACCGTCGTCTTTCCTCCTGACGTCGCTGGATACCATTAAACTATAATATCAACTGGCCGCATATCATGTCGATGTGAAAGGATGCCTTTTTTCATTGGTTTCTGACGCCGCAAGTCACTGTTTAAGCGCTGGATTTCAACGACATTGGAGTGGGACCAGGCTTCCAGGCTCAGTATGCTTTTGATATAGCAAAGAGTCTACATGCCAGAGAAATTTCTTTGATTTTTAAGATTTAAAATGTTTAAAAACTAACATAATTTGGACTTGACCTTTCCACTCCCCCTTTGTGATGGTCCGACAAGCTGTCGCAGTAAGCATGGAGCCCACACTGTAACTCCCTGAAGAAATATGATCATAGAAGCAGACAGAGGGGTCTACAGTCTGTGTTTGAAGGATATATCCAGGATGTCAAACTGACTCAGCAGCAACAACAGGTTCAAAAGACAAAGATAGTTAGAAGCTAAAGCCCAACTATAGGCTACAGATCACAGTGTCAAAGTGAACCACCACATCACTGCTGATCCACACAGAACACAATGAATAGAAAGGGAAACTTCACCCATATTGAACCAGCTGTGTGTCATCACAGTGTGTGCAGATGAACAACGTTCATCTGCACACACTGTGATGACACACAGCAGGTTGAATATGAGCAAAGTTTCCCAGCTTCCCTTCACTGGTTCCTGTACAGCAGGGTCTGTCTTTGTTTCACTGTTATAATCATTACAAAGCAAACGCAGCATGTGTATACATTCAGTACACAACTTGTGTCATTAACTTTCAAAATAAAAGTATTAGGCAAAAGGCTTGATAATAGTGATTTAAATGTCAAGATATCACAGATATACAGTTGTTTTATTCAGAAAAATAAGACTTATATTTGGTCTCACCTGCTGCCTGCCCGTGTGTAGTTAATTTTTACCAATGAATTCCTATACATCCATATTTTTACCTGTCACACAGCTTTTTGCAGTTCACCTGGTGCAGGACTCTGGTGTGGGCTGCCTTGTTGGGACACAGCAGCGCTGACAACATTATATTAAACGCAGTTTAAGCTTAATATTTTGTTTTCCAAATGTAAAAGCAAAGTACACTGAACTGACCTGAAAGCCTCGTACCAAACGCTGTGTTGTTACACTCCTTGTCTTTAATGCTAAATAATCATTGACAATGGAGCAAAATCAACACTTTGAGTGTTTACATAAGGTGACACGATCATTCAATGCTTTGAACTGCACACTTAGAGCAGCAAGAAGAAACTGCGCTCGAGTCGGTGCTTATCAACTCCAACTGTGGCTAAAAACATGCCATAACTCTGGAAATGCTGCTGTGTAATTGCAGATTCCTGATATATTAAGCTGCTGACTGTGAAACACTCAGTAGATTAACAGATTTTCCCCTGTGCACCAGGCAGCCAGGCAGGCAGCTCCCTCCCATCATGCCCTGTCTCCCTCTTTAAGTATCAGCTATCTGCTGCCAAAAGGCTGCCTGGATATTAATAGCAACACTCCCAGAATCTAAACCACATTTGTTTAGGTCAAGGCCGAGCTCAGCGTCCATTAAACAATACAGAGAAACTCAAGCCAGTCTGGCAGCGCGAAGACGAGGACTGAGAGATAAACTAAACAGATATCCTGATGTTCTAACTGCTTCGGATGAAAAAGTCGATTGAAGAGGTTAATGGTTTAAACGTGGTGGCGGTGAGTGCGCTGTACATGCGTCAGCCAGAAACTTGGAGTCTTGCTGCTGAACACCGGCCAAGCAGGAGTGAGGGCTGCAGCACGGAGATCAGCTGTGAGACTGAGAAGCCAAACTCATCTCAAACAACAACCACTTTAGATTCACTTAACATTTTACTCGGTTAGAAGTTACAGCTTTTTAAAGTTTGCAGTCCTCTGCTCTGCAACATGTCACTCTTCATGTGATCTGTGTTTGTGCTGAAAGAGCGCTGGTGTTTCTATGAGCTGCACATTATGAAACTAATACAGTTAGTTAGTGTGGTGATGCAAAGCAAAAGTGTCTCTATGTATAACAGTGACATCTAGTGCGCAGGTCTCAGCAGACATTAAACATGAACATGACTTTGTCTTATTATTTCAGCTGCATCAATAATCAGAGTCATAATGCAAAGTAATGAAACTCCAGTTGCAACCAAACAGTCACCGCTTTCATTTTGCAACACAGAGGTCCAGATTACTGCTTCGTCCGAGCCCAGCGGGACTTTCCGTCTAAGGTGGCAGGGAAAGGTCAAACATGAGCAAACCTGGAGAGCATGACGTAACATGTAAGACTGTGAGTTTGTCCCGGCTGACTGTGACCGCATGAGCAGTACCAAACCCTGCTGACAAGGTCCAGAACATTCCCTTTTAAAAGTCAAGTCGCATTTTTCTCAGAACAGCAGGAACAAAATCCAACAGGAGGTGTGTGTATGTGTGTGTGTGTGTGTGTGTGTGTGTGTGTGTGTGTGTGTGTGTGTGTGGGTGAGTACATTCATGTGTGTGTGCACGACAGAGCGTCTGTTGTGCAGGGCCGTGTCTCAACTTCTAGTATCACTGGAACTGGCAATCGCCCAAACCCTGACACATCTGTCCAGAATCTGAGGACAGAAAGAGGGAGGAGGCGAGGAGTGTGCAAAATAAAGACGAAGTCTGTGTGTGTGTGTGTGTGTGTGTGTGTGTGTGTTGAGGTGTCTAGATGAATAAGTGTCCAAAGGCCTGGGACGTCCTGTGATACCTCTGCTCCTGTGACGGTTCGTTTCATACAATAACAGTGAAACCCTGCACTGTAGCTGGAGCTGCAAACGTGCGCGCACACATCCACACGTGTTGAGTATCTGTGGTGAACAGGGTTAAGTAAACAGTAGCGCTGATAACCCCGAGGTTGACTTGGCCACTCTGATTGGGTTATCTCTTCACGTTGGCTACAAAAAACACCTGGCTGCCAGCCAATAGAAACACAGCAGGGAACAGTCTGCCCCAATCAATGGCAAGAAAACATGTTGTGCTGAGACACAGGAGACACAGGAGACACAGGACAGGAGCGAACCTGTGAGGAGTCTCATGTCTTGAGGTCTTGGTTACTGCACAGATGCGGCTGTCTGTCAGTGTCATTTCCCTGGATGACTGTTTATACACACACATGTGGATCTTAAGGAATGAGTTAAAGGTCCAGTGTGAAGGATTCAGGGGGAAATATTGGCAGAAACAGAACATAATATTCATAAATATGATTTAACAGTCGATAAGCACGACGTGATTTTGCCAAGTTGGACATGCTCCTGATCAACATCATAATCATCCAATCACAGCCCTCTGACATCATCAGTGTGCACTACTGTGCATCTTTCAAAATTCCTGTGTGCTCCCTCAGAGCTGACCTTGTTTTCCAAATTGAAGTTAGTACAACTAAACAAACTCCTCAGTAACACTGAACAACAACCTTGTTAGGGCTAGCGAGTTAGCTATGCTAACTAGGTTGGCTAAAATATTGAGAGTAAGGATGATGTTATTTACAGTTGCACAGACTTGCAAACGACACATTTTCCCTCCTTTTTAATTGCCTATTCAAAACTATTTTTTCGTTTTGTTTTTGCAGGATTGTAGCGCTCATGTTGCCATGCTGGATCTTGGATATGTTTGTTGATCCAAAACCATCATCATCATCTTTATCCTGTGTTATTTGTTAAGGTCAAGGGACATCATTGCCATGTTGACCCAGGATAACTTGTTTATGTTAATCTGGGACCGTAACTGCCACGTTGATCCTGAATAGAATCCTTGATGTTGATCTTGGACCATCACTGCTATGTTGATGTTAATATTAACAAATTATCCAGAATCAGCGTGATGATGATGATGGTCCTGGATAAATCTAACCAAAGCTATCCAGGATAAAGATGAAAAAAAGGAGAGAAAATATTTTAATTACAGGGATTTGCGACTGAAAAATTATATTATCTTTACTCTTTGTTGGTGACTGGCTTACTTGTTAGCATAGCCCACCTACTTAGCAAGCTAACTTGCTAATTTTCTCATCTAAAGGGAAGATTACCAATTAGCATAGCCCACCTAGTTAGCAAGCTAACGCGCTAACCCTACATGGTTTTTGTTCAATGTTACTGAGGAGTTTGAGGAGAACTTCAATTTTGAAAACTAGCTCTGAAGACTCACAAAGGAACATCAGCAGCACACTGATGATGTCAGAGGGCTGTGATTGGTTGATTGCGATATTGGTCCAGGAACACGATGTAGGGTGTTGATGCAGGAGCATATCCTACTTGGCAAAATCACGTCATGCCAGTGTATAATCAGCTGAAAATAAGAATCATTATGTTTTCGTTACCTTAGAATGAGACGTTTAAATCTACATACAGGTCCTCTTCCACAGAGTCAGCCATGTTGTTTCTACAGTAGCCTAGAGTGGACAAACCAAACATTGGCTCTACATTGTGGGGTTAGGACTCAAAAGCAGCACAGGTGAGAGGCAGGTTAGACTACAATGAACTTTCATGCACTGCTTTGATAAACACACAGAATGAGCAGACAGGCTGAAACAACTTGAAAACATGCTGCCTCCGGCCACAGCTACCTCCAGTGCAGAGGCATAAAAATCTACTGTAGGATCAGAGTGTATTCTCAGGTTAGTCTGTGGGTAAACGGAGCCAGCAGTAGAGACACAGGAGGAGAGAGGAAAGAAGGGAGCCTTATTGCACCTCCTGTAAATACATCAGCTGGCCCCAAATCCAAATAAAAATCTAGTGTACAGTCATTATTCTGCTGTCAAGGCCTCAGCTGTTCCTATTGGAGGAAAGGTCGCGGTAGCAAGCTCTGGTGGCAGTTTAATGAGTGGTGTGCTTCGGTTGGAGAATGCAGGGGAAAGGCCACAATGTCCCTTTAAGAAAAGGTCACATTTAAAACTGAATGTTCATGTGTGCCTGACAGGGAACACAACCACATCTCGTCCAGAGTGCCTTCCCTCTATTTGACAGGAGTCCTTATGAGGAGAGCTCACAGTAAACATCATATTATAAAGTACATGAGGGAAACAAGGCTGTTCTCATGAACTGTTTGTACAATTTCTGGGGCCGCCCCCTGATAGTAGAACAAGCCTTAGTCGACCAGAAAGGTCATTAGTCTGCAAGATTTAATTTGTCTCTTAGTCGCAGGTAAATAAGCTATATGATGCTTGGTAAGGTTTCTCAGCAACCTCAGACACAACCTGCCGCCGCACTCTTGAAAGCTGGCACAAAAAAGGCACAGGAGTTGTACCCAGCGTCCGACCTCGTGTTTTCCACATGATGTGTACGCATGTGTACGGCCCCTAATCTCCAGGGCTGGTACCTGCTGTTATTCCACAGGCTAGTTAATAACATGTGGGGCAGGAAATCCAAAGTGTGGGATCATTTTGAGAAGGTGAAGGACCAACCCAAGGTGATATGTAAACTCATCTTCATTGGTCCACTACAAACATGACGTATCATGTGAAACATGGAAGTAGCTACATGCCCATTAGCCCACAGCGTCATTAACAGGCGGCTCGCTCAGTGTGTGTGAGACAGGTTGTGGTGGTGGATGGGTCACAAAACACAGGACCTTTCTTAGAAGACGGGTGTTTGGGACAGTGTGAACTGTGAGTCATTTTAAGGGACATCCTCACCGTGTTTCTCTTCCTAAACCTAACCTCTGTAACGCTAATTTGTATGAAATCATACGAACTGTTGTGTGTTCATTTTTGTAGGATATCATTCTGTGAGGATACGTTGTGACAAACAAATTTATTCTTTGCCATAAAATAAAATGACCCAGCTGTCCTTTTATTTGACAGCACACTCAGAGGACGGAGGAACTGAAGACATCAGTAGATTTAAAGGTGATTTTACTGGCACAAGTTAAAGTATGAGCTGCTGTGGTGCTGCGTATCTCTGAGCTCCGGGCAGCCCAGTGTACACTGCCACTTACACACACACACACACACACACACACACACACACACACACACACACTAAGCAATTTTGTCAAAGTGAGCCCTAAATATAGCCACTGCACAGTGTTATTATCACAGCAGGGGTTGTGCACTGTTATCTCTCACCCTTCACTCCCATTGTTTTACTACTCCAGCCGATGACAGCTTCACAAGGGCCGGGGCCCACTTGCTCTGTATATGGCCTGTTATATAAGAGCGGCACTGACGCTGCAGAGTTCACTGTATTTTCCAGCAGCAACACTTTATAAATGATTTCATGTCAGGTTTTATGTGCCAGAATGGAGTTACGTCCTCGATCACACTCGTGCCTCACATTGCTCTCTTTATGTGTGTTGATCAGGACTGGAGTGAGCCGTGAAGGAGGGGGCTGAATGATGCATGGAATAACAAAGGTCTCTGCGATGCCAGCGTGAATGAGCGTGAGAATGGCACACATCTGGTGCTACACATAAAAATACATGAGCGAAGGAAACCACCATTACAGTCCAACACACAAGACACACTCCGTCTTCATTAGAGATCGTTAAAGCAACAGCTGGACTCTGATTGGTGGGGAAAGCCTGGCTTCTTACACACACACATGCACACACACAGGGAGCATTGTTACTTTCCATTCTTTGTTACAGAGCAGCGACATGAAACTGTCCATCAAGCACTCGCTGAGTCACCCATTCAGAACTCACCATACTGAGCATCGTGATGGGAAGTAGAGGTCTGGTGACAATGGCCCAATCGCAGTCTCTCGAACCCCCCTGCTGGGACCGGGACTCTGGATCAGTGGTTACAGACAGACGCAACAACATGAAACACACACACAGACAAATGTTCATTCACAAAAGCTGTTGATGACCATGCTGGATGTGTGTACCGAGCACTGGCCTGTTTCAGAGTGTCCCAAACAACAAAAACTTTTATATCTCATTTTTTGTCACACACAGAAAAAACAGCCCCCGTGTTCCCCTCTAAAATGTTTACATGCAAACAAACCAACACATTCTCATACTGACGTTTGATCGTAGACTTTCCACGTCGAGATATGAGCGAGCAAGGTACCCTGGGTGTGTTGGTTGTTGGCGTTCTGGGGTGCTGCGTCAACTCCTGTCAAAACACACTTCCATTTTCACAGGAAATTTAACGTTTGCATACAGTCTATTAAAGTAACACCACAGATCGACATCTATTTTCCTTCAACATCAAACGCTCGTTAACCACCCAGATGCAAAGATGCACCACTACAAAATACCATCCATCTCCGCCCAAGCAGCGCTCAAACATCTGACTTGAAGCTGAGCGCGAATTCATAGGTGGGGCCAGCAGCATACTGCGCATATTCAGCGGGCCGCATACCACGAAGTAAACCCAACGTCCAAGGTACCCTGGGTGTGTTGGTTGTTGACGTTCTGGGACGCCGTGTCAACTTCAGCCTGTTACATGCATTGTCTGTTTTCAAAATACACTTCTGTTTTCAAGGGAAATTTTAAGTTTACATAAAGTCTCTTTCAACATTAACATGCTACATCGGTTCAACACCACCAGTTCCTTCAATAACAAATGCATGTGGTTACATTTTGCAAACAGGGTTTGGCTTTACAATCTGTCAGGAAGTGAAAAATCAGCCTCCTGGGTGAAAGTCAGTGGTTGTTGGACCCATCCACCACCACCGCCACCCGCCCTACCTGGACTTCCACTGCCTTGACTGTCATTGTTTTCCCGCGACAACGCCGGGTGTTTAACAGCAACCTGTCATGTATCATGCTGATGTGAAAGGCCGTCTGTTTTGGTTGGTGTCTGACGCTGGCAGTCACTGACCAACCGCCAGATTTCAACAACTTTGGAGTGAGACAGGGCTGGAGGGCGAGGTAAAGTGGTGATTATATTCTCAATATAGTGTCCACTCAGGCTGACATGGACGTTTTGTGAGGCTAAAATCTGATTTGCTGCTAACCTACATCCACAACAAGACATTGCTTAGCTTCTGTGGTGGTACTCCTGTTTGCTTCTCCAAACTGGGAGCATGCCAACGGCCTTTTACTGTGGACCCCATACAACCCCACTTTAGGTTGTAGGGTTATGTTTTGCAAACAAACTCATGTGGTTGGGTTACAGTCTTTCAGGAAGTGAAAAATCAGCCTTGAAAAATCCAACTATCACTGAAAAATTAGTGGTAGTTGGACCCATACACCACCCACCCTACTCAGACTTCTGCCGCCTTGACTTTCGTTGTTGTCCCGCCTTGTTTCCCTGTAACGCCAACGAACATACTGTTGTGTGTACTGTTAGGCGTTGGCTACACGGTTTCCAAAAACTATAAATTTAGTTTTATTGAAGTTCAGTGTTCTCAAGCTAAAGACAAACATTAGCATGCTAAAATAACAACCACACATATTTTTCTGGGAAAATAAACTCAAGACAAAATAGTTTGCCAGAGAATGATTGGGCACTGGACAGCTGATCATACTGTGTTCGCCCCTCATGTACAGTAGGCTGTGTGTGCAGCGATGACGATGTGTGTTAATTATCGGAGCATCTGTTTCACTTACAAACACGCTTTAATGCATTATATTGTGATTAAACAAAGCCTACATTAGAGCCCAGATGATCTGTCAAACAAGCATGACTCAGATTTTCCAGACATGAAACACTCGGGGCAACTTTCAGTGAAAATATTACCGTCTAACTGCAACCATCTGTGTGTGTTTATGTGTGTGTGCACGCCAGTGTGATGCAGCATTCGTCAGCTGTGTGCACTGAACGTGTGTGCTCTCATAGTAAAGAATATCTGAGGGTCCCGCAGCTTCCAGGCCTGTACGGAGGGCTGCCTGTGCAAACACAGATTAACGCTGTGAATTACATAAGCTTTAAAGAAAAATTAACATTCCGTCTCCCGGACGTCACCGAGTGCCAGTGTTTTCATCAGAGCAGGTCCAGAGGTCAGACAGGATTTCCCCCACCAGCAGCAGTTGGCTTCACAAATATAGACCTGAAAACAAACATGTTGTTGGAGCGCGGGCCGCGAGCAGGAAGAGCCAGACAAAGCGTCTGTGACGTAGCAGCTGAAAATAAAGCGCATTTCCCATAAGTCACCAGACGTTTCCTGAAGAGTGGCATTTTGTTTGGTTCTCAGGATTTGGGGATTCGGAGCAGGCGACGCAAAAATCAACACAGAAGCACAGAGCGGCCCACACGATGAATCAGTGTGACGACTTTGGCTCTAATGGAATGATGGGAATTAGAAGAAGAAGATATACTTTATTAATCCCAGAGGGTAAATTCAATTTGTTTTCACTCTGTTGTCGTACACACACAGGCCTGAACACACACACACACACACACACACACACACACACACACACACACAAACAGGACCTGTACATGCATTAAAGGAGCAGTCCAGTATTTTGACCTTTGAGCCCCATTCCTGGTTGTTTATGATGAAATAGAGTGGTTAAGACCGAAATCTTTACGATTGCTCCTTCTCTGACAATTTGAGAGAATCTGGCTTTCCCCTGCCTGGCTTAACAATGCTGTCTATGGCCATGTGTAAATCTGTCCTAAAACCACCTTAAACTTTGGTTTTCAAAGTCATGAAACTCACCCAGTGGTCAGTGGTGTTCCTTGATGTTCCCACACAAAAATCGTAGCAAACTGTGGTTTCCATGATGATTTATTTGACATTTTGTCCATGCATTGATTTCCTATAGGAAGCCTCATTGTCCGTTGGTAGTAATCCGCCACTGGAAACAGAAAGGGGGTTGTTTACGACAAGGTTGTAGTCATTGTAGTCTTTTAGCTCAGCGAAAGTGACAGCTCGACAGTCGCTGACTCCTGCAGTCGCTGACCGCACAAAACTTGCCCATTATTACTGGCTTGTAAACAACCTTCGCAGTACGATGCCTTTGAACACAACGCCAGCCTTCTTCTTCTGCTTCTTTCTGTGTCCCATTACATTGCAATGGTTTCCTGGCGGTTGGCGACACTCACGTAAAGGAGCATTATCGCCATCAAGTGGGCTGGAGTGTATAACGCTTCAGGGTCAAACCAACGATCAAGCGGAAGTTTACACACGGGTGTGAGGCAGCTGAAAAAATAGTTCCACAATCCAGATGAATAGAAAACACGGATGGAAACCACAGTTTGCTACGATTTTTATGTGGGAACATCAAGGAACACCACTGACCACTGGGTGAGTTTCATGGCTTTGAAAACCAACGTTTAAGGTGGTTTTAGGACAGATTTACACATGGCCATAGACAGCATTGTTAAGCCAGGCAGGGGAAAGACAAATTCTCTCAAATTGTCAGAGAAGGAGCAATCGTCAAGATTTTGGTCTTAACCACTCTATTTCATCATAAACAACCAGGAATGGGGCTCAAAGTGCAAAATACTGGACTTCTCCTTTAAACAGAGAGATGTCAGGGTGAGGCAGCTGACCTTGAGCAGGCGCCCCAAGCAGTTAGAGTTCGGTGCTTCACTCAGGAGGCGAACTGGCACGTCTCCTGCTACCAGTTGTCGCTCCAAATTTGGTCCAGACAGGGACTTAATGTAGCGACCCTCAGGTTCCCAACCCAAGTCCCTATAGACTGAGCTACTGCCGCTCAGAGCCCATGATATAATCCAAGTCTATCAGCCAAAACAATCTGGATACACCTCCAATGGTATTTGATTCTGTTCACAGTGTCTGACCAAGAAAGGACAGAGGAGATACCTGCATGCCAAAACAACTGGGCTGGACAGCCTCAAAAAAGATTCACAGGCTAAGATCAAAACTTTTTTGTTGCCCGACGTAGGCGCAGCTTCACAGCAGCCCTGAGACTTTGCAGTGTGTTGGGTAATGAATTAATTAGATGCCAGACAGTGTGCTTCCTCTAACACTGAGCTGACCCAAGTTTCTACCTGCTGACAAATGATTTTGAATTATTAGCTCTTCCTGTTGCACTTTGATTCCTGTCCTTCCTTTAAATGATGGGAAATGAGTCGTTGGACCGCAGCTTGCTTCCTGTCTTTGTTCGGGGTGGAAGAAGCAGAGTGGCCTGTCACATGTGTGGACAGTAGAGGACATCACCTGAAGTGGAGTCAGTGGATCACAACAAAACAGTCAGGACGAGTTCGTCATAACTTACATTTCCAAATTCCAGATCCTAGATCAGAGAAAAAGTGACTGGCTTAAAGTCTCTGGACTGTTTGACAGACACTGGAATGAGGATTGGGATTTGGAGTTTGGTTGTGCTGCCATCTAGTGGTGCATCTTTCACTCTGAGACAAACCCACTGGAGAACAGAGCAACATGAAATCAAAACTGTTCATCATTAGCCTGTCTTTAATGTAGAGAACAGTGTGAACAGTTTGATGTGATTATTTTTCACGTGCATGACAATCTGTAAGACATGTGACTGTCTCTGTGTGTGTGTTTGTCACATTGTGGTGACAGAGAAAGTCTGGTCCAGCTCACTTTGTTGTTCTAAAAGCTGTTTTACTGCAGAATACATTGATTTATTTGGATCCCCATTAGTCACCACCAAGACAGCAACCTACTCTAACTGGGGTCCACACAAGTAAACATTGTATCATAGAGTAAAACAAATATATAATTAAAGATCCAAGGCAAAAATAAACAGAATGCAAGCAAACAAAAACAGGAAACTATAAAACAATTAAAAACAAGCAAACAAACAAATCAAAATGAAAACAAACAAAACCAATAGAATAACCACAAAATAGTCAGTAAAAAATAAATTAGATAAATTCAATTAAATTACATAATAACAGCAACAACAACAATAATAATAATAATAATAATAATTTCAGAGCTGAAAGATAATAGTAATATTACTAAAAACTGCATATACAGTGATTGAGAGAAGAAAAGAACAGGAAAGTTTCACATTAAGCTTCATACAGTCAGGTACCATGTAACAAACTATATTTGCGATGGGCTGGTGTTCTGTGCCATCAGGTATTTCTTTAACCTCTTTTTAAAAACAGCTGCACTTGTTACATGTGTAATGTCTGATGGCAAACCATCCCATAATCTCATTTTTTATATTCTATATATCTTTATCACAGTAAATTCTGTACATTGCCGTGTATTCACTGGATAATTTTGGATAGTTTTCTCCCATCTGCATCATCTGTGAAACCCCACCACTGTTTACACCTCCTGTTTTTCTTTTTTGAACCAATAAATTAAATTAATTTCAGAGGTTAATCTTTAATTTAAAGATGGCGGCCTATAGAACTATAGAAGATTGAACAGCACCATCTAGTGGACAGTTTGAATTACTGCATTTGCTCCAACAGGGACCACATCACAGTTTGTCTCATTTGCTTGAACACATTTGTCTGTTCAGAATTTTGTTCTTAATGGATCTGATGTTGAAGAGGTTAACAAAATAAGGACAAGATGTTCATTTCCACCTCTTCCTCTGGTAAAACAGGCGAGTTTCAAAGTCTTAAATGAGATTTATCCAACAAACGACTTCTCAAGGTTGAGATTTAACTTTGATGCAAATAACTGTTCATTTTGGGACACGAAGTTGAAACATGGACTTTGTTGTTAATATGATATTATTACTGGGGAGTTTTTCATTCATAAATGTAGATACTTTACAACTTAACTCTGTCTGAACCACTGGAGGAATGAATTAAGACTCTACAGTGAGTCACTGACACTCGTTAAAGACAAGAAACTATTGAACTGTTTTTATTTCTAGGTATTTTTATTTAACTTGAGATAGCCCTGTTTTTATTTATTTGTATATATGTTATGTTTAGTTATTTTCTTTTATTGTTTGATTTATTTTGTCGTGTGTGGTTTAGTTTTCTTGTCTCGACCTCAGACAGATGTTACCTGAGCTACAGGACTATAGGAGGAGGAGGAGAAACACTTGATCAATCCCTGATGGTAAATTCTATTTTTTTTCTACTCTTGTCATACACACACAGGCGGAGGGACGGACGGAGACCTGACCCGGTGACCCTCTGGTTCCCAACCCAAGTCCCTGTCGAGTCTTTCAATAAAAAATATTTAAGGCCTCTGAGGAGTGACGCTGAGAACTTTTCAGACACGTGTTCTGGGAAACAACAACAAACCAATGTCCACTTCATCTGAGGTCTCTCTGAGTGCGGTGACCCACCTCACAGGTCACACACTGTATGTTCATGTCAGGTCTGTCACAGTTTCTGAGTCCATCACAGTTTCCATTCATCAGTTTTAGTTTCCACGCCACAAACTCTTCATGCTGCCACACTTCAGAGTCAAAACAACTGTTTCCTGGCCCTGTCACACGCCTGCTGCTCATCACCTGCACCTCATCTATATTACCTGCATTTTCCTGCTCTAGTGCGCCACCCCGTGTACAAACAACAAAACTGCTCCTATGGGAGCGCCACAGGTGGGCAGTATACAGCAGGAATAAATGCTCTAAAAAGAGCTATCTTCACTTTAACTGAACACAGGCTGAATTTGCGAGGAAGCATTTTACCTTGTGCACACAACTTGTGACCCTGTCTGTGGATATCTGCATCATCAGGTAAATTATTGACAATAGCCAAGCTATTTAATCCCATTACACACTGTAAGAGCAACACAGACAAAAAGAATTCAGGAAATATAATGTTCTGTCTTCTTTACTTCTAACAATCATTTATTATATTATATTGTATTGCAGAACTGAAATAGAGTGTCAGCTCCCAGTTTTCCAGTCAAACCCAGTTTATGTGACTGCAGGACTGTTCAGGGAGCCCAGTATGCAGAAACATATTTTGCTCCTGTGTTGCTGCACCAGTGGTTAAAGTAGAAAAAGAATGGTCGCCCTGTGGTTTGGTGATGCCTTCAGGTACTCTGTTTGTTAGTAGGAAATACACAGACGAGTCTCATGAGGTCAAAACAACAGAGTAAACCTTCCTCACAGGAACACTGAGGCCACAGAGCTGCTTTGTCCTGCACGATCCTGTGCATGTGTGCGTGTCTGTGACGCAACGGGACACGACATAAATGTTGGGTAAATATTTTCATCTGCTCAGTTCCAGGAAGATAACGCAACGAGAGGTCTGCTCACAAACTGCACAGCGTCTGAGACATGAAGGGGGAAAACAGACGCATAGATCGATGCAGGTTTTAAAGTTATACTGCTGCTTTCATGGCAGCATGTCACACCTCAGCAACTACAGTCTGCCATCAACCATCACACAGTCTGAGGTGTACGAGCTCCTGAATCTGATGGACTGTGGGACAAGTTTCTACCCGCCAGTCGACAAGTCTTCTTACGCTAAACATCACGAGTGACAGACAAGACAAGTGTGAGGAACCTGTCGAGCTCCTCAGTCCTCAGTTTTTCTGCTCACCTGTGGAGTTCGTCTGCAGCAGGCATCATCTGGACGACCAAGACAAATGCTGTGTCTCAAATCACACTGTTAGTACACTTCCATGTAGTATATACTATGTGCACTATGTACTTATTGACGTAGTGCGCAAATTTCGACACGGTAGTGTTGTCTCAAACCAAAAATGGCCGTTGTCCACTTACCGGAAATGACGACTGGAAATGTACAGCTGTTAGCTTGTTAGCAAACTAGCATTAGCATTTGTGTTATTGTTCGCGGCACCAAATCATTACAGACTGCTAAATTAACCCAATAAACACACTGCTCATATCGGACAGTATAGTGGTGCTTAGTGCAAAACACATGTATAACTTGTATAACGTTCACAGTCACACAGTCCTTGAACGCCATTTCCAATTTAAAAAGTGGTCCCTCCCCTTCTGCTACGTAGCCAAGATGGCGACCATTGAGGGCGAGAAGTGTCCATAGTTCCACACTCAACTTCTTGACCGTTTTGAGTGCACCATTTTTCCATACTTCTCAGTGTGAATGCAGTCAAAATATTGAGTGTATGACAGAAGTACGCGATCTGAGACACTGCAAAAGTCTGCAAGTATCATCTCAGCAAGAAAGCGGTACTTTTGTTGTCTGTCATGGAGCGCAGGCGGTTCGTGTTCATGCTCCTCTTCTCTGTACAGCCCAGTGACCTAGGCCGTCTCTCTTAAGTACAGTCAGAACTACTCCAGGTATTGTATTGAACAAAGCTACATATAAGTTAGACTGTGAAACCACACTTCACACTCAACAGCATTACTCACTCTTCATCGGGTAACTGGTCTGATCTGAGGTCCTCCTCACCGACCTGAGACAGACTCGTCTTGGTGTCTCAGACCTCGTCCATTCAATGACCTTCAGATTCATGTAAGAGAATAAAGTAGCTACATTTGGCTGCTGCAGGAAACAACTGTGGAACAAAACAGCAGAAGTTGAATTGTCATGGGCCTAAGGCAGAATTTATACTTCTGCGTTGAATCAACACTGTAGCTACAAAGTTATGTGTCGACATGGAGCCTACGCCGTACCCTGATGTGCACCTCCCCAGAAATGTAACTCCACGTCACAGTGACGCAGACCTCCTGTCTGTCTCTGTGAGCTGAAACCATTTCCCTCAGTGGAAACAAAGCTTTTATTTACTTTAATTTCACAGATAAGAAACAATAAATTGTGAAGACAATAAAGCCTCCACAAAAATAGCATTTGAAGTCTTGTGTGTGATTTATCCTGGCTGAAATATGAGCAGAGGAAATCTCTGCTAGCTGCTAGGCTAATTTATACAATGTAAAATGCCATAGGCTTGTGCTAATAACGTTAGCATGTTGTATTTGTTTGGAAAACGTGTTTAGTATAAGACAGTTGTTTGTCAGTGAACCTTGTGAGCTGTAATGGAGCCGAATTTTGTAACGTTACCTCTGTTAAATGTTGCTGTTGTCCCTGGTTTTATATGAGTAGAACTAATTGCTAGGCTAATTTATACAATGTAAAATGCCATAGGCTTGTGCTAATAACGTTAGCATGTTGTATTTGTGGGGAAAATGTGTCCAGATAAAGACAAGTGTTTGTCTGTGAATGCTGCCAGTTATAGTGAAGCTGATTTGTGTACTTGTGTTTGAATTAAGCCATGTTTAATGTGTGTTTAATGTGTGTTTAATGTGTGTTTTGAATCAACTAAACTTCACAGAAACCTCCAGCGCTAACTAGTGTTTTGGAGGTGTAACTGCAGAGTGACACAGACACACCGCACAAGTAAAAATGCTCACAACGGCGTACATGACGTGCATAGGCTACATGCGTAGGGTCTGTCGCACAACCATAAATCCTGCTTAAAATGTGTCATTTACCAGTTTTTTTTTTTAACAATCAAGAGTGGTTGTACCATGTCAATGACCTTTCCACCTTTCTGAGTTATGAAAATCGCTGTTTCTCACCATTAGCGTGGACATCAATTCAAGATGGCCGCCAAACGAACCCCATGGGCCATGAGTTGACCTTAGCAACAAGAAAAATCCTTAACTAGACACCATTAAGGTCCTAAAAAACAGGTTACAAAATAATGCCATGTGTGTTTCTCCTGCTAGACTACTGTGCTGCGTTCAGGTGTGATGAAAGAAAAACGTGCCCTTTTAAATGAGCTCGTATAAAACTAAAAAAATATATAAACCAATCAAACTTTGACATATATCATGTGAAACTATGAAAGTATATTTTAATGCTGTTAGACTACTGTGTTCACATGAAAAAAAACAAATTCTAATACTGTTTAATGCCATGCAAAAGCATTGAACGTTGCTCCTGACTCCTCTGTCTCTCTACTCCTCCCTGTACCTTCCTCCCTTCAGCTCCTTCCTCCTCACTCCTCCACTTCTCAAATGTCCCATTCGACCCAAACGCAGCATCACTTCTCTGCTCGTTCACGTGCACTTACCTCGTCAATATCAGTATTTCTGACGGCCCCTGAAGGCAGCACAGGTCCATCCTCCCATCAGCAGTCCGGTCAACAACATTTGAGCTGCTGCAGGACTCAGCTGCAAACTTCACCGACTCTCTGCACTCACTCAACCCGACATGGATGCACTCAAGTCGGCCGGGAGAGCCATCATCCGGAGCCCCAGCATGGCCAAACAGTCGTGGACAGCCGGCAGACACAGAAGTAAGACATACATGTTTTTAACTTCAGCTGAATGTTGAGTTTCCTCTGAGCTGAGTTGACTTCTGCTGACGGAGATTTAACGGCTCATTGTTCGGTAACTTTACCGAAGTTTACCGTTTTGTTTCCGAGGAGAAACTCAGTGAAACACGGAGCTGGTGTCGAGCTGTGGGGCCAAGTCACAAATATAAAGTTTGACTCTTTCTAAGTGGCGCAGGAAACTAATGTTTCACCTCATTTTGTCCAACAAAGAGAAGTGCGGTACAAAAATAAGCGTCTCTCTGTTTCTGGGAAACATGTTCCTGTTTTATCCACAGCAGACTGAGGCAGTGTTTGCACTGTGGGTCACACTGTTGGAGGAATTCACCGGAAATAAATGTTATTTTAAAAACAGGCAGAATAAAGAAGCAACAAGCTGAAGTGACTCAGAGGATGGCTGTGGTTGAGTAGGGGAGACCGGGACTGTTTGTCACACTTTCTACTCCTGGTGAAATCCTCATCATCAAAACATCTTTCTTTTGTTGGTAATTCTCTTTTTATTGGTTCATAAAAGCAACAAAGTCCACAACCATGTGAACATGAAGACCTTCAGCAAATAAAAAATAAAAACGTTTAAATGTCGGTTGGGTGATATGGTGATAAAATAATATCATGATGTTTGACAGGATTGTTGCGATAACAATATACTTGATGATAGGACAATTAGTAAAAAAAAAACAATCTGTTATTAATTTAAAAAGATAGAATGGCAACAAAATCAGTGATGTAGTTTCACAGTTTGCTTCAAATCTTCAGTAAAAACTAAAATGATCTCTCAGATTCAGATTCTGTTCCAATATTAATAGTTCAGCTAAATCAAATCTACCACTAATGACACATGTAAACAAATGTCCCCTGGGATCTATATATATAAATCAACAGCTGATTTCCTTCTCTTGTTTTATGCTCTGCCATTTCTCCTCTAATCATCAGGCTGTAACCTGTGACAGGCTGTTATGATGCAGTCACATATATGGAGTTTATTCACGTAGGTTTACATCACCAAAGGTTTATGACAGAATCAGAGAGGAGAGGGAGAGACGCTGTGCTGCTGCCAGAGGAGCCGCTGAATGAGTTCCCTCTGAAAACATTCAGGACGCCACAGTTTATTCCACACTACTGAAGCTGCTCCTCTTTTTACTGGAACCACCAAGGAGTCGCTGATAATTTCACAGTCAGCCATGCTTGTTGTTGCCGTGGGTAACAGTATGACGTCATCAATATGTCAACAAGTCAAAATATCATGAGTATCATGATATGAATTTTTCACGATATTAAATATGATTTGCCACGCTGACAGTCTTTCTGAACTGTCACACATGAGACACCCGTCCCCATCTGACCTCCTGACAAACATTTAAAGCTAGCTTCCACATGGTGTTAGCTTGCTAGCTTCAATTTGACTCAAATCAAAGCTGCTACCTTCGACTTTTTAATAAGTGTGATTTTTAAATGACCAATAACTTACAAGCTTTAAATTCAAAAACAAAAACATAAGAATTAGTCCGACCCACAGACATGACAAAACACCTCCTCACCTCCGTGTTTTTTGTGTGTTCCTCAAAATGACCAGGATGTCAGGCCGACTGTTTGATGTCCACAGAATACACTGAAATCGCTCCATAGTGTCGCAGTAAAGTCCCTCCTTTACACTGGCTTTGCATTTTTGCACAGAACCAAATGACAGCGACATCATGCTGCTCCAGTATGTTTTTTTAGAGACCATGCCGACATCACAGAAGCAAAACACGTGTGATGGGCATGACATGTAACACAACTAGGGCTGGCCCTGAATTGTCCTAGTCAACCAACAGTCATCATTACGGTCCATTAGTCGACAGGTCACCTGCATGTTTACGACGTTAATTTAATATTGAATGATATATTTTGGCCTATATTTTATCTCCAAGTGCACGTCACACACTGAGCGAGCCGCCTGTTAATGACGCTGTGGGCTAATGGGCATGTAGCTACTTCCATGTTTCACATGATACGTCATGTTTGTAGTGGACCAATGAAGATGAGTTTACATATCACCTTGGGTTGGTCCTTCACCTTCTCAAAATGATCCCACACTTTGGATTTCCTGCCACATAACGTCACGTCACCTTCTAGTGTGGCTGTAACGAGCACTGTGACAACCAGCCCTGCTCTCCCCTATCTCACTGTCAGCTTTAATCACATGTTTTCAGAAACACGCCTTGTATTCCCAGAGCACCCTCCTCTTTCCATCCACACTCCCAGAGGAAGTGCAGGTCAGAGGTCAGGGTCAGTGCTGCAGCCTGCAGTGATTTTTGTGTCTTGCTCGAGAGCCCTTCAGCAGCCCTGGAGTTTACCCACACTGCAACATTAACATGAAACTCCTTTAAGGCACTCTGTTGCCCATTGTAGGACTCAAGGGCCACTTTGTGAGCTAAATCTCACTTGATCCAGGCTGTAAAGTTCTCGGGGGGCGAATGACTGGGTGGCTTAGACGGCCTGAGAGCTCCGCTGCCTGTAACCAAGAGGACAAGTCAGGAATGCTGTGAGTCAGTCCGTGCAAGGCTCCTGTTGGCCCGAGACCAAGCTGGGCTATTTTAAATTCCACCAGAGAGCCTGTTATAAAGCATATATGATCATTAAGAGGAAAACTCAGGGCGGATTACAGAAATATCCCCCATTACTACATGTAACCTGAGCAGCTCACCTGGAGAAACGGCAGCGCCTCAGGAATTTGAGATACACTCCTCTACGCAGACAGATATCCTGCCAGCACATTTCTCTGTTAATGGATGAGGGTCAGATGTTAATGTGTTTGCCTCTGCACAGCTATCAGTGTCTGCGGTTACATGGGCCCGACCTTTGTCTTTCCTTTTTTGTGATCAAATCTTTATTTATTTCTTAAATCACATATACAGAGTCACATCTCGTCCATATGTGTCTGTATGGTACATCTCTCTAGTACCAGGTTGGACCCTCTTTTTAATTCTTGGTGTCATAGATTCAACAAGGTGCTGGAAACATTCCTCAGAGATTTTGGTCCATATTGACATGATGACATCACACAGTTGATCCATGATGAGAATCTCCCGTTCCACCACATCCCAAAGGTGCTCTATTGGACTGAGATCTGGTGACTGTGGAGGCCATTGGAGTACAGTGAACTCATCGTCATGTTTGAGATGATCTGAGCTTTGTGACATGGTGCGTTATCCTGCAGGAAGTAGCCATCAGAAGATGG
Source organism: Cephalopholis sonnerati (assembly GCA_019142605.1). Classification (NCBI taxonomy): domain Eukaryota; kingdom Metazoa; phylum Chordata; class Actinopteri; order Perciformes; family Serranidae; genus Cephalopholis; species Cephalopholis sonnerati. The sequence goes on along the minus strand of JAGQAX010000014.1, from coordinate 39,259,334 downwards.
GTACACTGTGGTCATAAAGGGATGGACACGGTCAGCAACAATACTCAGGTAGGCTGTGGTGTTTAAACCATGCTCAGTTGGTACTAAGAAAATCTCCCCCACACCATGACACCAGCAGCAGCAGCCTGAAGCGTTGATACAAGGCAGGATGGATCCATGCTTCCAAATTCTGAGCCTACCATCTGAATGTGGTTTTTCCAATCTTCTATTGTCCAGTTTTGGTGAGCCTGTGTGTATTGTAGCCTCAGTTTCCTGTTGTTAGCTGACAGGAGTGGCACCTGGTGTGGTCTTCTGCTGCTGTAGCCCATCTGCTTCAAGGTTGGACGTGTTGTTGCTTCAGAGATGGTCTTCTGCACACCTTGGTTGGAACCAGTGCTTATTTGACTTCCTGTTGCCTTTCTATCATCTTGAACCAGTCTGGCCATTCTCCTCTGACCTCTGACCTCTGGCATCAACACTGGATATTGTCTCTTTTTGGGACCATCCTCTGTAAACCCTAGAGATGGTTGTGGTGAAAATCCCAGTAAATACTCAGACCAGCCCGTCTGGCACCAACAACCATGCCACGTTCAAAGTCACTTCAATCACCTTTCTTCATCATTCTGATGCTCCGTTTGAACTTCAGCAGCTCGTCTTCATCATGTCTACATGACTCAGTGTTAATGAGCTGCTGACACCTGATTGGCTGATTAGCTGTTTGTGTTAACGAGCAGTTGAACAGGTGAATTATCCTCATTGGTCTCTTCCTTTCCAAAACAAATGGATCTGGGGTCTCATTTATAAACATTGCATACGCATGAAATGAGGCCTGAAAGAGGCGTACGCCACGTCCCACGCAAAAGTTGTGATCTATTAAAACAGACTTGATGGGGGAAACTTTGACGCATGTTTACAGACATTTTGTAGACGGGAAGTTGGGGACGTTGGTGGTGAGGTGGACACCTGATTGTAGAAAGTGTAGAATATTTTTTGGCGCACGCCATTTTTGACTTTTGTCTGTATGTATATTTTTGGTATGGATCCTACACATTGTTTAATAAATGAGACCTCAGGTGAATTAAATCGGTAAAACACCGAATAAAGCAGTGAATCTCTGATGCTGCTCATTGCAGATGGGCTCCTGACTACAGGTGCCAACGTGAAAACATAAATGGCCCCTCTAGAGCCAGTGTTTGGCTTGTCCTTCTTGAGCTACTGCAGAAAAATGGTGGAGCAACATGGCGATCTCCATAAATGAGCATTCACTTCCTATGTAGATATAAATGGCTGATTTTAAGGTAATGAAAAACACAACAGCTCTCATTGTCAGGTGATTATACACTAAAGAAAACACACTCTGCTTATACACCCCCTTACACCTACACACTGGAGCTTTCAATGCTAGATTTTCATGCTTCTTCATAATAATATTTATAAAAATTCTCTGAGAACGAGCTGCTTTATTCTGACTCAGGTGTTTTACTGTAACTGGGCTGTTCCTCTGATTATTAGCGGCATTAAAAGCTTCCTGTGAGTGCAGCTTGTGACCCACTTGTTACAGAAGTAGTGCATTGTAGTATAGATTACCAGGTCGTCTCTCGACTGCAGGGCACACATTCCTGACCAGCGCTGACCCATATCACCCACACCAGACTTTCAAGTCTGACTTTAGCCACTGGGACGAAGTCGGGATCAGCCTACATTTATGCCTTATTCTCAGGGCCTTACTCACACGTGAGATATCAGGTGGATGCAGCTGACAGAACAGACGGAGAACCAACAGGGCGGTGGCACCTGTGGACCAGCGTTTCACACAGATGCATACTGCGCACTGTGAGTGAGTTTGCAATGAGGAGAAACCTATTCAACCATTTGGAGACTGCCCCATTTTTAAGGCAAAGGCCTCCCCACTCCTCATCCACTTCTCTTGTCTTATTGCCCTGGTTCGGTCGCCCTAGACGACCCACAGCGGCACGCTGCCAGTGTGGAGGAGCAGCCAGAGGGTGCCTGTCTGCAGCACAGGTCCTTTCTCTGGGGACCTTCTCTAATAAAACCATGCCAACACACAGTCAGGATCAGTTTGGAAAATCACTGACAGGATGAGAACATTATCTCAAAAAGTTATGGTGAAGGATATTTTCCTGTCTGTTTCCGCTGTTTCTCTCTGTCATTACTGTCAGACTTCCTGTCCTCCTCGCTGCCCTGTGATGACAGCAGAGATGAGAACAACCAGTCAGCTCCAGGCGTGTTGCATTCACATGCCCTTTTTACACAGAAACTGCTGCAAAGTCCCGTCTTTACACTGCCTTCACATTTTACACAGAGCCGCAATGGCGCGCTCATGCTGCTCCAATGTGTGTGATTTTAGACAGCATGCTGATACATGCTAACACAACCAGGGCTGACCGACCCAGCAGTCCTCATCAGGGTCCATCAGTGGACTAGTGTCCCTCATGTTTGTGATATGAATGTAATGATGAAATGATATATTTTGGTGGTTTGAGTTGAAGGTGTGAGAAAGAATAGTCTCAGTAACATTGTTAACACTGTGCTACATTACAGAGAAATACAAACCGTACTAATGAACCTTCATTAATATAGGCCTATATTTTATCTCCAAGTGCACGTCACACACTGAGCGAGCCGCCTGTTAATGACGCTGTGGGCTAATGGGCATGTAGCTACTTCCATGTTTCACATGATACGTCATGTTTGTAGTGGACCAATGAAGATGAGTTTACATATCACCTTGGGTTGGTCCTTCACCTTCTCAAAATGATCCCACACTTTGGATTTCCTGCCCCACATTTTTTGCGACTAAGCGACCAATGAAATCTTGCCGACTAATGATTTCCTGGTCGACTAACGTTTGGTCGACTATCAGGGGGCGGCCCAAATATAAACCAAGACTCTGTTACTGTGTTGCCTGTTCCACATGTTGGAGGTTTCCAGAAACGTGTCCTAGCTTACCATTTAAGTGTAATACAAGATTATTTGTTAGCAGCCGGCTGTTATTGTGTCTAACGGGCAAGTTTGCATTACATCACCCACCAGTGTGAGCGTTTATTTTTCCTGTTTGTCACTATGCATTCTGGTAGTTGTAGGTTTACTACCTGTTGGGTAAAAGCAAATGCCGCAGTCCTTTTCCTTTGTTCTTCCCACCCGTGACATACGTCTTAAAGTTTGGTTTATTTTGTTAAAATAAAATCTAGTAGCAGTGCTGCTGTTAAACCAACTAACCTCTGTGAAAACATGAACTCATTTACTGAAGTGACAGATTTTCTGCTCTGGAGTCACATGACAGTTTAACAGATATGGAAGTTTAATAACGCTGTGTTTATTTGACCCGTAGACCCCACGGCCTGATGAGTGAACTTGAGGCTAAAACCCTCTGAATTGTTTGTTTAACTTCGCAGCTGCAGAGACTTCCAGACCGTCATGTTATCACTCATATTTTTCTGCATGACGAGAAACCTGCACGTCAAATCAGATGGATTCTGATTCCTTGAAACCTGATTCCAGGAGCTGTGTTGGTGCAGATCACTGGTGTTGAAAGAAAAGTTAAACAGAGGCAGAAGTTGTGTTTTTTTAAAGGTTATTTGGCTGTGAGTCCTGGAGTGGTCCTAAGTTGTAGGGCCACAGTTGGTGGTTTCCACAGTGATTCAGTGTTTGGTGTAAGCACACAAATCAGCCGGGACGTGAATTGCCTGTCAGTTGGACCCTTTTGGATCAGCACGTTTGTTGTCACAGTGTTCAACAGAGGCTGTTTTTTGCTAGTTGATAGATGAAATGGATACTCATCCATTAGTGTTGGATGTGATAAATGACGGAGGAGCCGGGGACTTGGGTATTGTTTTATCTTCTCTTTCCCCCTCTGTCACCCAAGACTCTTCCACTCACCCTGCCATCAGAAAACCCAGTAAATAATCTCCTAACACTAACAGATGGCGAGGTCGACTTGTATTTACAACAGGGTCAGCAGGTTTTGCTTGGTCTCAGTTCACACGTGCACACAGCTGTTTCCTTTCAGGTGTCGCTGCTGCTGACCTTTGATCATAAAGCTCTCTGGAGTCTGTGGCTGTGCGGTGCCTGGTACTGTACCGACGCTGCTGCTGTTTCCTCAGGCACGTTCACCACAGTTTGGACAGAATAGTCTGAGTGGATTTCACTCAGCAGTCTGTAAAACCTGCAGTGATCACACAGAAAGTGTTTCAGCAGCTGGAGGCGACTTTTTGTAATTGTTTTTAATGAGAATGAAACTTTTTGCTCTCTGAACTCCTGGAGTTGAAAAAGTTTCAACTCAGAGCAGAAAAGCGCCACACATCATCTCAGCTTTTTCCCCATTATCCAGTGGGATGATTTGAGAGGCGGGGCTTCTGTGGTGGTCACAACAACAAGTTTACAGTCGGTAAACAATGGAGGAGAAACTGGTGGTAGTGGTTGCTGGATACGGCCTGACGACAGACAGCAGGTTGTCAAACTGCCCCCTGAGTCATCCTAAAATATGCCTGGAAACATCCATCATGGAGGAGAAGCTCCTGGACCAACTGGTGGTACTCCCCATCATGGAGGAGAAGCTCCTGGACCAACTGGTGGTACTCCCCATGATCCAGCCTCTTTTTTAGGGTCTCATGTACCCACACAGATCTCTGTTTATCTGCTGACAGCCTCTCACCCTCAACCAGAGCTACAGACAGTACCCTCTGCTGAAACATGTCAGGAACTACACACTCATTACTAGATATAGTAATAGAATAAATAAACAGTAGAGTGATTACAGAGGAAGGATAGGGTAAGGAAACGAGCCTGTGGTTGCCTGGCAACAATGAAAAGATGCGCCTCACATTTTGCAACCTTCAAAATGCTTTCTGTACGATTGGGGCCTTAAAGAGCTGTTAAAAAAAAAGTTTTGGTTTAAATGAAAAGGATTTTATTTTCAGTCTGTAATGTTTGATGCTGTTTCAGAGGCATTGGCGTGGAATACTTCCTTGTTTGTGTCTATTTGTGGTGCTGGCAGGAAATCTTTTTTCTACAGTTAGCTGACGTTAGCTACATAAACTTGAACTTGAAGCCGCAGTGGTCTGTCTTCCTTTTTTTGGGTTGCTTTGCAGTGTAGGCAGTTGTTGTCAATGCTGGAATGGCAATTTTCTCTGCAGGATTCTGTGCCATTGAATCAGGCTTTCATCAAAGGGACCATAGATTTTAATAGTAACTAGATACTGGCCGCCAAGTTGGCACAGTAGTGTTCCTCTTCCTGCTCGGCTCATAGACTATACACTGCGATTTTAAGTCGCTTTTCTTGGCTCCAGGAAAGTTTTACAAATCCGAAACCACCATGGTTCAAAATTTCAGAAAAAAAAGAGTCATAATTGAGCTTGTTTGCAGTTTGAGGTGTCCTGTCAACAGTTTGACTGACGTCACTTAAAATGGTGGCCCTGGGGAGAATGCAACAGGTAATTTTCATTATCGCTTATTCTGTCGATTATTGTCTTGATCAACCAAGTGGTTTTTTGGTCTGCCTGAAAATGGTTTTAAACATCAATCAGTGTTTCCTAAAGCCTAAGATGTCCTCAGGTGTCTTGTTTTGTCTAAAATTCAAAGACATCCATTTTACTGTTACAGAGGAGTAAAGAAACCAGAAAGTATTCACATTAGAGAAACTGGAATCAGACACTTTTAACTTTTTGTTTTGGATCACTCAAACTGATTAGTTGGCGATTTAAATTAATAGTTGATAACTAGTCGATCAATCATTGCAGCTCTAGTGCCATCAAAATGTTTACATCTGTGGCTAAAAGTGAAATATCTTAGCAGCTGTTGGACTGTCATGAAGTTTGGTCCAGAGTTAGCATGGCTGCAAACTCTGTGAAGTCTTTTTCTCGAGGCTTTCACAGTGGAGTGCAGGAGGACGTCTTGTATGTGTTCAGCTGGCATTTATTCATCATGACAAACATGCACCAGTGGCATCCTGAAATTATTCACAACACAGTTTTAGAGTTAAGATGTTTTTAATGGAGGGTTTTCACATAGTCGTGTTAACGTTGTTTCATTTTGTTGGCTTGAAAATTGTTGTCATATTTCCCAAAAAGGATTCTGGCCTTTTAAAAAGATTCAACGCGCAGCTGCAGTCCTCCTTGATTTACAGTGCACGTGTGTGTGAACATGTGTCCGCACGGGTGTGTGGTATGCACCACGTCCCAGGGGAGGTGAATGCTGGGAGGATGAATTTCTAGGTAATGGGGATGTTTTTCTGCTCTGGCCTCGCCTAACCTCGCTCCCCTCCTTTCTTTCTCTGAGGAAATCTCTGTAAACACAGCGCGAGGGTCAGGGCCGGCCGGCACCACGCACCAGCTGATAAGAAACCACATGAAGATAGCAGCTGCTCCTTCTGCAGTTACACTTCTCACACTCCTTTTCAGAGAACACATCGGTGTGCTAACATTTCCATTCTTTGAACACAGAGTTGAGACTGTGATGCACTTTTTGGGACGTCTGTGGCCTAGTTTAGGATCTGCTCTGTTCCTTTCCTCTTATCACAGTATGTCAGAGTCCATGTACACGGGCTCCTAACTCTTCTCCTCTTTATTGTCAGCCCCTATAAGTTGTTTGGAGTTGACATATATTTACTTTACATCGACAGTACCTCTGACCTAGATACCCTGCTCCGCTTCAGGGAGCGAGCAGATGAAATGTCTCAACTTTAAGTTCAACAGGCTGTTTACATTTCCTCTGATTTGTGTTTTTCTCAAGTTCTTTGAACGTTCTCACGGCTAACGTTATTTATTTTGGAACACGAAGTGGAAGGGGAAGGCGTCTGTGAAGCTGTACCCAACCAGCGCTTGATGTTTTTAACTCGATGCACGGGTACAACCAGAGCGTGGTGATCACCAAACAGTTTCCTGTTCATCAATTTTTTGACCCACTTTTTCTTTAAAATGTGTTTTTCTCTGCAGAGCTTCCAGAGAACTGGACCGACACGCGGGAGACCATCATAGAGGGGATGACCTTTAACCTGCGTCACCTCGGCATGACACTAGTGGACCAGCCCAAAGGGGAGGAGCTGTCAGCGGCGGCAGTAAAGAGGATTGTGGCCACGGTGAGAGCCGGGTAACCATGACGGTGTCATTTAGGATGGTATACAGTAGGGCCGCCCCCTGATAGTTGACCAGAAAGATCATTAGTCGGCAAGATTTCATTGGTCGCTTAGTCGCAGAAATAAAAACATGAAACTTTATTATCTTTTAATAACCGTCTCTGTAACAGGCTAAAGCCAGTGGGAAGAAGCCTCAGAAGGTTGCTCTGAAGGTGTCCCCTCAGGGAATCGTCCTGTACGACAGCTTGACCAATAAACTCCTGGAGAACGTCTCCATATACAGGTATGTGCAGAGCAGCTCAGGTTTCTCAAACACACGTCCAGTTAATGGTGTTAAACGGTGCTAACCTGTCACCTGCAGGATATCCTACTGCACAGTGGACAAACTTCACGATAAAGTGTTTGCTTACATCGCCCAAAACACCCTCAACGGGACCCTGGAGTGCCACGCCTACGTCTGCTCCAAGAGGAAAGTGGTGAGTTGTGTGAATATTGAATCAGAGTGTTTTTATGTTTAATTTAAAATCCAGTGCAGTGGGTTTGAACTCGCTGTGCTTCAGCTTGTTTTGAACGTGTAACACCAGACTTTAGTGTTCATGTGTCTGAGGTTTGAGGGGTGTAAACCTCTCTTCATGGCTTTAGTTTCACTTGCCTGACCTCACCAAGTGCTTTTTATTCATCCAGTTGCTTTCAGTCTGAGGTGAGTGGGCAGTAAACATCATTTATCCTGCGCCTGTGCTTCTCTCTGTTGCCTCTGTGACACCACAGCTCTCCTCTCTCATCCTCGATTCTTAAGAGGAAACCCAAGAAGATTCACTCCCCAAATCGTCTGTCAACTTCCTGTGTGTTGAAAACAGAAGGGCACTTTTCCTCTCGTCTTACCTGCTTCCACACTTCACCCCCTTCTCTCCCAGAATAACATGATAATACCCTCCTTCCTTAATACTTGTGGGGATGACCTCTGTGTCCTCTGCTACAGCAGCTCTTCAGTCTGGAGCACTTTAGTTCTGATGCGTGTTGAATATACCTGCTCTCTGATTAATATCAGCTCACCTGTCACAGTAGCCGCCCTGTGCGTCCTGTACAGGCACCTCTCAGGTATATAGTGCTGCGTAGCATGTGACAGCAGGTTTGCTCGACTTACCTCCACTGCAGCTCCATAATTATCATCCGTTTGTCTGTGCTTAATGAAAGAGAGGCCATGACAGCTTCAAAATAAAAGCGTGGTGTGTCACCCCCTTCATTTTTTAAAAATGTGTCTCTCTGAAGCTTCCACTTTTGGGTGTCCTCTCTGAACATCACTCTCCAGCTCCTCTGTGATTTCCTTCCAGGAATTAGGGTCAGGAATTTAGGGATTTCTCCATCTTCAAAATAACACATGCGTATGCACTGTAACACATAAAATTTGAGATGTGTTTGTAATTCTTCAGGAAATGAGTCGTGCAGGGCGTCCCACTCTCACGCACTGACTGCAAGACTCACACAGTTCTCACACTTTTTACACGCTCATGTCACATGTCCGTTTTCTCAGGCGATGAAAAACACATTTAGGGGCATAACTTTTAATATCATGAAAAATTCATATCATGATACTTGTGATATTTCGACTTGTTGACATATTGACGTCATACTGTTACCCACGGCAACAACAAGCATGGCTGACAGTGAAGTTATCAGCGACTCCTTGGTGGTTCCAGTAAAAAGAGGAGCAGCTTCAGTAGTGTGGAATAAACTGTGGCGTCCTGAATGTTTTCAGAGGGAACTCATTCAGCAGGCTCCTCTGGCAGCAGCACAGCGTCTCTCCCTCTCCTCTCTGATTCTGTCATAAACCTTTGGTGATGTAAACCTACGTGACGCTCGCGGCCGCTCGCCCCCAAGTGGAGCACTAAGAGGACACTGCGCACAGACAGACAAGACCGAGCAGCTCATGACATCAGCAGCACCGTCAAATTATCTGCAGCTTACATTTTGATATTTAAACTCTCATAAATGAAACAAAGAAATGTTTTCCTTCAGAGGTTGTGAGTAAAATGAATTTATTTTACAGTAAATGGCACTTTTTTTTTTAAATTTCAGCTCAAATTAGTGAGGATTTCCTCATATTTAAACAGTCATGAAAAGAAAACGTTGCAGCTGACAATGTTGAATTTCTTTAAGTTAGATCCAGTCGCTTCCGTGGCAGATGTGTAGAGAAAGACGGACAAATACACCAAATGGTGAACATGATCTGGGCCTCTGATTGGTTCCTGCCAGTCTATAGGTGGAGCCATACCTGTGTTGTATGTTTCAAAAGCCCTGATGAAGACCTGCAGTGGCGGAAACATGGCGGCTCTTTTAATGATTTGGCCACTACAATAATTTCACTGTTGATCACATCCTCACTCAGCATCACTGTCACAGCAGCTGTAACTGCTCTCCTTCAGTCTGTAGATACAAGAGTGTCAGAGAGGATTGTAAACACTCCTGTCCTCTCTCTGAGCCGTCCTCTGTAACACAGTGTATTTCTCCTGCTCTCCAGGCTCAGGCTGTGGCTCTGACGGTCGCCCAGGCCTTCACAGTAGCTTTTGAACTCTGGCAAGTGGCCAAAGAAGGTAGGCGCCGCGCTCACCACGCTTCAAGTTCTGGAAATGACACACACATGTCCAACCCCTCTGTAAGGCTGCAGGTAATATGTTGTGGCCTGCTTGTGTAATGTGTGTGTGTGTGTGTGTGTACGTCTGTACTCCAGAGAAAGGGAAGAGAGTGAAGTCGGGTTCAGCTGGAGAGGCCAGCAGCAGCTCCCATTCAGAGAGGTCCAACAGCCTGGGCAGCCTGAAGGGGACAGGTAAAGACACACTGTCTCACTCCTGAAATGTTAACAGAGGGAATTTGAGTGTAAACTGTTCACAGAAAGAAATGTACGTGTGTTTTGGCATTCATCAGCATGTTAGTAGCTCCAGTTTTTCAGGTACGAACAGAATTTACACCTGCTTCTGACTGCTTAATAAGGACTGCACATAAATACAGTTTTAATTTGGACTGTGCTCTGTTATGTTCACAATACACAGATGCCTTTAAAACATGGAAGTTAAACATGACATGATTAGAAATATAACACATGTTTCAGATTTAAGCTTGAGATTAGGGTTCTTAAAAACTTAAACGAGTTATTTAAATCGACTTAAAGCAAAACTGTAACACGCTGTTCTCTGAATAAATAAAGTAAACCAGCGTGCTCCTCCTCCGCCCTCTTTACGCCCTGTAGCCCCAAACTGCACGTCATGTTTGCTTAATTCAATAACCAGGCACGCATCGTGGGAGACGTAAACATTATTTCAAATTGAGTTTCAGTTTAAAAAGACCTGTGGCAGTGGAAAAGCAGTTCAGCGTCTGTCTCGGCTCACAGCGGGCAGCTGGTGAACCTGAATCTGACACAGAGTCGGAGAGAGACAGTGTGGTTTTACACCAGCCTATCTTACTTGTTGTTAAACGAAACGGCTTAACAACTGCCTGTATTAAGATGTTTTAATAGTGGTTTAATTTAACAACAGAGACAGACAATGCTGAGGCTCAGAGCAAACTGACAGAGAGGCCTCTGCGATGATGCAAGCAGCAGAGAGCTGTGACTGGGGTCACCCTCCTGTAGCTGTTGTGGTTTTGTGTGTATTTCAACCATTGTTGAACCATTTTTGGTAAACTTTTTAAATGACAAAGCACTAAACCACCTGTATCATACGCAAAAGGCCAAATTCAAAACACAACTCAAAAAGAAGAATAGAGCCTCAAGAGGGGGAGTTTGAACTCCAAGGAGCAAAAACAAGCTCTCCATGATTGTCAGCATTGTAGGGAGGGTGATCGGCAAGTCACAGAAACATCTCAGCAATTCATCTGACGATGCTGAACGCAGGAAGGCCAAACATATAATTTCCAATACCTCACATCCATTACACTCACAGTTTGAGCTGCTCCTGTCTGGGTGTCGATTTAGGGTCCTTAGAGCCAGTCAGAGCATGTAAGAAGTCCTTTATTCCCTGTGCCACACAGGCAGTGAACACAGCATTTTTCGTTTACTGTTTTTATTAATTTATTGCTCCTGCCTGCCTGTTTGCACTCTTGTGTCATATATATTGTTAAATTGTGTGTTTTTAATGGTGTACTGATGTGTGTCTGTACCTTTGATTTTCGAGAGAAGCCAGAGACACGTTTCCACTGAAGTGACAATGAAGTTATCTCTCTGTCTGTCTCCTTTAAGAAGATGTTGCCACAGACAACCTGTTGGACTTTGAGGACAGTGTGAATGTGGTGGTGGAGACCAATGGCAACGTAGAGGAGGATCAGCTGGATAACCACAGGCCATCTGAGACCAACAATAACCCTGCCTGGGTAAGTTCTCCTCCTCCTCCTCCTCCTCCTCCTCCTCTTCTCTGTTTCACACGTATAAGTAAGGCAGATGCATCTTTGTTTTTCAAGTCTGGATCTCAGATCTTTAAGTTTCAAATGTAGTAGTAAACCTCAAATAATTCGGCTTTCAAACCTTCTTCTTCTTCTTGTAGGAGATAGAGGATGGATTGGATGAAGCCTTCTCCAGGTGAGATATTTGTCTTTATAGTTTTATTATTAAGTGAAATCATCTGGTGATTCTCTGCTGCTTGTTAAAATGAAACATCCCCACACTCTGCCTCGTGGCTCTACAGCGCCACTCACTGATGATCTCTGTGTACTGTAGAATACAAATCCTTCAGCCTCTGATTGCAGAGTAAATCTAAAAAGCAACTGTGCGATCACTGAGACGTAATTTTACAGCTGAACTTTAAACTGTCCTCAAACTGTTGTGTGTTTGTGTCTCCAGCTGTGCTCTGGATAGCTATGGTTCATGTCCAGGTAAAGTTGAGTCACTGTCAGCTGTTACAAGTCTTACGTAGCGTAGTCGTCCTAATCACTAACCTGACTGTAACCCATTTCATCCAATCACCGCCAAACCCAATCCCACTGATCCCAGGTCAGTAATGTTAGTCTGTAGTGTGGCATAGTTTCCTGTGTCCTGTGTTTCCTCCCAGATGGAGAAACTGTCGCCGGGGTCAGAAAAGAAAGCTGATTCAAAGTATTGAGTTTCAGTCAGAGTGATAAATGTCATCGTCCGACTCATCTCATCTCACCTTAAATTACCTTCTCCTCTGATAACCTGTGTTTGTCTTCCAATGAATGGACTGGATCAGTGGGAGTAACGTGACTCCGCCACACAGCGAGGGCTTTGCTGCACAGTCACAGTGTTTGTGGTGTGAAAGTGGAGCAGTGGGTCACTTCAGTCTGCTCACAGATCAAACAGTTCACCCCGTGGTTCAACAGGACTCAATGTCTTTAAGTAATCCTGTCGACCTCCGACCGGACTTTGCATATATTATTATCCCAGAGAGAAAAGGCCTGTTTGCAGCCAAACCAGGATCTTAATTAGACGAGGCTTTAGTTACACAAACATGTCCGGGAGGCTTAAAATCACTGCTTGACCCAAACTTTAAAGGGAGGAGCTGAGGAGCAGCAGCTGCTCTGGATAAAGCCGGGCACACATTCACAAGGATCAGGCTAATTTTGGGCGCGATGCCCCTCCTGACAGTCGACAACAAAGTCCTGATTTTTCTGATGCTTCTAAAGACCATTTTCACAGAGTTTCCTGTGGTGTGTGTGAAGAGTGTTTTTACATCCCACAATCTGTTCAGAGGTCTGTCTTGGCCACACAGATATTAAACTTGTTCAGTGTTTAAGATCTAAAATCCTGTTGTGTTGTGAGGGGAAACTCTGAGGACCGCCAGCCGTGGGGGTTCAACTCAGAGTTTACAAGGGCCGCCCCCTGATAGATGACCAAACGTTAGTCGAGCAGAAAGGTCATTAGTCGGCAAGATTTCAGTGGTCAGTTGCAGGAAAAACAAAAACAAAACAAATGTGAAACTTTTGTCAAAGAGTCAAAATAAATCCAAACCTATATGACTGGACCATGTGGGACTTTAATGTGAAAGGACAGACACAGGAAGTGTCCACGCTCAGCAGTCACACAGGAGTCAGGTTAATTTCCAGGGCTGATACCTGCGGTTATTTGCTGTTGCTGGGTGTAACACATTTTCATCTGACCTCATTTAGGCTCGTTCTAAATCTTGATTATGTGCTAACATTGTTTATTCAGCTGTCTGAATAACACTGGTGGTGTTTTATATTATTTGTTTTGTCAACAAATCCTAGAAGACTAACGCATTGACAAGTGTCGCCTGGGTATTCATAGTCTTAACTTATTCTCCTGATCCAGAGAGTCATGTGACTCTCGTCATGTGAAGGACTTGTCACTGTGGTTCAAAGCCAACAGTTATTTACTGAACGTTAACAAAACTAATGAGCTGCTTGTGGATTTTGGGAGATCAGGTCCTCTGAGCGTCTACTCTCGCCTTTCTTGCCGAGATGTGGGGCAGGCAGCTCCTCCACCAAGCTCTCTGAGCAGCGAGACCAGCTCTGGAGCTGTGGAAAGCGTCCGTACATCACTGATCTGTTTAGATTTTGTGGTCGAAGGTCGAGGTCACTGCAGCCTCGTCATAAGAGAGTCAGCAGGAGTTGATCAGTGTGGGACTGGGTGCCACAGACAGGGTTTCCATCCACCTATTCTTATTCGAATTTTCAAAAATTGCGAAAATAAACATTAATGGAAACGCTAGAAATTCGAAAATTCGCAAAAAAGTTTTTACGCTTGGAGGGGGTGGATTTGTCTGCGTATTCATAAAAGGAAAGTACGACTTTTTGCTATGGAAACAGGTTTTGTGGATAAACAATGACTGGACCAGATACCACGTCACACGTATACATTGTGGTCACAAAAAAATGGCGGTGGACGATAAAGTAAGATATGTTTGTTGTTCTTCCAAACGGCGACAGGTCGATCAGGAATCTGTCCATGATCAGTTGTTGACTGTCAGCCGAGTGTGTTGTTTGTTTTGTGGCAGAGAGACGCTCTCTGATGACTGTCATCTCATGGCGCACTCTCCTCTCAATAATCGCAAAATAATAACAAGTGGAAACGGGCATAAAGTCGCATTTTCTTTTTGCACATTTTCACTAAATTCACTCAAAAATTCCGAGACATTCGGACGGAAACCTGACTACTGACAGGGTTTCAGAGTCGTAGTAAATAACTAGCGATGGATTAATGCTGGTTTTGGTGTGTTCATGGGATTTGGTGACAGGAAGAATAAAGGACAATAAAGGCCAGCAGTGTATCCTTCATTACTCTGTCTCCCCTCTGTCTCCTCAGACTGGCAGTGTCGCGTACTAACCCCCAGGTCCTGGACATTGGGGTGACGCCGCAGGACTGGCTCACTGAACCCGACTGGGACAGCACCAATGGAAACACTCCCAACGGTCTCAGTCCGTTCGGAGACGACATCTTCGGCTTCTGACCACCACAACGCAGCAGAGAGAGAGACGGCAACCAGGGGGAGGAGGCGTGTCTTTATGTCTTCCTATGAGACGTCACTGTGTATTTCAGACGAGGCTACAGGAAGTCCATAAGGGAATAAGTGTAGAGGTGTGAGATCACGTGTGGCCTCCTCGTCTTGTTGCTGCCCTCTTCACACGGACAGTTCTTCCCTTCTTTGTGGAAACAGCGGGCTGTAGCCCCCTCACACCAAAGCAATAACGTCACCCTGCGTCTGTCCTGTTACTACAAACATCCTCACACACTTAATGTTCATGTCACGTCAGCATTTGTTCTCCTTTGTTTGCTTACTTTTTATTTCAGTAGTGTCGGCACCATAATCAGTGTTTGTACATGTGTTTAGTTATAATTTATAGATGTATAATTATTTTTTTATGGATGAGGAGTAGGATTTAATTCAGACTGATGTACAGACCACATCTACAGGCCTTAATAACAGCAGGACAATCAGCCACAACACACACACACGTTCCACTGGACGGAGTCAGCGTGAGGATGAGGATGTAAACTGAAGATCGTTTTATGTCTGAAATATGAAAATCAATCTAGTTGTATTTATATGAACTCTTTGTAGACGTGTTACAGGCGGAACGTTCTCACAGCAGTGTGACAGCGTTTTCTGAAATGAAGCCCAGATGTGTTCCTCTGTGGCCTCTTCATGTACATTATAATCTACCAGCATTATACAGAATTAAAATATATTCATGAGTAAGAAATCGACTCTTGTTTATCAGTTTGATTTACTGGGGAACGTGTTGTTGGGACTGAGGGTCAGAGTTCACTCACAGTAAATGTAGGAGCTGCTCTGAAGCTTTTATCACTGCCAAGGTCAAGAGTGAACTTTGAGCCGCAGCTTTTAAACTAACGTGGAAAGACGTCAAGAAGTCCTTAAAAAATGTTAATTTAAACATCTACAAGACAACTGGTGAATTCTGTCTGGAAAGAACATAATAATCTGTGTAGGACCTTTCTTACATACGATGCACCTCAAAGTGTCTGACATAATATGTTATAAAGACTGATTAAACTAGGGCTGTCATAGTTAACGTGTTTATAACGAGTAAAAGCAAATTCCTTTAAACGCTGCTAATTTTTTTTATGTGTGATTAACGCCTGTCTTCCCACTTTGCACTTGTACCTTCTATACAGAACGAGGCAGAATAATGGCGTGAAATTCCAGCCTCAAACAGGCTGGAAAAGACGCTAATGTCAAACACTGTTCTGCCTTTCTACTTCATTACTTTCAAATGTATTAAAAGTGGAAACTAGTATGTTATATGAGTGATATTTGGGCTGTATTAAGCCCCGTCTCCACCAAACCCTTTCAGTACAGTCCCTCTGGAGCCAGCAGTAACCCTTCAGACATGGTACCTAGACCCTGGGTCTGTTCAGACAGTCCTCTTAAATGTGGGCGGGGTTGTTGTCACTCACTGCTCCGTCCAGCACTGGCTGTATTTCCTCATCAGCGGTGACACAGATGGAAGTCTGCACCTGGTTTATGGTCCACAGAACGAGGCTGCACGCCCACATTTTCACAACAAAATCCAACAGGCTGCAGTGAGAGTCTCTCTCCATGGGATATTTCAAAATAGCAGCTTTGTGCATTTAGTCCTTCTCAGGCAAGCTCAGGGGTTTAGTGTTGCTGTAGCCCACAGGAAGTGAGGATTAGAATATATGACCTTCACATAATCCGCTCCAAATTCATCTATAGAAACACTTGAAGATCCACTCATTACTAAAAGTGTCTGTCATATAAAAACTAAAGTGATGCTCAAAGTTGTCACAGTGAAATTTAAGGTGTGCTGATGGATTCACGTCATCAACTCATGCATTGAGTAACATTACAAGTTAACGTTCCACCTTAAAAGTTGCCGGCAGTCGGCCCAGTGAATGAAGTGATTTTTTCTCCGACTCCAGCTGCTGTGAGAGGCAGCAAAACATCCTTTCATTTTATAGTTCCAGTTTACTAATCAAACTCTCCACAGTATGAACAGTGGTTACATGAGCCTCAAAACCAGACACAACTCAGCCCTGAGCAGAGTGAGCGTCCTCTACTGACCAATCAGACTGCAGTGTTCACAGCTCCACCTTTTAGTACCAGATCTGTGTGCTAGGTACCCCAACAGAGGGGGGACCAAACATGGGGACGCTAAGGAACGCTTCTGTTGGTACCATCCACAACTTTTCACTGTGGAAACTGTCAGCCGTTAAAGCTTCTGTAAAGGGTTGGTGTGTCTTCAAAGACTTAGCTGTTAAGTTTCTAAATGTTTCTTCAGGGGTTTGATCACAGAAGGTGTGTGTCTAAAGGGTGATTACGGTCCTTTTCAAAGTGAATCAATAAATCAAGTGGAAACTGATGTCTTTTTTTTACTGTAAGGATCTTCCCAAATGATTCATAAAGACCGACCACCTGCTGTTTGATGCATTGACTTGGATCCCTGTGATCCCGGGAGTGTCTCCATTATCTCCACCCTGCAGTCACAGTCACAAGGTTACTGTGTAAACTCTCTATTTGCTCCTGTTTTCCTCTCAGAGAGTTTTTAGCGTCTGAGTGAAATACCTCAACATCCGATGAATGTTTAGATTTGCCTGTGTGGTCCTCTCAGTATGAGATGACATGCTGTATTCACACTGATGTAATCCTCTGTACATGAGGGTGCAGTGAGCTATGACCAGCAGCAGGGGGCAGCGCAGCACTGTCCCATCAGGTGAAGGCCACACAGTACAGTGAGGATGATGTGATGCTGGTCACATCTTCAGCTCTGGACCTAGTCAGTCATTTGTACTCTCCATCGCCAGACGATGATGTTAGAGCGCCCGTCCTCTTCCTGCTACTACATCTCAGTGACAGTGTAGGTCAATAATGATGTCATCAGGAGGAAAAACCAGAGGATGCTCTGTGTGAGACTGATCTGTGCACCACCAGCGAGAGGACATGATGGAGGGGGTCTCGAGCCTGGCGTGCCCCCTCCCACACACACAGACACACACATGTTCCCTGCCACGTTCTGTATTCGACCCGTGCGTGTGTGTGAACAGGACTCTGGAGGCCTGAAAGTCACGCAGTTTCCCCCTCTCTCCCTCTAACAGGCTGTGACTCAGTGAAGCGGGGGCTTTTTTACAATTCGTCCCGACAAGCTTACTTAACCACCTGCATTATTTAACAGTCTTTCCTCAAAGGGAGCTCCAACTCTCTGTCTCACTCTTTGTACGTTTGATGAAAGCTGCACGCTGAGACTCAGCCAGGCACAAGCCTCCTCTCAGTCAGAGACGGGGACAGATACTGTAGACACACACACACACACACTTAAATGGCAATAAGGGCTGAAGACTCAGAGGGAGTTTTCTGGCATCAAGGTCAAGTGACTCAGGACGGATAAAGGCAGGAAAAATAGGAGGTGTATTTGCAGCAGACTTCCTTCCTTCCTGGTGTGTTTTTATTGACACAAGAAACTGTCTTAAATGTCTGAGGAACACCACAGTTGGTAAACATCTAAAGTTAAGGCTCTTTCTGCAGGTTATTTCTGTTTACTTGGAGCCTGTGTTCTCATGTTTTTGTGTCTGATTTGAATAACCTTTTTTGGTCCAGCGTTAAGAGAGAGAACTGCGACATAATTTTAAAAATCCCCCCATCTGTCGAGGTCTCTAGCCAACGTAACAAGAGCCGGCAAGACTGTAATGTCAACACTCAGGGTAGGTTCGCGCTGTCAGTTTACATCCACTAAAAGTTCTTATTTTTGCCACTGACAGGTTTAGACTGTTTTACGCTCCTGACAACATTATGGACAGGTTCTCTGCAGAGATAGACGTTTGTCTTAAAGAGTAAGCTCCTTTGTGTTTACCCAGAACCACCCCCAAAATCACGACCATCAAACCCACTAAACTCCATTTGAATAAATAGCAATTACAACACTATGAAACACACTTCATTTAAATTCGACAGACACAAAATAAAACTCACAGAAATCATCTTGGTTCGTGTTTCCACTGTTCCAACAATCACCAGCTCTGGTTCAGTTGAAAACATTCTGCCTCTGTACACGTTAAAATGACTGTTTATTTCAATGGAATATGGTTGGTTTGGTGATGGCAGTTCCAGGGCGAACGCTTTATCCAAACAGTGATAGATTGTTTAGCTACTGGTATAAAAAAAAGCCTCCAAGGACCTGTAGTTTTGAGGTTGCAGATGCCTGCATGAAAATGTTGTAGCCATAGATGTAGAATAACCAGATACAGAATGCCAAGATGGCGTTTATTCATTTCAATGAAGTTGCTCAACTAGCACAGAGACATGTGGAGCTGCAGATACATCTGTTTGTGCCTCACCAGTATGATGGTTACATGAACTCTGCTACAGTGCCAAATGAGTCCAAATGTAGCAGTAATCCACTTTATAATCCATCATACATGAAGCATGATTCACCTTAAAAATAACAAGATGTAACCCTTCCCATTACCCTTATCCTGAACTTAACCGCCGCTCTTTTAACCTGAGCTAGCTGAGCACTAACTTAACGTTTTCTTCAGGGCTTCCACGTAAGAGCCAAGTAGTGACGGGGCTGATGGTGGAGGTTAAGGTGTGCAGAGCCGTAGCTGCTCCAACCACAGCTCTGCACAGACAGTACAGTCTTAGTCTTCCTTTTCATTCTACAATATTTAAGATTACAAACCAAGAAAACAAACGTGTACTGGAACATGTGCAATGGTGAAATCAGATAACCACCACAGAGCTCAGCTCTATCTAACTGGTCTCACTGACTAATTGATCTCAACCCTAGTCTTTGGACAGATACTGGTGGGGACTTATGCACTGATTCCACCAGATCCCAAAAGGCAACCAGAAACTGGCGACCCTCAGGACACCAGGGAAATGCTCAAAGACATCGTCTTCAACCACATTCTCCGCCACACTAAGAGAACACAACAAACTGGTTGATCTCCTGTTGAGATCAGAGGGGACGCATGGCTCCTTCAGACTAATGTGGCTTTATTCACCAGTACTTTTATTCCAAAGTCCAAACACATGGGTTTGCAATCAATGAAAGAGGGACAAATGCTGCTCCCCTCCAACATCCACAAAATGAACTACACAAAGAACTAAACAAACAGAAATCCTTGTGTGATAGAAAGAGACCAAGTGAACACATGAGGCAGCTTTTATAGCCTGGAAGCCCAGGTGAGCCTCATCAAGGTAACGACCCTCCCATGTCAGCCAGCAGCCTGATGAGGCTGGAACATTCTCCAAGACAGTGGGAGGGGCGTCACACAGAGTCGAAGGAAGACAGGAGGAATGTGAATCTGAAGTCTGTGTGTGATTGATACTTTAGAATTAAAGGTCCAGTGTGCAGAATTTAGGAGGATAAACTGGCAGAAATAAAGCATACTTAACATTAAAACTATGTTTTCATGAGTATAAATCACCTGAAACTAAGAACTGTTCATTGTGTCAGAACAAGCTGTTTATATCTGGAGCGAGTCCTTTACCATGGAGTCCGCCATGTTGTTTATACAGTAGCCTGTGCAGCGTTAGAGGCAGGGCCCTGTTCACTCCTATGAAAGTTACTTAGTGGCGCGTGAAGCCAAAAAAAGCCTGATTTCTGTGGCATGAAATGACCTGGATCTTCTGCATCATGGGGCCCATGGAGCAGGACCCGAGCCAGGCTGGTTAGCCCTCTGCTAATTTAAACAGGGATAAAATTATTTAATCTTGCGGCGCTTCCAGACTTTCTAAATGTTGTTGGACCAAATGGATTATATCCTGATTGTTAATAAGTCATTTTGTGGGAGTTTTGACGCTAAAATAAAAATGTTCCTCTGATTCACAGACATCTCTTTTACAGTGTAAGTCCATGGGATCTTTTTAGGCCCAATGTCATCACGTGATGGAGCCAGACGTTGAAATTCTACATTTGGCATCATGTAAAATTGGCTTCAGAGCCCGACGCTGTTCCCGGGGACTTGCCCAGAACGCACAACCAAACACTCTAAATAGAGCTATTCACATTTTTGTGTCAGCCACCGTAGCTTACCAACTCCGATCCATAGCTGGGAACACGCTAGCTTATTGGTAACTAGCTTGTAACTAGCCTAGCAGTCCAAACCACTCTGCAGAGGGAAGGATGGCGAGGACATTCACCAACAATGGCTTCATTGCAGTCTTCATCACAAAACAACAAACGTGGCCCTCTCATGAGGTTTAACAGCCCTGAGCTCATCGAGACACTTAATTCTGCTGCTATCGTCTCCACCATGACACCCAGAGAGCGCTGCTTCCCTCCGTACACCATGAACACACTTCACACTCTCACAGGTTACCCACAAGGCCACCGCCCTTGAAGGGGAAAAGGGGTGAGCTGGTAATAGTTCTCCCACATGCTTGGCACACAGGAAATGTTTTTGTTGCTTCCTGTCTGCAACCTCACTGCTAGATGCCACTAAATCCTTCACACTAGTCCTTTGATAGTTTGTTAAGTTTGGGAAATACACTTATTCACTTTCTCGCTAAGAGTTAAATGAGAACATTGAAACCTCTCTCATGATTGTCCATTAACTGTGAAGCTTGAGCCTGGAGACGGTTAGCGTAGCTTAGCACAAAGACTGTAAAACAAAGGGAAACAGCTTGGCTCTGATAAAAGGGAACAAAAGTGTGTTCAGACAAAAGTCTGAATGGATAGAGGCACGTTATTCACATAAATCTGACCAGTGGACAGTTTGCCACAAATAGCCAGTATGCCGACTGAACAGGTATTAGCTGTTAGCTAGTTAGCAACAGCAGGTGGGCTGTATGTGTGTGACTGTGCCTGCTGAGACATTTTCAGCTTGAGTCAAGGTTGTCCTGACAATCTCTTGGCTGGGAGCAGTGACTTCCTGGAGTCTCTACTGGTTGCTTGGCAGCCTTGACAAGGCTTCAGGAAGTTGCTGCTCGTGGTCAGCAAACAGTCTGGCACATAGCTGCCCTTCAAACAACCGACGACTGCAATATAGTGAGCTTTAGAGGTGTTAGGCATCGATCACACAGAGAGCCTTTTTAAAAAAAAATCAATTAAATGCCACCAGTAAAAAAACGCTTGCTGCGCCTTTTTATTGTTGCCAGGCAACCACCTCATCATCTCCTTACCCTAACCTTACAGTGTAATCAATCTACTGGATATTTTTTTATTTTATCCTCCAGTAATGAGTGTGTAGTTCCTGACATGTTTCAGCAGAGGGTACTGTCTGTAGCTCTGGTTGAGGGTGAGAGGCTGTCAGCAGATAAACAGAGATCTGTGTGGGTACATGAGACCCTAAAAAAGAGGCTGGATCACGGGGAGTACCACCAGTTGGTCCAGGAGCTTCTCCTCCATGATGGGGAGTACCACCAGTTGGTCCAGGAGCTTCTCCTCCATGATGGGGAGTACCACCAGTTGGTCCAGGAGCTTCTCCTCCATGATGTTTCCAGGCATATTTTAGGATGACTCAGGGGCAGTTTGACAACCTGCTGTCTATCATCAGGCCGTATAGCTCTGAGTATCCAGCAACCATTACCACCAGTTTCTCCTCCATTGTTTACCAACTGTAAACTTGTTGTCATGACCCCAACAGAGGCCCCGCCTCTCAAATCATCTGACTGAGTTGAAGTTATTTCAGCTCGAGGAGTTCAGAACGCTCCGGCAAAAACACCAGGTGCCTAGAGCGCAGAAATGCGAGACACATCGCAACACAAAAACAGCGAGCAAAAAGCTTCATTCTCATTTTCAACAATTACAAAATGGTGCCTCCAGCTGCTGAAACACTTTCTGTGTGATCGGTATCCAAGAGTTTTACACAACCCCATTCTGGTCTCGACTAAAACCATAGCTAACGGTTGCCAGTTTGTTATTGTGGTTGTGATGTTTTAAAAATTTTACCATTGTTTTGGAATAAAAGCAGAAAAGTGGAACAACATTAGAGCACAGTGCAACTTCTGCCTGTGAAAAGGCCGTCATCCTCCAAGAACTTGAGCAACATTTACCGGTAAAACCAACTGTTGATGTCGGCTTTTAGGTCTGTAGGCTACTGCCTGAATTTGCCAAATGAAAAGTAAGCTTTTCTTTAAAAACACAGCGAGCAGAAGATCATTTTTTGACACTAAAGCTCTTGGTTTCCTCATTTTTCTTTCCAAGGTTACACTGTTCTTATGTCTTACAGCAGAGGTGTCCAAACTCTTCTGAATGGGGGCCAGATTAGATAATGTGAAATGAATGTCTGCTGCTAGGTAACCAACTGTTTATGAAAACACATTAGTACAAACTCTATGAAAGTCCTGCTGTCGTGAGGTGAACGGAAAAAATGCAAAGTAACACTGCTTGATGAACCAACAGTGTGTGACAGGCTGCATTGAAAGACAAGCCGCGGGCCATTTAACACTGGTCCACAGGCCATAACTGGACCCTGGGCCAGACTTTGGACATGCCTGTCTTAACACATACACAAGTTTAAATAGAAGTCGTCTAATTGAAAGGCCTGCTTCTCTTCTCTTGTTTTTATATGTGTATATTGAGGTAATCTTAAAGTAACAGGAAGTGGTCCAATAAAGCTACGTTACTTTAATATTGTGATGTTACTGACTTTATTTCCAGTTCAAACATGAGAGTGGTATTAACCTGCTGATGTCACCGTCTGCTATTTATTCCCATAGCTGATGCTCCTCCTCACCTTGGCCTTTTCCTTTAGCTAACACACATTAAGACAAACATATAAAGGGCAGATGAGGTGTCAGAGCTAACGCCCACATAGACGCACATAAAGAAAACATTGTTCACCGCGAGCACAGAGTGCACAGGCAGAGCACTGACATGGATGGAAGTTTCTAGCTCTCACTCAACAGCAAAATCTCCCGAGTAAACAGACTTTGCAGCGGTCAAAGAGGGTATACAGTGGTTATGTCATGCACACAAACAATTCCACTTCTGTGTGCTCAGTGTTATTGTTTAGCTGAGACAAGCACTGCGGTAAAACTGGCTCAGCATCGAGTAAACATTTAAGCAAACTAATCCATAGCTTTAGCCTCCACCAAGATTAATCCACAGTGGCTGCAATCGATGCCGTTCTTAATTCACATATCTAATAAATTGTGCGCATAATGCGGCCTGCCAGCTGTAATGTATTGGAGCGGTTGGATGGAGAAATGGTGACATTAATTTTGCATTGTTCCTCCATCTAGATATTCAGATAACAGCAGCGAGTGCAGGGTGAGAGAAGCAGAGATCAAGGGGACTTTAAAGACTTGGACAGAGCTGACTGTAGAGGGATGTGTGTGTGTGTGTGTGTGTGTGTGTGTGTGTGTGCAGTGGGTCTGTCTGCGTGCCCTTGTCTTCATTTTTGACGTCCATGTCACATCAGACAGACACCAGCGCTCCCTGCCATCCAAGGCCAGACCCAAGAACAGAAGTGTTTGCATCATTAGGCTCCATCAGCCTCCTCTGACAATCTACTGAGTCATCATCTGCCACCTCTGTTTACCCCATTCATTATAAAGCAAATATCACCATTTCACTCGACACAACACCATTAGCTCGTGTGTGCGTGTGTGTGTGTGTGTGTGTGTGTGTGTGTGTGTGTGTGTGTGTGTGTGTGAACACCTGCGGTTGGACACTCTCTGGAGCCGCGGTCTAATTTATGTTTCTGGTTCCACAAGATGCCCAGGATGGGTGGGAGTGAGTGTGTGTGAGTGTGTGTGTGATATTGATGCACGGCGGCTGCTGATCCAGCCTCATAAACCAGTCTTGAGTTTGAAGGCCTGGGCCACATCCATCGCAATCTAACCTTGTCACGCCCCATATGCTGGAGGCCAGCTCTGGCCACACACACCCCTCATTAGCATTCTGAGAGAAAACATCCGCTCTACACTCAAGTGATCCGATCCATCAGCCTGATACTGGTCTTTCATTAAAATCAGATCCAGGCCAGCATGAAGTGTCAGCGGCCTCCTGTCTGATGGACATGATTCAGTTCTCACAGCCTTGAACCAGCGTGATAGGAAGGGACCGATGTGGATGTTTTGATGTTTGATTTGATTAAATACAAGTATGTGCATTTTCATGATCAATTACTCTGACAGTTTTTATGATTTATTATTAATAGCTAACGTTATTAAATTACAATCACAGTTTTATCAGAGCCAGAGGAACAAGGCCATATCTTTGACCATACTGATGTCATTGACTGCGTGTGAAA
This sequence comes from Cephalopholis sonnerati, assembly GCA_019142605.1. NCBI lineage: Eukaryota > Metazoa > Chordata > Actinopteri > Perciformes > Serranidae > Cephalopholis > Cephalopholis sonnerati. The sequence goes on along the minus strand of JAGQAX010000014.1, from coordinate 39,234,618 downwards.
ACAGTTTTTAGTGCTTAATGAAAATGCCACAAACTAATTTGGTAAGGTGATCCTCAAGCATACAGCTGTAATGTAACTTAAGCCCTGTTTCCACCCAGCAGTTCAGTTCAGTGCACTTTTTTTCTGTTTCCACAGTGAAAAGTTGTGGATGGCTGGGCCGACTGCCGGCAACTTTTAAGGTGGAACGTTAACTTGTAATGTTACTCAATGTATGAGTTGATGACGTGAATCCATCAGCACACCTTAAATTTCACTGTGACAACTTTGAGCATCACTTTAGTTTTTATATGACACACACTTTTAGTAATGAGTGGATCTTCAAGTGTTTCTATAGATGAATTTAGAGCGGATTATGTGAAGGTCATATATTCTAATCCTCACTTCCTGTGGGCTACAGCAACACTAAACCCCTGAGTTTGCCTGAGAAGGACTAAATGCACAAAGCTGCTATTTTGAAATATCCCATGGAGAGAGACTCTCACTGCAGCCTGTTGTATTTTGTTGTGAAAATGTGGGCGTGCAGCCTCGTTCTGTGGACCATAAACCAGGTGCAGACTTCCATCTGTGTCACCGCTGATGAGGAAATACAGCCAGTGCTGGACGGAGCAGTGAGTGACAACAACCCCGCCCACATTTAAGAGGACTGTCTGAACAGACCCAGGGTCTAGGTACCATGTCTGAAGGGTTACTGCTGGCTCCAGAGGGACTGTACTGAAAGGGTTTGGTGGAAGCGGGCCAACACTCCAAAACCTAAACATTTTTTGAAAAAAAAAAAAACATTAAGAGAACATTTTAGCGAATTGGTCCATTTAGTAACTGCTCTTGAGTTTTCAATCATATCTCACGATCTTCATAAAACAGCTAATAAATGAACCATGAGGTGAGATTGTTTACTAAGCTGCTGTTTCCCAAGTTAAAAATGAACATTGGACCTCATCTTAAGCTGACGTGGTTCCACTTATCCTTTGGAAACTAACATCAATACATTTAATATTGAACTGTCATCATTTTTACGTGCTGTTTCCAGAGGTGTCCCATCATGACACGAACACATGGCATCTCTCCAACTGACAGAACGAACAGTAAACACCAAAACACATAACGGTGCATTGAAAATATTTTATTTCTTTCCTGTGTTAATACATAATTAGACATTTATATTTTCATAGAAATAGCATATATACCATGGGTGTGAACGATAGCAGAGTCATGCTAGCCCTCATGAACAGGTTTTATCCCATGAACATCAAAATGGTTCAAACACAGACGTCATGATTGTACATAAAACACTGACTCCATTATTCTGCTGTAAATCCATGCTTCTTGGTTATTTGCTTCGACATCAAGTACAAATATATGCCATAAGTAAACTGCCCTATTCTTTACTATGAGCAGGAGCTCAGGGTGATTATTTAAGGTTCTCAACAGTCACTCATCCAGTCACCTACAGTACAGGCAAAACAAGTTGGATGGGATGACTTCAACCATGTTTGTTGTCTTTCGTTGGCACATGACAATCAGGTGAGCAGAAATTTGGTTTAAGGCCGGGGTTAATGGGAAGCTCATGGTGTTGTAGTGGGACAAACTGCACCACTGGATCATTATTATGTCAACGTTTCTTAAGTCTTACAGCTTTACATGTACCGACTGAGGGCCTAACACATCCATACAAGTTAAATAATCTTATTTGGAGGGGTTGTTAAGACAAGCAAGCACTTCTTAGAAACTAGAGTTACCACCTCATGGTTGGATGCCCCCGCGTCAAGTCGCACTTACAGCTTACATCCATGTCTATCCAGACTCTCGTGTAGCCATGGCAACGCTTCAATTATGGATGTGTCTGCAAAGAAGCTACAAATTCTAGTTCTTCAACCCAGCAGCACAGAGGATCTATACACTCAGCACAGTTTCAAGAGTGTCACCAACTCAGTGTCTGACCAAACGTCTCCCCTTCTGTTCCTGAGTTATGGCGCTAAATAATGGCCAGAAAAATGTTTTTGCAAAATATTATGATGTCGGAGTGAAGTCGACCTTTGACTGGTTGGATATAAAAGGTCATTACTTCATCATTTGATCCTATTTGTGTGACATTTAGTCACAATTAGTGTATGGATTCTTGAGTTATAGCCAAAACCACATGTGAGGTCACAGTGACCTTTGACAAGCAAAATCTTATTGGTTCTTGGTTGAGTCTAAGTGGACATTTGGGCCAAATTTGATGAACTTTCCCTCAAGGCCTTCTTGAAATATTGCGTTTACAAGAATTAGAGGGTCAAGGTCACAGTGGCCTTGACCTTTGACAACCAAAATCTTATCAGTTCATAGTTAAGTTCAAGTGGATGTTTGGGCCACAGTGACAGCGTTCATGAGAATGAGAAGATCAAGGTCAGTTCATTGTTGATTTCAAGCTGACATTTGGGTCAAATGCGACAAAATTTCTCTCAAGACTTTCTTCAGATATTGTGTTCATGAGAAGGAAAAGGTCAAGGTCACAGGGACCTTGACCTTTGACAACCAAAATCTTATCAGTTCATTGTTAAGTCCAAGTGGACGTTTTGGCCACAGTAACAGCATTTATGAGAATGAGAAGGTAAAGGTCACAGTGACCAAAATCTTATTCATTGTTGAGTCCATGTGGATGTTTTGGCCACAGTGACAGCATTTATGAGGATAAGAAAATCTCATCAGTTCATTGTTGAATCCAAGTGGATGTTCATGCCAAATTTGAAGAAATTCCTTCAAGGCCTTCTTGAGATATCACGTTCATGAGAATGAGACGGTCACAGTGACCTTGACCTTTGACAACCACATTCTAATCAGTTCATTGTGGAGTCAAAGTGGATGTTTGTGCCAAATTTGAGGAAATTCCCTCAAGGACTTCTTGAGATATCAGAAGGACGAGGTCACAGTGACCTTTGACAAGCAAAATCTTGTCACTTTGCGAATGAGTCCAAGTGGACGTTTGTGCCAAATCTGAAGAAATTCCCTCAAGGCCTTCTTGAAATATTGCGTTTACAAGAATGAGATGGAAGCAAGGTCGTAGTGACATTTGACAACCGCATTCTAATCAGTTCATTGTTGAATCCAAGCGGATGTTTGTGCCAAATTTGAGGAAATTCCCTGACCACGCTCTTGAAATATCGCGTTCACAAGAAAGGGATGAGGTCGGATGGACAGACAAGCCTGAGAACATAATGTCTCTGGTCACGGCTATCGCCGGCGCAGAGACGTAACAATCCAGGGTGTTAATTCACTAAAACCTGTAAATGACAGTAAATGTGATTTTCTTCCAGAACCTGCATGGACACAACGTAAAGACGTGATTGGTTGATATTATCTGGCCATTGTGACACGGTTCAGGTCTTCTCCTTTAACTGGTTATGATAGTCATTATTCTTTTCATATCTGCTTCAATGACGAACCCCAGCATCCAAACTTGTCCTCCCTTTGTGTCCAGATTCGTCCACAGCTCACTAACACCTCTGTTAACATTCGCACATCTCATCATACTGGACTGAACTTGGAGCTTTGACACTCCAGATCCCACCGGGTGCAAAGATCTTCTCTCTCTGTGTGTCTGTCACTTCCAATTTTATTCCCTCTGATTCTCTGACTCATCTTCCCCCTCTCTCTGTCTCTGTCTGTCTTCAGGTCTCTCCCCCGATCTCAGGCTCCATATTCGCACATGCCTCATTGGATGTTCACCTTGAGCAGCTGTCGAGTCGCCTCCCGCAGCCTCAGATAGACAGAGACAGAGCTGTCTGGGCCAGGCCTGCCTTCTGCTGCTTCCCCCAATGTGTCACTTTGGACCGCAGCCAGCCGCAGAATGGACTTGGTGCATGAGTGAGTGTTTAAGTGTGTGTGTGTGTGTGTGTGTGTGTGCACTTGGATTAGACCGATAAAGGAAAATTACCACTTCATGTTCAATAGTATTACAGTTATTAAGCACGTTTTTATCACCCACTTTATCGGATTAACGCTCAATGATCCAGACGGACTTTTCTATTCTGTATTTATGTTTCTTGTCCACTTAGCAAAACGCCAAAGCTACTTCCTGTATGTGAAAACCTGCTTGCCAACAAACCAGATTCTGATTCTGGCATTAATGTAGTTAAATCATAAATTTAGAGAAGCTCACTTTGCCATGTTTGTGTCAAGACGATCAACACTGTTTGTTTCCTTTGTTCAAAAACAAAGTTATTCTGATTTATGGAGGATACAGACGCTAATTTCAGAGAGCGTGACGTCAGTAGCAAAGGGACAGTCCGACCTTTTGAGTGATGTGCTCACTGCCTGTCCAAACTCTTGTCAGATGAGACAATTGTTCTTCAAAACAAAAACAAGTTCTGAATAATAATAATAAGTAATGTATCTGTCTCTTTCTGTCCCGCCACGCCATGTTCAGTCCAAACAAAAGCTGCGGCCGTGGTTGCTAGAAGCCGTTAACTTGTGTTTCAATAACATACATTTAAATTTAAGTGCAAGTTGTAAATTGCAACGATCTCATCCACATCTGTTAGCTATATAGAAAATGTGAAAAGTCAACCACCCATTTTTTAATCCTGCAAACAAGATCGCATTGGTCGACCGTCTGTTCAACCAGTGGTGTTGAAACAGAACGGTGCCATGATTCAGAGGTCAGCAACCAGGTTAGCCTAGCTTAGCACAAAAACTAGGAGTAACTGCTGGCCTCATTTGCATCTGACTGGATTTGGCAAGCACATCCTCTAATTTATGTACTGTTCCTTTAAAGAGTAAATGTGGGTACCCTACGCCGTAGCCTGCACAACACGTCACAGTGACGCAGACCTCCTGTCTGTCTCTGTGAGCTGAAACCATTTCCCTCAGTGGAAACAAAGCTTTTATTTACTTTAATTTCACAGATAAGAAACAATAAATTGTGAAGACAATAAAGCCTCCACAAAAATAGCATTTTAAGTCTTGTGTGTGATTTATCCTGGCTTCATATGAGCAGAGGAAATCTCTGCTAGCTGCTAGGCTAATTTATACAATGTAAAATGCCATAGGCTTGTGCTAAAAATGTTAGCATGTTGTATTTGTTTGGAAAACGTGTTTAGTATAAGACAGTTGTTTTGTCAGTGAACCTTGTGAGCTGTAATGGAGCCAAATTTTGTGATGTTACCTTTGTTAAATGTTGCTGTTGTCCCTGGTTTTACATGAGTAGAGGAAAAGTTCGCTTGGTGCTAGGCTAATTTATACAATGTAAAATGCCATAGGCTTGTGCTAAAAACATTAGCATGTTGTATTTGTGGGGAAAATGTGTCCAGATAAAGACAAGTGTTTGTCTGTGAATGCTGCCAGTTATAGTGAAGCTGATTGGTGTTTGAAACTGTCTCTATGAAGCCATGTTTAATGTGTGTTTAATGTGTGTTTAATGTGTATTTTGAATCAACTAAACTTTACAGCACTTCACAGAAACTCTGACAACAACTAGTGTTTTGGAGGTGTAACTGCAGAGTGACAGAGACAAACCACCGCACAAGTATAAATGCTCACAACCGTGTAGGGTATGGCGTAGGCTATGGCGTAAGGTATGCACAGAGCTGACGCACAAATAAAAATTACGCTTAAGGACTCAGACCTCCCGAGGTGGTCTGAGTTCGGTTTGCTTCAGAGGGGTCTGAGTTCTCTTGGAGTGTTCACATATGCGCAAAAAATGCTGAGTCACTGCTCTGACTCCGTTTAGAGGGCTGAAAAAGACCAAGTGTGAAAACACCTTGAGTTTAGCTGCTGTAGCTTCTTCCTGATTCTGTCAAACTAATGTTACATAGAAAGCAAAAGTTAAAGTAGAAAACTGTTCACTACAGCTTGCATCGAAATGTGTGTGTATTGCAGGGAGATGCCACCGCAGTTATGGCGACTCGTTTACTCTCTGGGATTCATCTATACACACACTAGTTTGTACGACGTGTGGAGTGTGTCCTGGAAGACATTCATGGTGTTGCACTTTGTCATTGATATGAAAAGTGACAGAAATAGTTGGTCACGAATTAAAAAAAAAGCTAGAGAGGAAGAGAGAAGGTCAAACTCTGGTTCATTTGTCACCTCCACACAGCTGGCCAATCACAGCTGGACACTCGCAGCTGGCCAATCACAGCATGACGTGGGTGTGAGGATGTTTGGGAAAGTTACAGAAACGGTCACATGCAGCGCCCTAAAAATCTGATGCCAAGAAGTGTTTCCAAAGCTGTGTGACCATCCAGCGAGCAGTTACAGGAACAGGAAGTTACTTTAACATGTTGAAAATAAAAAGCTCAAGGATGAAGAGAAGAGTCTCTGTGTTTTTATGCCAACGTCTGCACAACGAGAATCTCTTCTGTCCTGTTTTCATCTTCATGACAGAAAGAGACTGAACACACAACAGCGACGGGGAAACACATTTGCTGACTGGAATCTTTCCCTGCTTTCACCTGGTGCATCTGTGCAGACGGAGCAACAACAACAACAACCACTCTGAGTCCAGCTCCTAACAGGCTCACTCACACGCGACCGAGCACACTCCCCTTGAAAAAACCTTGACATTCAAACCCTCCAGTGTCTACTCTGCCAGCCGTGCTCGTTCTTTAATTCTACAGCCCCACTTCTGTCACTGCTTCAAGTGCCAGATGCTTCAGAAGGCTCTGTGTGCTTTCTGTCGTTATGTCAGATGGTTTGTCTCTACGACCAGCTGCAGTTAATAGACCACCACTGGAGTCACTTGTTCATTCTGCACGGTCATTCTTTTAATCTCTTCTCCCTCTGGGTGCATTTGTTTTACACCCATCCTGATGGTTAGACGGTGTGTGAGTGAATCTGGTGCTCTTTTTCACCTTCATCCTGCATATAAGGCTGCTGTCAGCCCTGTGGTGTCTCCTTTGGTCTGAATCAGGGACTCATGTCGTTCCAAAGTTGTATAATTGCCTAGAGTTGGTTGGTGTTCTCACGGCAGCATTTACAAGAGGACCAGATCAAATGCCTTGTGTGAGAAAGCTGCTCTTGATTGGTCAGAATTTCCATGTGGGAAAAATCCAGGAAGTAAAGCAAACGTTGAAGAAGAGTACACTGTCAAGATAAATGTGACACTTTCTAATGTCACAATGGAGGGACAACTACGCAGGTTGATTTTAGCGCTGCTCATCGTGGACTATATTGCTGTCATTGTTCATTTGAGTCAAAGCATACAGTTTGAAAACGAGGCGCGGCTCCAACTAGAAAACAATGTTTTGATGCATTGGATGTGCTGAATGTGCATATTAAGGCAGTACAGGAGGAGGCGCACATTAATAATCCTCCAGGACTGTAACATGCTCATGTTTAACCCAAACAATGTGTCATGTGACTGCAGTTGCTTCAGATCCAGGTCGGAACACGTTCTCACCACAAACCAACCACACCAGAGTTCCTTTGGAACCAGACTGAGACCACCTCTTCAAGAAGGTCTCAGGTCCGGTTGTTTTGGTGCACACCTCTGAGGGGGCAAATGAACTTGAGTTCGACTGAACTGAACCAAACAGGGCAGGTGTGAAAGCACCCTCAGGGTTAGAGTTAGAGTATGACCTTCCAAGTTGCTCAGTGATGCACGAAGCCAAAATGTTCAGCTGCCATGTATGAAATAATCCAGATGACCGGCACTTCTTTCGCACTGTATGGCCCATAGAGCAGGTGCATTATGGACCTCTGTGGTCTTTACAGACTTTTAAAATGTCACTGAATCTATTGGATTACATCCCGAAAGTGAAAGGAGTCATTTTTCGGGAGGTGTGACGCTCAATAAATGTTTTCTCTGATACACAGACGTCACTTTTGCCATGTAAGTCAATGGGAAAAAGTCTTTTTGAGCCGCAGGGTGTCACATGACGGATGGTGTAATTCCACTGTTTGGCCACAATGAAAATTGGCTTCAAAGCCTAGCACACTTCCTGAGGGCCTGCCGTAGACCCCCATGACCAACACATTCTCACTCTGACCTCGTCACATGTCCACGTTGGGTCATGGACTTTCCATGTCCACATATGACGTCCAAGGTACCCTAGGTGTGTTGGTTGTTGACGTTCTGGGACACCTTGTCAACATCAGCCTGTTACATGCATTGTCTGTTTTCAAAATACACTTCTGTTTTAACAGGAAATTTAATGTTTACATACAGTCTCTTTCAAAATAAAAGCACTACCACAACACTGCGAACTGATGTTTTTTTCCCTTCAACAACAAAAACACGTGGTTAGGTTTAGGAAAAAAGAACAGGGTTTGACTTTACAATCTTATGGGACGTGAACACCGCTCTCCTGGGTGACAGTCGGTGTTTGTTGGATTTCGACGACTTCGGAGTGAGACTGGGTTGCCATGACCCATCAAAAGGGGTTTTGGTCTCTGGTTTTTGATCTCTTTTTATATAACTTGCCCGTTAATATATTTTTAAGGCTTGAACTTAGGCATCATTTAGGACGTGGCCACTTTGAGTGACAGACTATCTGCGAGGTATCACCACAGTCTATGAGTCAGATCCTCCCCTGGCTTCTCCACAGCTCCACCTGCTCGTCCAAATACAGTCACTTCTTGCTCCAAAAAACTAAGATGTTGACGGTCAAAACTTCAAAACTGGAGTCCACGGGAGTGAACGGGCAGGTGGGTGTCCTCACGTCTGACAAATCCTGCTCCTTTTTAAAAGCACTTGTAAAACTCAAACTTTAGGTATGTGCTTATTAATAATGTAGATAAAGTGCCTCTTTTTCCTTACCTATCTCATCTCTACCTTTCCTGTCTGTTCTCCTCTTTCATTCTCGTCCCTCCTCTAGTCTATTCCACATTACTTGTTTACCAGGTAAAGTGTCTATCCAGGCCGGCCTGAGACGAAAAGGTGATAAATGAGCAGAGGAGCGAGGGATAGGCAGCGGGCCGGGGCCGAATGAGAGAGAGAACAGCTGATGCGGAGAGGGAGAAGGGGAGGCTAACGGGAGTCTGAGAGTGGATATAATGAGAAACAGGGGAGAGGGAGGCTGTGGGGAGGGGGGAAGAAGTGAGGACAAGACTGGTGAAGGGGAGAAACCAGGAAGGGTGGAGTGATGTATGAGAGAAAGAGCATTGCGACAGAGGGATAGAGAGTGAGGGGAAAGAATGGGTGGCTGAAGATAAAGGAGGAAAGAAGGAGGCTGATGAAGGAGGGAGAGGGTGAGGAATAGATGGCAGGGTGAGGGTTTGATGTGCTGGTAGAACTGATGATAGAGATGAGGAAGTAATGTCTGTCTCTTCCAGCACAGGGCAGTATTTAAATACAGTACATAAATCCAGCATGTGCGTATGTGTGTGTGTGTTTGTGTGTGTGTGTGTGTGTGTGGTGCTGATTAGCAGTCATCTCAACCAGCGAGGCATTCAGACATTCACTCATTATGTCTAATATGGCTGTAAGTCTGCTGAGTTCAGCTTCGCAGTGTTTTTCTGTCTGACTCTTTAGTGAACTCAGCTGGTGAGCGTCAGTATTCAGAGGTTAGGGTCCAGTATACTCGCAATTATGTGGATAACAAATCATAATTGAACAGGAAGCCTCAAAGAAGATAATGAAGCTTTATCTGTAGCGGGATGATTCTGATGAAGTCCTGTGGTCCGTCACATAAAACCCTTCATCAAGTGGGAACAAAACAAGTGGGAGGTTACGATTTGTCCTTTAATAAGTGGATGTCCGAGTGTGCTTCAGAAGTAGGGCTGCAACTACTACTGATTTTCCTCACTGATTAATCACTATAATAATTTGGAAGTGGTTTGGCTGCTTGAAAGGTGACGATGCATGGACAAAGACGGTCTGCAAAACATGTCGTCAGTTGGTGCCAACCAGGACGGGAAACACAACAAAGAGACACGTTTTCCATCACCTGAAAAGTTGGTATTGCAGCGACTACACTGAGAGCATGAAAATCCGGCTCAAACTGCACTAAGTCCACCAACAAGTGTTCAGCAGCCGAGCACGTCTGCTGCTGTGAGCAGCGCTAGCAGGGCCGCACCAAAACAGCAACCAATAGTTTCCTCTTTTGCCGCCGTAACCCCGCATCAGAGGAGATGGAAAAGGAGCAGAGATATAACAGACGCAGCGTCATACTTCGTAGCCAAAGCCATGATGCCCATGAGCACCGCGGAGAAAGACGGGTTCAAGAAATTAATTAAAGTGCGAGACTGCAGGTAATGTGCTCGAGGCAGGAAATGTGTTTCTCAAACTGCTCTGCCGCAGCTTTAAGACGAGTGCCGTGGGAAAATCATTTAGTTTCTTCAGGTGTCAGACGTCATCAGGATACTTTACAAACGCGCAGCATTATCAAATTATCATTCATTTTCCGTAGCTGCTTATCCTGTTGGGGGTGGAGCCTATCCCAGCTGACACTGGGTGAGAGGCAGGGTTCACCCTGGACAGGTCACCAGACTATCACAGGGCTGACACATAGAGACAGACAACCATTCACACTCACATTCACACCTACGGACAATTTAGAGTCACCAATTAACCTGCATGTCTTTGGACTGTGGGAGGAAGCTGGAGTACCTGGAGGAAACCCACGCTGACACGGGGAGGACATGTAAACTCCACACAGAAGGGCTCCCCCACCCTGGGTTCAAACCAGGAACTCTCTTGCTGTGAGGCGACAGTGCTAACCACTGCACCACCGTGCTGCTCTTTATTATCAAATCATATATCGTGATAAATATTGTATCGATCAATACGGGGAAAGTTATCGTGATAATATTTTTTGCCCTAAAATGCCGCCACAGTTCTCGCAGGTTCCAACTGTACTGTCGGTCAAAGTCACAAAGTGCTGGTAGTTCTGGCGGTCAAATCTGCATCTTTAGTGAATTTACACCTGGATTTGATGCATTTCCTCTCCATCCCATCACAGGCTCGCACAGTAATGATAGTTTCAGAGGGGGTCTGAGGGGAAACGGTTTACATTTCAAAACAGCCAGACAGCCGAGTGGATTATCTGTGTGCTCCTGCAGCCTGGCATCCCTGCTGGTCTGCAGCCAAACCAGAACGGAAACCCAGCCAAACTTTGCCCAGTGTATACATTTCATTAGGAATGATGTCCTGCATGTCTCCATCCTTATTCCCTGCACATCCTGTTGCAGACCGCAGATAGCATATGGTGCTGAATATGCAGTGATGAGCAATAAACCTCAATTTGAACCTAAATCAGTCATTTTCCAGCCGTGCCAGTCTTTTCAAAGTTGGACACTGAAGTTAACTTCTGGATTTCAAACCTGGAAGTTGTAATAAAATTTGGATTTGGAGTCAGACACCACTGTGGTGCGAGATCGCCCGGTCAATCCTTGAACTTTGTCTGAATCGTGACTGCATTCAGACACATCATCCAACCCATATGAGGAAAATATGGTGTACTGTAAAAAATGTGTCACATTTTATCCCCTAACTGACAAGGGCGTTGAGGTTGCAGCTCAGAGAGGAGAAAAACATAGACGCATCATTTAACTGATGACACACAGAGAGAGAAAGGCAGGAGACAAGACTCAACGTGCAATATTTCTGACCCAATAAGGAAATGATATCGTAATCAAGACTGGGATTGTGAGGGCTCAAACAATCACAATAGGAGGAGCACCAAACGTCAATGTGCTTATTAGAGAGACACCGACACAGAAAGACGGGGAGAGATGAGCTGCTACACAACTGGCTGTAATAAAGACAGAAAGGAGGGAGTGTGGATGGAGAGATAGAAAAAGAGACAGTCCTTGGTTTAAAACTGAACTTAGCTTGTTTAGTAGTGTGCTGACTGATAACCTGGACCCAAAGGACCAGCTACTCCCACGAGTCATCTCTGAACCTCTGACCAGCGATACAAACCTGAAGTTGAAAAACAAAATACTGAGACATTCATGTTTGATGGTCTGCTCCTGGGTTTGATGCCACTGATGAAGAGTAATCAGAACGTATGAATCGAGCAGTTCTTGTCAAGAGGAAAAGACGTCCCCTCCCGTGCTTTGATCGGCAGCCATTTTATGTCTTGTGTCTTTGTGTTGGCCGTCCACTCAAAGCAGACTGCGGTCCAGTTTTGGTCACAACAAAGGTAAGAGTAATGTTGTCCTCCTCTGTTTCCTGTTTGACTGTGTGCAGTCTCTGATTCTGCAGGGTCACGTGTGTGTCCGTTGATTTTGAAGAGTTCCTCATTGTGTAGCGAAGAGTTTCTGTCATGGTTCATCAGCTCTTCAGTACGATGGTGTCTGAGAATGGCTTTCTGTTGGTCTCAGGATCTGGAAGACAAATTTACTCAACTTGAGAAGAGACAAAGGACAGCAGGAGTTCAGACACTGTAAAGACTGGAAACTAATTCAGGTTTCACACTACATGACATTTCTGTCTGTTCCAACAGTCACTGTCAGATCAGGTGATTGCAGAGTTATAAAATAGTGCCATGACTTGGCCGACAGACATGACAGACTACACGATGGTCCACACCAATCATCCCCAATCGTCTTTCACAATGTGTGTGATGTCATCAGGTTATTCTTGTCCTGTTTTTATCATTATGACTTTTATTATTTCAGTCACTGTGTCTGTTCATGTCTCAGCTGAAATGTTGTTGTAATAACCTCAGAAGTGCCACCACGTCAGGAGCTACATTTGAAGCACCGCACGCAAACTGTGCAAGTCTCGGAGTCCTCCACAACAACTTCCTGCAAATGTTTCACAATAAAAGCCTTTTTAGAAAATGAAGGGATTCTCTCAGCTGAAGTTATGACGAGCTTTTAATCTTATGCAGAAACAGGAAGTGTTGAGTTTGAAATGACGGCGTGATTTATTAACTTTATCAAGGCAAACGGGAGCAGATTAAAAGTAAAAATATAAAAATCCAGAGTGAATAAAAAACAAAGTCCTGTTTCTAATGTGTTGTGTTTGAACTGAAGCTGGTCCCCTCTGCAGCTGTGCTGAGTAAAGGCCCAGACACTATCTGTGAGTTTGATTCCTTTATATCCTCCATTATGAATGAAAGAACATTCTCTGCTAGCTTGATGCTAACGGCAGTACTCAGCAGGTTGATAAAGTGCCTCTGCTGTTTCCTGTTTACTCTGTGTTCTAACGTCCCTACAGGAAATATCTAAAAGGCTGGGCTGTTGTTGTCCTACAGTTTCCACGGCAGCAGATCGCTCTGTGTTCCTATTGGTCAAAGTGACGGCTGTGACGGGAGAAGTCATGAACGACAAAAAGAAAATCAAACATGCTAGACTTTCTGTCGGGACGTAGCGTCGATTGTCGTCTACTATGACACACTACACAAGATGAAATGATGGATTATTGCATACGACACTCGTTGTTGTTCACGATCAGAGCCGACACTGTACAACGCTGCATTGGGCTATAATCGCGCTGATGTTGTGTAGTGTAGTGTACAATGATAATGACAACTCCAAATTCTTATTTTATTTGAAACAATTGGTTCTTGAATTCAAGAGACAAAAGCAGGCTTCTCCTTTGCCATTAGCAGATTGTATCAGCTGTAGCTAGCTTGCTAATTAACTCCGGAGTTGGCTGCATTCAAAAAATGGGAAATGGTGGGTTGTTCAATTTACAAAAATGCATTTAGTGTATACTACATAATTCATTTATGTTTCTCTTTTAAACATATCTGAATCATGTAACATTTATTTCATCTTGAGGGATGTAAAGTCTACATGTCTCAATGAATGAAAGAAATCATATTTAGTTAAAAATGTAAAGCCCTGCCTCCTGGAAACAGGCTCAGCCCACAGAGGACCGTTACACACTGCGCCGTTTTGTCATGGACCTCCGCAGCTAGAGAATGAATATAGAACAAATACTAAGTATTTATATGAGTTATTACATAAGTTGGAAGTCCGTAAAGACTTCCTGTTCCTCACCTGTCCTGAGGTTCGAGGAGTTGGTTATTGCACAAGGCTATGCAGGGCTGGTCTTAGACGTTGCTGCGCAGTAGCCCCCCCTGTGGGTGCTCTGGAGTACTGCACTCTGAGGAGTTCTTGGCTTTGTCCTTGTTGTTGTTGGGCTCGTTGTCTTTGATGATGTCATACTGACGACAAAACAGGGCGATCACCCCTGGAGGACAAATGGACATGAGAATTATTTGTCAGAATAATGACGGCTAATAAAACTCTGTGGTATTTTCTCTCCCCTCTGTGGCGAGGTCAGAGGTCAAGATCAGCGATTGGAGCAGCAACTCTGGAGCTTTGGGTAGTTTCATTGTTTGTTTATCTTATCTTAGCATAAAGACTGGGAACAAGAAGTAACGTGTTTTTTAGTGGGCTTTACAAGGCTGGGACAGATTATTTTACCTTTGGACAGGCCTGCTACGTCCCTGTTTCCAGTCTTTGTGCAAAGCTAAGCTAACTGCCCGCTAGCTGTAACTCCATATTTTAACAGATAGACATTAGAGTTGTACTAATCACCTGATTAGCTCTCTGCAAAAAAGTGGATGACCGTATCTCCAAAAATGTTAAACTTTCTTCTAAAAATCAGTCGTATAAGAAAGTCTCCTCAATCCAGACCCCAGAGGAAAATGTTGGCATTGTAGTATGTGTAGTAGGCATTGTTGTATGTATTGTTTGTGCACATCTATACCTCACATCTGACTCGGTCATCAGATGGCTAACTATCTCTGTTACATAATGATGTCTTAAGACCATCAAATCATTGTTGACCTCAAGTCATCATTGCTTTATCCTCTGTTTTATGATGTTGTCTTGTGTTTAGAGTAGATGTGCCAGCCCTGTATCAATGGTGCTGCTCGTGATTAATCAGATGTGGGAGCTCAACACTGCAGACATCACTAATGTGCAAATTCTGGCTCCAAATGATGTCACCAGCACAAGATGGCAGCGGCTGTATCTGGGATATCTTGGCTTTATTTTTGTACAGTGGGCAGAAGTGGCAACACGTCGTCCACCTTTATTTACAGTCACTGATGTTCCCCTGTTTGTCTCTGTCTTTGTGTTTGGTTATGTGTGTGTGTGCGGGCGTGGTCTCCCTCCCTTGTTCTCCTGGCTCCCAGCTCTGCTCATCACACTCACCTGTCTGACATCAGCTCATCAAGCGCACCTGCCCCTCATCAGTTAATCCACATTCAGTGGGTCAAGTCAAGGATCCTTCCTTGGTCGGATGAGTCCTCCCAAGGTAGGATCCTGCAGAGGCAAGGCAAGAGTCCTTCCTATCACTCAGTGAACGCACATTGGTACAAGCTAACGAGTGTCCCCAGGTGTGTGTCATTAACTTTAGCAGACTGAGGGTGTTTCAGGGTGCTGTGATCATTTTGGCGCTCTCTAATGTTGTTGACAATTTTAAACAAATATAAGCAGTATTTTCAGAGTCACGTGACTTTTAGGGAGAATATATTTCTGGATCATACTTAAGAGTTAGAGTAATGAAGTGAAGACAACAGCTGGAAAAAGTTCTCAACTGCCGCTTTTATGTTTTATCTAAATCACGTTATTTTGAAAGTCTCACTATGTGCCAGTGGACACATTGGAAAGTGTAAGTGATGAGGTTTCTTTCAGTATTTTTTTCACGCTTGTACGATACAAACTCCTGGAGATATTAATCCAAATATATGACATATTTATTTAAATCCTGTCGAGCTCCGATGGCGCAGGTTTCACTGAAGAGGCCCCGCCTTCACCTCCAGCAAATCGTGCGCAAAGCTTTGCAGGGATTTTATACCTGCTGAGGATGCATCCTTGGAATTTCTCTGAAAAAGGACTCAGTCCTTGGTAGAATTAGGAAGGATCCTTGACGTTGGAATAGTCCTTCAGCGGGGTTCGATAACGTGGTGTCCTTGAAATTTGGTCGTTTGAGGATCCTTCCTTGACTTTGAGAAACACCTTGTATATCTGCTCCGGCTCTCTGACCACTCATCACCATATTGTTGATCAACTTCTGTAGTAGCTTCACAGCAGGCTGACTCAGTTAATTATTTGTTTGCTTCCTTCTGTTTTCTCTGTCACTAACCTGTGTTGCGGGATAAGCATTCATCTGTCTCCTGCTAAGCTTGCTCTCCACGCTTCCCCTCTGCCCACGCCAGCTTACCTCAGCCACCTCCATTCCTCCAACCCGACCATCAGTCCCATATCCTCACCTTTGTGGAAACCTCTTCTGCGTCATCCTTCAGTCTGTGTCCTGTGTTTGGGTTCTAACACTTCCCCTGAATCAGTCTGACTTTGGTTTCTAGCCCAAAACACCTTGAGATACGAAGAGCAACACATTTATATCAACACCAGGTGATGATGATGTGTACAGGTAATCTATCTCTTTTCATTCAGCTGCCTTTGTGTCAACACGGCAGATCAAAGTGAGGTGAGAGAAACAGACATGAATACGGGGAAACGTACAGGCAGAGATCTGAACCTGATGACAAGATAGCCATGTGAGGCCCGCCTTCAGTCAGAGAGATTAAAAACACGGCAGAGGAAAGACAGATGCAGAGAGAGATAAGCACGGAGAAAAGAAGACAGGGAATAATTCATGACGGCGGAGGAGCGTGTGGAGGCAGGAGGAATCTGGCCCAAACAGGCTTCAGTCTCGGCTGTTCTGCTTATGTCAGCCTCTGCTCATCTGATCACTGCGAAACCAAAGGGCAGGATGGGATATCTTACTGTGGTATCCCCCAGCATGCCCCACGGGCCCAATTAAAAGCTGAAGAACACAATTCACCTTCTTCACACTCACTTTTTTTTTCCCACCATCCTGCCCTCCTTTTTCCTCCTCTCAAAACTGCTCAGTTTTCACTCTTCCCCTCCATCTCCAGCTCTCTTTGAATCTCAGCCTCTCACGGGTAATTGGCGAGGGACATCCAGGCCGCTTGCTGTTACTGTATATGCCATATACAGTTTTTGGGGCATATTTGCATCTCATTACACTCGGTGAAGTGGGTTAGGAAGGAATATTTATAGCTGTGTGCGTCTGTAAAACAGTGCTGAGATGCACAAAAGGGAAACAACACTGCAACACAGCGCTAATGACTGCGAGGCTTAAATAAGAAGCAGACACAGTCTTATAGTTTTGGAAAAACACTTGTACAGATGGAACAAACAGTTTTGCTGCGATGATGGAAATGTGACTCTGCAAGTGGCCACACACTTAATTTAAATCCTATTATTTATCCTTATACAACAACACACCAGTAAACAGAAGGTTTCCTTTCAACTGTTTAACACTTTGGTGCTTGTATTTTTTTCCTTGCACCTGTCGACCACTTTACATCAGATAACATTTAGTTAAAAGCCCAAAATAACAAATTTGCCTCTAAAGGCTTTGCAGCCTGTGACACACAACATCCTCTATCCTGAGACCATCAATATGGAAGAAGAATGCTTTATGTAGTACTTTATTTTAGGGCTGCTCCAAACATTAGTCGGCAAGATTTTACGACGGAGTATTAGGGCCAGACTAATTTTTTTTTTTTTTTTGGAAATTACGAGAATAAAGTCATAATATTACGAGAATAAAGTAGTAATTTTATGAGAACTCAGGCTACAAAGCAGTCTACCCCCGTCGTACGTTTCAAAGTCCTGATACTGATAATAATTTGATGCTGATGTGCCAAAAGATTAAGTATTTCCTTATTTGTGAAACTGATACCAAAGTATAACTTCACAAGATGCTCAACATTCCTCATTTTAAATCAGGGGTTAGACTGCTCTTTCTTGTAGCCTGAGTTCTCCTAAAATTACGACTTTATTCTCGTAATTTCCAAAAAAAAAAAAATTATCTTAGTCTGGCCCTGATACTCCGTCGTAAGATTTCATTGGTCGCTTCGTCGCAAAAAAAGAAACACGAAACTCTATTAGGAGCTGCACCTTGTCAAAATAAATCCAAACCTATATGATTGGACCATGTGGGACTTTACTCTAAAAGGACAGACACAGGAAGTGTCCACGCTCAGCAGTCAGACAGGAGTCAGGTTAATCTCCAGGGCTGGTACCTGCGGTTATTCCACAGGCTAGTTAATAACATGTGGGGCAGGAAATCCAAAGTGTGGGATCATTTTGAGAAGGTGAAGGACCAACCCAAGGTGATATGTAAACTCATCTTCATTGGTCCACTACAAACATGACGTATCATGTGAAACATGGAAGTAGCTACATGCCCATTAGCCCACAGCGTCATTAACAGGCGGCTCGCTCAGTGTGTGACGTGCACTTGTAGATAAAATATAGGCCTACATTAATGAAGGTTCATTAGTACGGTTTGTATTTCTCTGTAATGTAGCACAGTGTTAACAATGTTACTGAGACTATTCTTTCTCACACCTTCAACTCAAACCACCAAAATATATCATTTCATCATTACATTCATATCACAAACATGAGGGACACTAGTCCACTGATGGACCCTGATGAGGACTGTAACATGTTTCTGTCTGCTCTGACAGGCATATCTGGGCTGGTGCACAGAACTTAAACCTGGATTTGATGTGTTACGATCACCAAAAAAACGTTTTTATCATCCCAAAAGCACCGCAGGGCAGGAAATAGTCATCAGAGAGAGATGATGCCACTACCAGTGTGTTTGTCTCTTCATAGAGCCTCAGTCAGAGAGGCTTATTTGCCCCAGAGACAGTGGATTCCTGTACGGTCTGCAGTGATGAATGTGTGTTTGTGAAGAGGAATATTACCTGCCCACATGATGAGCACCACTACAATGATGATGAGTTCTCCAGCCCTCAGCTGAGCAGCCTGACCAACCTCCTCCATCGTCACCTCGTCTGGAGAGACAACACACACACACACACACACACACACACACACACACACAGAGTCAACAAAGTGCCGGTGAGGACGCTGCGATTCATTGTCCCAGAGAGAGAATGTGAAATTGCCATCACTCTGAATCTCTGCAGGGAAAGATAAAAGAATAAAGCAGGGCGACAGCAGAGCAGAGAGGCCGCCTGGTGTAAATTTTCCACTCTGGTCAGTGTAATTAAAGCTAAGTGAGAGCAGAGGTCTGCAGAGACACAGAGAGCTGGATCCCAACCCCATCACTCACTGTGTTTCTCTTGCTGACAGGACTCTGGCAGCAGCAGCGTTACACCAATCACAGGTTAAAGGTTTGAACACAGTCTGGACTACAACCTCTCGCTCTCTGGTGCCAGCAGCAGGCCCAAACTTCCCCTGGTCAGACTGGTGATTACTAAGCAAAGAACTGTATCATATCTCATGAGTGGCATCAAGACGTCACTGTCACATGGTTGTGTTTACTTTGTTTTAAGTTGGAGAAGCTTTGCTTTAAAGTTATAGCAGTAACTAGAACATTATATTTGACTATAACAGATTATTGCTGCAGTTTATGGAACCGTCACAGCCAATAAAATCTCACTGCAACAAAACACCCATTTTGTCGTAAAATTATATTTCTAAGATTACATCACATTTCATTTTGTTGTGACATTTAAAGGTAATGAAGCATGAATAAACTAGAGTTAACGCTTTGCTGTTGGCCTCACAGTTTACATCTATGTCTGTGAAAACACGGATGATTCGGATCGAACCACTTACCTCGTACATCAGTGTTTGAAGACCTGGAGATGAGACTCAGAAATTAAGCCTTTCTCCAGAGTTACAAACAGCACTTTTAACTGAATGCTTTCATTCACAGGATTCAGATACAGTAGTAAACTAGAATCAGTACCTTGGGGTTGTATGTCTCAGGTTGCACTTAAAGTTTATATCTAACATGAAGGCTTCACAATCTAGATAATAAACAATTGAAGATCTATACAATCAGCACAGTTTCAACGTGGGCACCAAAGATGAGCGTCACCAATTCAGTGTCTGACATAATGTCTCCCCTTCTGTTCCTGAGATGAGGAACACAGTGACACAGACCTCCTGTCTGTTTCTGTAAGCTGAAACCATTTCCCTCAGTGGAAACAAAGCTTTTATTTACTTTAATTTCACAGATAAGAAACAATAAATTGTGAAGACAATAAAGCCTCCACAAAAATAACATTTTAAGTCTTGTGTGTGATTTATCCTGGCTGAAATATGAGCAGAGGAAATCTCTGCTAGCTGCTAGGCTAATTTATACGATGTAAAATGCCATAGGCTTGTGCTAATAACGTTAGCATGTTGTATTTGTTTGGAAAACGTGTTAAGTATAAGACAGTTGTTTTGTCAGTGAACCTTGTGAGCTGTAATGGAGCCAAATTGCGTGCCGTTACCTTTGTTAAATGTTGCTGTTGTCCTTGGTTTTATATGAGTAGAGAGAAGTCTGCTAGCTGCTAGGCTAATTTATACAATGTTAAATGCCATAGGCTTGTGCTAAAAATGTTAGCATGTTGTATCTGTGTGGAAAATGTGTCCAGATAAAGACAAGTGTTTGTCTGTGAATGCTGCGAGTCATAGTGAAGCTGATTGGTGTACTTGTGTTTGAAACTGTCTCTATAAGCCATGTTTAATGTGTGTTTAATGTGTGTTTTGAATCAACTCAACTTCACAGCACTTCACGGGAGCCTGCTGCCAACTAATTTTAGTTTTGGAGGTGTAACCTGCAGACTGACACAGACACACCACCGCACAACTCTAAATCTGGCTTTACTCATATTTGGCTCACTTCGGTAAATAGAACTGTGAAAATAAGCTTTTCCCTATTTTTCTGGGGACCTCCTGGAGCTCCCTCAAGGCCCCTTTGGAGTCCCTGGACCCCTGGTTGAGAACCACTGGTCTAGAAGATAAAGCTTGTGCAGCTGACTGAGCAGAACGCAACACTGTGGTTGTACTGGGAATCTTCCATACTGCACAGTATGTAAATACTGGGAGCAGGCTGCTGCTGCACTGTCAGAGATAAATTAAAGGGTGAAACAGTCTCGACAGTGGGGGGGGGGTTACTGCTGTAAAGGACTGCTTTACACAACTGCAGCTCATTGTATGGTGTAAAAGCAGTCACTGCATCTCAACACTAGCAATCAGAGATTTTACTACATTATGTAGTGCACTGAGGATTTTTACAGTACTTTGCTGTTGTTGGAGTTTCAGGCAGATCCAGACAGATTCAAAGGAAGATAAACAGACAGAAACACAGACAGGTTGTGTGCTGTGTTGCATTGCGCCGGCAGATACTAAATGGTGTCAGGCTGATTAATACCCGCTTAGAAGGGGAGGAGAGCTGTAATGGCTGGGAGATTTAATCAGGACAGCTAATGAATGCTTCCATAAACACACATACACACCCACAATTTGCACACAGGGATCTTCCATCAAAGTCAGAGCAAACAAAACCAGTCAGCCCCTCAACATCAAGACAAATCGTCCCTGCTAAACACCAACGTCACACGACCTCCTGTACACTGCAAAATGTAGCTACTGTAGCAGATATTTCTGTCTAGTATTGACTGTAAAGATCGGATTGTTTTTAACACAACTGAAGACAGCAGCCACAAGTGTGAGATATTTTACTTTCCCTCTAATTAATTAACTTTTTTCAAGAATTTGGCAGACAGTAGACACCAAACTATACACACTGAACCACTGTTAGCAACTGCAACTGGTGATAAATTGTTCGCCAAAGCCTTCCCCAAAAAGTAAAGTCCAGTTCAGACCAAAGATTCGCGATGAGACAAAATCATTTTAGAGCGAGCAGTGTGAACTGGCCACTCTGAGCTCGACTCAAGCCGGCTGATGGTGTCACCTGACACTCAGCTGGACAAATCGGCGGCGGCTGGTTTTAAAGCTTTTAGTGAAGTCCGCTGGTCAAGTCAAAATGACTGCAGACGGCGTGTTGGCTTGCTGCGGCATGTGCTCGGTCCCCACTGAGCCTTTTATTTCTATCCTCACGGTGTGCCGCTGTTGGACAGTGAATCAACGCTGTAGCTATGGCACAGGCTCTGCTCGTCGCTAGGCTAATTTATACAATGTAAAATGCCATAGGCTTGTGCTAATAACATTAGCATATTGTAATTGTTTGGAAATTTGGAATTGTTTGTTATAGCTAAGCTAATTTGTGTACTTGTGTTTGAAACTGTCTCTATTAAGCCATGTTTAATGTGTGTTTAATGTGTGTTTAATGTGTGTTTTGAATCAACTAAACTTTACAGCACTTCACAGAAACCTTACCGCAGACTAGTGCTTTGGAGGTGTAACTGCAGAGTGACACAGACACACCACCACACAAGTATAAATGCTCTCAAGGGCACAGGTCAAGTCAAATAGATAGCAAACGGTGTGTTCGCTTGCTGCAGCTGACCCCTCTGTTTCCATCCTCAGACAGTGGGTCACTGCTGCTCGCTGTATGTGCCTATGCTCCACACACACACACACACACACACACACACACATATTCTCACTGACTGATGAATTGGCGCTGGTTATTTATATCATTGTAGTGTATTTATTAGGGATTCAGTCCGTCTGATGCTGGTTTGGTTTCTGTCGTGTCTTAATTTTTTCTCTGGAAAATCAAACGCCAGAGCAAAAGTGTCAGAAATGGATTAAACAATGTGTTTGTCTTTTCTAACGTAAGGTGCAATCATGCATGTTTATAGATGATGTGAAGTCCATGTCATGCTGTGTAAAACTTTTCTGACAGGACGCCATCTTGTGAGGACCGTGTTCTGTTACCTGTGCCTGCTACGCTGGTCAAGCAACTGTATTTGGACAAAATCACCGTACACAACATAGATCCATTTAACTTACAGACACGAATGCACTTCCTTCATTTACAAACCAGACATCGTAAACTATCTCAGTTTAGGACTGAGTGGATACACTAAGCCCAGATGGTCCCTTAAATACTGCAGAAGAGACCCTGATCACACAGAGTAATTGTTTTTAACGAGAACAGAGCTTTTTGCTCACTGTTTTTGTGTTGCTATGCACTTCGCGTTCGAGTGGAAAAGAGCCCCACATCATCTCAGCTTTTTTATCATTGTCAAGTCAGATTTTTGGGAGGTAACACATATGTGGTAGTCATGACAACAAGTTTACAGTTGGTAAACAATGGAGGAGAAACTGGTGGTAGCTGTTGCTGGATACTCAGAGCTATACGGCCCGACAATAGACAGCAGGTTGTCAAACTGCCTTCTGAGTCATCCTAAAATATGCCTGGAGATGTCCATCATGGAGGAGAAGCTCCTGGACCAACTGGTGGTACTCCCCATCATGGAGGAGAAGCTCCTGGACCAACTGGTGGTACTCCCCATCATGGAGGAGAAGCTCTTGGACCAACTGGTGGTACTCCCCGTGATCCAGCCTCTTTTTTAGGGTCTCATGTACCCACACAGATCTCTGTTTATCTGCTGACAGCCTCTCACCCTCAACCAGAGCTACAGACAGTACCCTCTGCTGAAACATGTCAGGAACTACACACTGATTACTGTGAAAATATGTAGGTTACCTCACATTTTACAACCTGCAAAACTCTTTCTGTGTGATCAGGGCCTTATTCTGACTCAGCTGATGCAGACTGTGGGTATGAGCCTGCCACTGGCCGGTGGTTTTGTGTCTCTGTTACAGCTGTGTGTGCTCTGCTGCTGTCCCTGTTCCCTCCACTGTAGATCTGCCCAGGTGTGCTGCATTACTTAACGAGGGGCAGTGCACCTGGCATGGAGGAGGTGCTTAAGAGCTCCTGTGCCAGCAGCAGAAGAGAGAGGCCTCTGGTGTAGGGACTGCTGGTCCTGCTGCCTCTCAACCTGGGATTGTTGTTGTCTTGTTTGCTTGTTTTATTTGTAATAAATCTCCTGGATTTGAGTGTTTTAAAGGTGTTTAAAGGTTAAAGGTTATTTTGGGTAAGAGTTTTGTTTGCCCCAATGGGGCCGCCTAAGGGTGGGGCATAACGGTCTCATTGTAGTCATTTTGTGTCTTTTTGTAGTCACTTTGCATCTCTTTATGGTTGTTTTGTGTCTCTTTGTGGTAGTTTACGTCTCTTTCTAGACATTTTGTGTCTCTTTGTAGTTATTTTGTGCCTTTCTATAGTTGCTTTATGTCTCTTTGTAGTTGTTTTGCTCCTTTTTGTAGTCTTTGTGAGTCTCTGTCTCTTTGCAGTTGTTTCTTTGTAGTTGTTGTGTTTCCCTTTGTGGTCATTTTGAGTCTCTAGGTTGGTTTGTGTATCTTCCACTGACATTTTGCAGATGAGGACCCTGACACTTTGAACCTGTTCAGTAATTCATCCATGTTTATAGCCCGCCGTTAGCTTTTTACTTCTGGTGATTGCGTTTAAAATTCAGAAATCATAAAAGTGGTGTTCATTTGTGAAGATTATCTCGCTGAGCAAAACCTGTAAGTATCATAAACTTTTGTTTGCCACAGAGCTTATGTTCTGCAATAACCCGAAATCCAATGGAAAAAAAATCCCACTGGCTTTCTGCTAACAGAGCCAGGGTGGCGCTAACGTCCAGGTTGGACAAAGCCATCCCTGCAGCTCTCTATAGCAGAATGACAATGTGTGCTTCCAGACAGCTCTGTGGAGAAAGGTCTGGCAACAGGAGCCTAGAAGAGACTAAATGACTTGTTAATGTGTTAACTCACCCTCCCCACCCAAAAGCACCCCCACACTGGGGTGTCTCCAGGGTATACACTGCCCTAATGTCCCTTGTTTCCTTATCACCTTGCTGCTGATGAGCGTTTAGCATTTTCCTGTGTCCCTCTGAAGCAGCTGCTCTCGGCACTGTAACTGGGTCGGACATGATAAAATTGGAAGTACTGCAAGCCGCTCCAGATAACAGCAGCCTCTGCATCGGAGAATTAGAACAATGCATTGCACGGGCGGCGGGGTGGGGGCTCTCATAAAGACAGCAATTTCTGTTTTTTATTTGTAATAAATTGTCAAATAACCATTTTCTTTGTCTTGATGAAGCATGAAAACACAAATAAAACAGCACTCTGCCGTGTTAGTGCCTCTGGTTAAAAGCCGCTATTAAAATCTGCGTATGCATGTGCGTGTATGTGTAGGTGTGTGTGTGTGTGTGTGTGTGTGTAGATTTGTGTGTGTCAGCGGGGGAAAAACTGAGAAGCAGAGTGTTTGTTTACTCTCACTGAGTGCTCCTGTGCTAATGCATGGTTGCTCTGGTTTCTGTGCGCTTTTCTATACTGATGTTTGTGTTCTCCTGCATGTATTGAATTTTAATCATCCACCTGCCTGTGTGTGTTTGTAGCATGGGCTGTGCCCGACTGTTGGTGTCAGGCTTCGTGTTGTTTTTGGGGTTGGACAATTTTCACAAAAAAATGCAAATTTTTGCAAAGCAGTACATCACTTTAGGGGTTTTAGCAACGATTATTTGTCCCCATGGAACCGAGGTCCTCTTGCAACAATTACAGCTCAGAAAAAGCCTCCAATAACAGTAAGTGAAGATAAAATTGGGGACAAATGAGATGTTTATTAGGCGGCGGTGTTCTTCTCAGTACACAGAAAAACAAACCAGAGTGTTTGCGCTGGAAATTGTACATGTGTGTATGTTTGTGTAGATATTCACTTTAATAATCAAATACAAACATAATTCTTCACAAACCAAGTAAAAATTAAAAAGAATGTGTTGTCGTCCCTCACCTGGGCTCTTAGACGCCATCTTCTCCGACTCTTTGGGCGTTCTGAAGAGGATCGGCTCGCTGGGGGGGCTGCTGCCTCCCATGCTGATGCTCTGAACGTGAACGATGTACTCCGTGTCCTCATCCAGATCCCACAATGCGCAGGATCGCGTGGTGGTGTTGACCTCCTGGATGAACCTCAGCATGCGTACATCCTTCTTCTGCAGAGCAGGCGAGGAACAGAAGGGCAGAGTTAGAGAACTCGGGGCCAGGAGGCTCGGTGTAATGTGATACTTTATTGATCCCTGCGGGGAAATTCTCTTTGCTTTGGCACCACGTCAGCGGAGGAGTCACAGGTCAGGGTTAAAGTGGTGCATCAGGCGACTGTCTTTGAACCACACATTACAGTGGGGTTTGATTATAAATGTTTTCCCAACGTGCCAGGAACAGAATTCTGGGAGAACCACTTATAACCTGTAATCTCTTGGACATAAAATATATACTGGCACAAAGCATTATCTGCAATAAAAACCCTGCATCAACTTAAATAACGTCACAGGTTCAGAGTTTTGTTCTCTTCCTTGGATCCACTCTATTAAATGCAGGTTTCTGGTGGCAAAGTCAGATTTTCCCACTGACGATCCCTCCTGAGAAACTCCGGCCTCTGGTTAAGGCTGATATGTTGCAAATGCAAACACGTCTCTCTTGGTTAACGGTTGAGAAAAAGCTGAAATAAAGCCTCCGGGGGTTTGTCCTGCAATGTAATTAAGCTTAAAGAAACACAGTGCTTCTCTGGCCATGTTCGCTCTGCTTGAAATGTACATTATTATCCAGCTAGGACTGCTTGCTCAGGTCAATTGGTTCCTGCTAGATCAGGAGTAAATCTCCTCAGGGGCCTTTTAATTTACTGGGCTATTAAAGAAGAGAATTTCTTAACCTATCTAAACTGTGTACATTTGAAAAGTATCCAAAAGTGTATATAACAACTCTTTGGCTGCAAATATTTGACGAATCAAAACTTGCATTCCCTCAGTCTTATGTCTATTTCATCTAAACCAGCAGTATTCAATGTCAGACACACTGGGTCACCCCTCAGGTCGATGGTACAGTCTCAGTAGGTGCTGCATTTTAAGTAACTTCCATATTTAAGTACTCAAATTAATACAGAGTACTAAAAAAATCTAATGTAAGAATAGGAATGTAAATTGACCACCAACAGGGAAAAAAGTGCAATATTAAATTAATTTATTGAACTAACAGGCTTCAATTAACCCATGAGAAAAATCTACAAACTTTCTGTTGCTGCCATTACATGGGCTGCTCTCCTCACAGTCCGTTCAATGTCTGCCTGGTTAGCACGATTTGTTAGCACATGTTGATTTTGGGTTTGGAACAGGGAAGAAACGTATATCTTTTTCCAACCTCTCCAGGTAACGAGTATCATTAATACATGACGTGCCCCAGGCACAACATTTAGCTCCAAATCCACAAAACCAGCCTGAAAATGAAGGAAAACTGAAACAATGGAGCACAGCTGTGTTGTTGTCGGACCCTGGTCTGAGCCAGCCCCATGCTGCGTTTTGATTGGCAGTCTGCGTCTGGGGGCGGGACTTAGCGAAGGGTCAACTACAAACTATTTCTGCAAAAGAGCTCAGTGGCTAAAAAAAATAATCTTACCTCATGGAACAAGTTTATTTGGTCTCACGCCCTCTTGACTTTTTGTTTACATGCCTCACTCTCGTGTGCTGAGCTGAACTGCCAATCAGAAATGTATATTTTTTTCCAACCTCTCCAGGTAACGAGTATCATTAATAGACGGCGTGCCCCAGGCACAACATTTAGCTCCAAATCCACAAAACCAGCCTGAAAATGAAGGAAATCTGAAACGATGGAGCACAGCTGTGTTGTTGTCGGACCCTGGACTGAGCTGGCCTGATGCTACGTTATGATTGGCCAGTCTGCGTCAATTGGTAGAGGTTTTAAAGCATCTTAACAACTTCCTGTTGTTTTTACAATGTCCTGGATGCACTTGTCACATTCATCTCATGCAGTGTGTTTGCTTGATGTCTCTCTGATCTAAACTTTGTCCACACACAGTGAAATGAAGTCACGACACACACACACACACACAGAGGTACCTGTTGAGTGATGGCGAATCCAATGACGGGGTCCCCCTCCAGGATTTCCCACGTGACCACGGCAGAGTTTACCTCAATGTCTTTGATGGTCACATTGAGTGGAGCTGACAGCAGGGTGTCTGACACACACACACACACACACACACACACACACACACACACACACACACACACACACACACACACACACACACAGAGTAGAGACATAGAGAGAGACAGGTCATGAATATCCTGCCACTACACCTTGATATACACACATTAGACCCAAACACACATCTTCCCCTCTCCATCGCTCTTTGAACTCTTCCTCCTCATCCTCCTCTTGCCCTCTGGCCCGGCCTTCCCTAAAATCTTCTCTTCTTCTACAGATTAATCTCTCTGCTTTCATTAATACCAGGCCTAATTAACCACACACAAGTCTCTTGGTGTTTCCTTTGAAAAAGCGCTCTTTCTCATCTATCTTCATCTTGGCGTTTCTCCTTCTCTCTCTCACACACACACACACACACACACACACACACACACACACACACACACACACACACACACAAACACACTTTCCTGTCTTTATCTTCTCTCCTCTCGCTCTTCCTCTTCATTCTCCCACACACATCTCATTAAAGTGTGACTCATGAGGATGTTTTTCCTCGGTCATACTGCCAATTGATTTTAATGTTCGGGCTAAAAAAAAAAACCCCTCACCTCCCAGAATTCAATGCAGTGTTTGTTGATGAGGAGATTAACTATGATGGATTAAGTTACAGTCTTGCTTAACTTTCTCCCATCCTTAACTGTAAAGGCACAGAGAGAGTGTGTGTGTGTGTGTGTGTGTGTGTGTGTGTGTGTGTGTGTGGGAGAGACAAAGTATGTGTCTTTGTGTGTGAGCTTAAACCAACTCAAGGTCTTCTATGATCAGAGCCAGGGCTGTATTTCCCATGAGCCTCGCTTGTAAAAGCAACGTCCAAGTGAGACCTTGACATTGTATTAGATCACACACATGGCTGCTCACGTGCACACACACATTCACATTGACTGAACATATACGAGTTGTAGTTTATTACAAATTTACATCGTCATTTTTTGGCCGTTCGTATGGCGACCCACAGTTCTCCCGCTCCTGTCTTGGACGGGCTGAAACTGAAACAATTTTCGTTGCTCTGTAACATGTGCAATGACAATAAAGATCATTCATTCATTCAAAGATCACGACACAGAGCCGCTGTCTGTTTTACACAGACGTCGATGTGGTGCTGTCACTACGTCCGATTCCAGCTTAAAGGCGAGACAACTCTGTCCCCCATTCTGCGATTGTCCCATTTATACAGAACTGTCAACATTTTTATGTTTTAATTGACTGTGTAACAACAGCAAATCTTTATTAGAACATCTGTTAACACACTCACACAGAACTCTTGTGATATAATCTGAGTCTTATTTAACCAGTCGCATGTTCAGTACCTCCCAAACACATGTACTTTCACTGAAACCTTACTATTTAAAACAAAACTGAAAGTCAAACTTATTTATGCTGTCTTCAAACACAGACTCCAGCACTAAGGTGTTGAGCAGACGACTGGAAAAATGAAACTGAGTTTGTAAACTGATGTTTTGATTTAGTTTTGCTGTTGCCAACATGGACACCAATCAATCAACATATCAATATGTTTGCCTTTTCCATGTCAGAGTCAGTGTGTCCGTTCATGTGAGAAAAGTTTTACTCACATATTCAAAGTAACATGACATGGCTAACTGTTAAACAAATGATCGTTTTGTGGGTGAAGTTTTCCTTTGACGGTTGCAGCAGGCAGCTGTTTTCAGAGAAACAAACACTATGCTGTTCAGCCTGCTGGTAAATATAGAGGAGCATTTAGAAGCTAAATTATCAGAAATTTCCTTTTGTAGTTGGTGGAGACCAAAACAGAGGAAGGAGTGAAGGAAGAAGTGAATATTGGACTCATATTCACCAGGTGGCCAGAGAGAAGACTCCACATAAACTCCTGTGCTGCTCTGTATCTGCTGGATGTGTCAGCAACTGTGTTCTAACATGTTCTCCATTAACTTTATAAAGTTATAATATGTAAGTGTTCTCAACTTGTTTCTGTTCTCCCCCGAGCGGGGCACAAAAATCACTTTTGTGCAGGTTTAAAATAACTCTAGCAAAACAGCTGTCAGTGTGGACACAAGTGACTATTACAAGAACAGTAAAAGTGAAAATCTAAGTTGGAGGCAGTTGGTTTTTCAAAAGCTACAGTCTCCCTGTCCATGGTGTTGGAATCCAAGACGCTGTTAATAGTTAATACTTGTCAATAGTCTTCATTTAGAGCCATTAGTCAGCTTTAATATATCCTTGAGTTTATGATCTACCTGTAGCGGACAAAAAAGTTTGGTCTCCAGTTAATTAGAATCTGGATATTTGGGCTATGATCACTGCTGCTCGGTGCTCAGTAGAGGAGTGTGTGTTCGGCTTATTTGGATTAATTATTCACGTGGTGAAAGATAAATCATAATAAGTAAAAATGTTTGTCAAGCATGGATTTTGCATACTGTCCTTGATTAACAGTTGTGGAGATGTCCCCATATAATATAATTTAACGTAGAAGTACAACTTATCAACATGCTAACAGTCAAGCGTTCACATCACAATATGAATGTTTACCTCAAGTCATCATTGTTGACCTCAACATTAATGTGTATTGTAAATATAAATAACATTTGACTCAAAAGACATTGGATTTATGTTCATATTTAAAGGGCACCACCTAAATATAGAGCCTTAGCTAACAAAGCGTAATCTTCTCTAAGTTATTGATGTTGATGAAGCTTAGGTTAGAGATATATTGTGCAATTTTATGGGCAATGCTGCAGGCAACAAGCAACAATGAAAACAAGAGTCAAAAATCTGTCCAATATCCTGAGGCAACTCCTGGGCGTCTGTTGACCATCAGAAGTTGCCCATAATAATACTTTGTCTATCACTATCCTTTGGTTAAAGATACTTTGGGCAGTTGTTTGGGTAGTACTGCAAGAGTAGATATACCAGACCGATAGCATTTATTAAATGACCATATCTTGTTACTCAGATATGGTATATATTTTCCCTACAACTTAGTGTATTTTCTTAAGTCAACATTGTTGGCCACCCCTGCCCAGTTTTTGATTTCACATAGAACTCAGATGAGTAAAATACAATAAAAACACTGCTTATGCTTATGTTTTTAAATTACCGTGTTATTAGTCTTATCAAGTCAGACAAGAATTAAGACAAGAAATAAGAACCTAATGTTCTTGCAATATTGTGTCATCAATGCAGAATTATTCTTCATCTTCTGAAGACAACATCGTAACAGAATAAAGGACTGATGACCTGAGGTCAGCATCCATATGATAGTCTGAAGACAACACCATGTAACACAAAGTAAAGTCATGTTGACTTCAGAACAAACATCAGGTTTGGTTACTTTTTAGGGCTAATGGCATGGCAACATACCTGCTATGGTAACATGGAAAATGCCAGAGTGTTGACATATCTGCTGTTGCAATGTTGCCCAAAAATTGCCTTGACTATCCCTTGATATTTTGCTAATGCCTTTTAATTATGAAAATTATTACATTTGCAGTACCACCTCTATAACTACCCAGCATGCTTGCTAGCTAGTTATTGCTTTCTACTTATTAATTGCTAAAGGATAGAGCAATGGTGACCTGATGACATCATTAATACAATGGTTTAAGGACATCATTTGCAGTGAAGTGAAAGTCAACAACTTTCTAACTTGCTAGCATGCCAGCTAGCAAGTT
Source organism: Cephalopholis sonnerati (assembly GCA_019142605.1). NCBI lineage: Eukaryota > Metazoa > Chordata > Actinopteri > Perciformes > Serranidae > Cephalopholis > Cephalopholis sonnerati. The sequence goes on along the minus strand of JAGQAX010000014.1, from coordinate 39,203,203 downwards.
ATTGCTCTTTACTTATTAATTACTTGTTCATTTAAGTTAATAACTCCCCCCATTGCTCATTTAAAAAGACCACCATAAAAAAGGTTGGTTTTAGATTGGTTCACATAAACTCACTTTAATCATACAACACTTTCTGTCACTGGGCACAACCCTGGAAAAAAATAAGGCTACAGTTGGCAGGCTAGCGCGCTAAAGCTAGAATGCAAATGTTAGCATGCTAACACTAGCGCGCTACAGCTAGCCCACTAACTCTGCCAGCCAGAAACAAACATCTATGACTCTTTGTCCCTTTGACAGTCCAAACAAAGAACACATTTTCTTGTAGTGTCCTTTCTAAAATGAGCAGGAATGAAAGTTAACGTTAGAGTATTCTGTTATGATCAAGGAGTTAATGCTAAGCAGCTAGCGCCCTAGCTGGCTTAGCTTTGCAAGCTAATGTGAGCTTATTTCAATGGTGGCAAAATACTGACAATTAATCTAAAAAGCAAATATATATTTTAATGTCTGTAGTAGCAGACCAGTTTACTGTGTAAACTAAAGTAAAACTTTCAGGTTGAGTCTCACCTCGTAATTGACGCCTCTTTGCACAGCCATTTTGTTTATATTTTGCAGGGCACAGCTAGCAGGGCGCTCTTTGATGACATCATACATGTTGATTAGCTATCATACAACATATTATTCTCAGGACAACAACTACTTGGCAAAATCAGGACATGCAGCTAAGTAACGCTGTCTGCTCATTAATGAATAAATTATTAATGGCGTCCACTCAAATTTGGTCTGTTACGTCATAAGTTATATAGTCTAGTTCTCTGTATGCTCTCATGTCCATGTGTTAGCTTCTCCGCTCCATTTTAAAGAGTGTGTTTGTGTGATCCAGTTATGCCACACTGCTCTTTCTTCCTCTCTGTTTACCCCCCAGATTACAGGGAGTCTGTCACTTTCTGCAAATTAGATTGTCACATTGTCACACCTCTGCAAATATTGAACGCGCAGCCTTGTTCGCGGAGTCAAGTAATGGTGTTACAGGAAGAAGAATGCACTCTGTTTCTCCGTGTCTGTCCGACGCTAAAACAATCGGCAGAACACGGCAGAGAAAACTGAAGCGTTGGTGAAATTAACTTTTTGGTGGGGGCCAAACTCTCTCAGTGGCTCCCAGAGGCTCCATGTGTGCTTGCTGATGCAGACTAGATGGTGTGTGCTCAAGTGCGTGCGTGATACATTGCTAATACTCCCTGTTTGACTAGCTGTTTTCCCACTGTTTATCTTCCAGCACTGACACTCACACACACCCACAGAAACAATACAATAGCAAAGAGGGATTCCCATCCATTCTTAAGCTGTTTGCTGCCAAAGAGCTAAAAGCTGGCTGCAGAATCACAAAACTCCCTCTTAAAACTACATTCATCTCCAGCCTCAGGAAGCCAAATATCAAATCTCTGGGGGCTGAGATAAATCCCACATGATCTTATCGCCAAGATTTCGGCTTTTCAAAGGACTATCTGTCATCTCTCAGCTTATCATCGGGACGCAATGTAACCGAGATCTTACGCTTGAGATGAATGTTCTTCTTGAATATAAGCTGCTGCAGGTTAAAAATACGCAACACCGTGAAAGATAGATGAGGCGCTGTATCCAACATGCATAATATAGCATGATTAGAGTCATGCTGTATGTGGGGCTAAGAATAGAAATCCCTCATCCTTACTTTATCTAATTCTGTTCCATATCCCTTCAGGACTTTGATGGGAGCTGAAGATGAAGGTTTTGGGGCAAAGCAACACACTTAATGGCTGCAATGAACAGTTATTTACATTGTTGATGACAGTGAAGCACTGATTATTGTCTCGATTTGATGAAGATGGTGACAGCTTCAAGTATCAAGCAGTCCCAAAGCCAAACATATTCAGTTTGCTGTCATACATGCAGATCCTGGTATTTATAGACATGTACAGCTGGAACTAGGAGACCAATATATCAACATTTGATCTAGACTGATATGTCGTCTTTTGGCCAAGAAGACGAGATATCGAACAAGTGAACATTGTGATATTGTAAGTTTGTCTTTTGGCCTTAACAGCTCCATCACAGTAAAATGATGTATTTTCTGAACTTACCAAATAGTTCTTCTGTTATTTGCCTTTAACCACTTAATCATCCCTCCACTTACAATATCCTCACAATATAAACATCGAGGTATTTGGTCCAAAATATTGTGATATTTGCTTCTCACTCAGCCCTTACTGAAACCAGCACATATTTGGCATTTTTGCATCAAGCATGAGTCAGACAATTAATCAATTATCAAGATTAGTGCAGAGTTAATCCACTGGTTTCCAACATTGGGGTCATGACTGCTACTATGGGTCGCCAAAGCTTCACATGGGGTTGCAAGGCCTTTTTGATTTTAAAGGGTTTAAGACAACATTTAAAAAAAGATACACATAGCCTTTATCTCAGCATTTCATTCATTTCTGTTAAGAAAACTTAAGTTTGGAATATTATTTAAGATATAATCTTAAAACCTTAAGATAAGGGCATGGTGAAGACCTAAAGTCTTTACCCTCTGAAGAACAGCCTCGTCCTGCATTTTGGAAACGTACACAGTTAACAAACAACCAAGGAGCTAACAAAACTATGGCCAAGCACTGAATTTATCAAAAAATAAGCCTAATAAGTGTTGAAAAACAAAACAAAACAAAAAAGATGATACAGACAGAAAATTATATTGAAATTTAATAAAAGTGAAAGGAAAACTCATTTCTTAGGTGATATTCACAGGAAATAATCTGCTCAAAACTCCTCTTTTTACATAAACTTCCTGCAGTTATTGTATTGTTTGGGTTAATTGTACAACTCATCATTTGTCCTGTACGTTATTGTTCTGCATCTGATATAATCTAAACTATTCATAAAATACGTCACTCAGTCAAGAGCTGTTCAATCAGTGATAGAAAAGAGTTTCCTGAAGGGAAAAGGTTGGAAACCACTGAAGTCATCAACTAATTGTCTCATGTCTAACACTTATCCAGTCTGTGGTGGAGTTCTAACATCTTATTTTCTGAAATTAAGTGCATATTTGTCAGTTTTTAGCAAAAATAATAATTGTGTTATTTTGTGATAGCACCAACAGTCAACCCTGCATTATCATCACAATATTGATATCGAGGTATTTGGCCCAAAATATTGTGATATTTGCTTCTCTCCATATCACTCAGCCCATGTTGGATCCAGCAAATATTTGGCATTTTTGCATGACAATTGGCTCTGACAGTTTATTGATGATCAAAATTAGTGCAGACAAATTTTCTGACAACCAACTAATCAAAATTTTGTTTTACCTCAAACAATTTTCTAGCCTTTAGTGGAGTTTGAACATCTTATTTTCTTAAATTCAGTGCATATTTGTCAGTTTTTAGCAATAATCTCATTGTGTTATTTTGTGAAAGCACCAACAGTACATCCTGCAATATCATCACAATATTGATATCGAGGTATTTGGTCCACAATATTGTGATATTTGCTTCTCTCCGTATCACTCAGCCCATGTTGGAACCAGCAAATATTTGGCACTTTTGTATGACATATGGCTCTGCTGATTAATCTGTCATCAAAATTAGTGCAGTCTTTTATTCTGATAATTAACTAACCAACTAATTGTCTCATGTCTAACACTCATCCAGTCTGTGGAGGAGTTTTAACATCTTATTTTCTTAAATTAAGTGCATATTTGTCAGTTTTTAGCAAAAATCTCATTGTGTTATTTTGTGATAGCACCACCAGTCAACCCTACAATATCATTACAGTATTGATTTTGAGGTATTTGGTCCAGATTATCGTGATATTTGATTTTCTTCATATCACCTACCCCTATGAAACAAGCATATATTTGGCACTTTTGCATGAAAAATGGTTCTGACAGTTAATTGATGATCAAAATGAGTGCAGACAGAACAACTAATTGTCTCAGGTCTAACACTTATCTGGTCTGTGGTGGAGTTTTAACATCTTATTTTCTGAAATTAAGTGCATATGTGTCAGTTTTTAGCAAAAATCTCATTGTGTTATTGTTTTGTAAACAGTCAACCCTATCATCACAATATTGATATCGAGGTATTTGGTCCACAATATTGTGATGTTTGATTTTCTCCATATCACCCAGCCCAGTGGAATGAGGATATGTTTGCATGAAATCGTCATCAACATTAGCACAGACTGATACTTTTACAGTAACCTAATCACTAATGGTCTCATGTCAAACACTTACCTAGTCTTAAGTGGAGTTTTAACATCTCATTTTCTTAAATTAAGTGCACATTTGTCTTTTCATCATCACTTTTCTAAACCAGCCAGTCCACCACAGATGATCTGCACCTTTAAACATGTCACTTATTTCTGGAAATATTCTCCAAACTGGGATTAAAAACTTACATACAAAGCATCATAATATCCTGAGTGTTGATAGACTGTGAGACTAACTTGTATCAGCCATTTTTGCTGCCACAGAGCTGATAGCTTCCACCTAGCTGCTGCAAATGTTGCTGCTGACACATCCATAACAATGTGTCATGCCAGGTGCTTTCCCCGAGCCGATCCGCAGCACTGTCATGTTGTACATGCGTCCCGTCACACAGCTGTGGCCGAGACATGATGGCAGCACACAGCAGCATGTGTTCTCAGATCAGCCCGTGCATCCATCCCTGTCTGCTCCTCATGATCGCCCATCAACCTGTGGTCAAACTCACCGGCTTTAACGGAGGACACCGAGAGGAAGCCCAGCAGGAGCAGCAGCACCGCCGCAGACAAGCCTGGTTTCGCCATCCTCCTGCTTCTTCTAGCGAGCCTTCACATCCTGCGCGGCCCATTTATAACATCCTCATTTAACGGGAAGGTGCAAGCATCCCGCTCGGTACCGGAGAGAGGACTTGTTGTGCCGGTGACGAGGCTCACCTGAACTTGGACGCTGCAGCAGAAGCGCAACAACAGACAGAGGAGGCAGAGGAGGAGGAGGATGAGGAGGAGGAGGAGGGGGAGGGTTGAGAGGAGGGGAAGGGAGGGGGGTGGTTCTCAAAACCGTATTCGTTTGTCTCGGTGCCCGTGTCGAGACTCAGCGGCGGCCCTCAGACTGAGTCCGGCTGCTGGTGACGGAGAGGAGAGGCTTTACTACGCGGAGAGGTGAGCGGAGCGTAAAAGGCGTGCGCAAGTGCTGCAGAGTGCAACGTGCAGCCACAGCTAATGACTCTCTGTCTCTCTCTCTGTCTCACACACACACACACACACACACACACACACACACACACACACACACACACACACACACACACACTTGCAGCAGTCCAAGTTGCTTAAAGAAGTATTGGCCCAGCCTCCAGTGAAACATCATTAGTCACACATCATTAGTCCCACAGCTCCATGATGTTAAAGGTCCAGGGTGGAGGATTTAGGGCAGGGCCGTAAGTACAGACAGTGCAGGCAGTGTGGTGGGACTGGGGCCCGTCAGGTGGGGAGGGGAGCCCGTAGAAAGTGAAGAAAAGAACAGGTACCTCCAAGTGATTCAGATTGCCACCTCAGAAATACAACTGTGATCAAACAAGAACTCACAGTAAATTGACCTTTCGTGAAGCACCAAGCCCACACTGTCACTAACAACCAGCTGTGTGTCATCACAGTGTGTGCAGATGAACGTTGTTCATAGACACCTTTTTTCGATGGTTTCTGACGTCACAAGTCACTGCCCAAGCGCTGGATTGCGACGTCTTACCCCGGGTGTACACTGGATCCGTCACGTGCACGGTCCGTCTTTAGCGCGGACTCGCTCCGTCCTGTGCCGGGCGTCCATGTCCACTGGAAGTGTATCTATAGCGGCGCGCATGTGAGCGGCTGGAATTGGCGGATCGCAAGATCATAATGTCACACGATAATTTGCGGAAACATTGGAGGTAAAAAGACATCAACAAACAAAGAAAAGATTTCTCTACCTGCTGGGGGCCACAAACTTTGACGTCATGTTGTTGTAGTGATGTGAAATACACTCCGGAGTTTTCATGGGTGTTTTTATTTTGAAAATTGACCGGATACTCTCGTCTTTTCTGCGCCTGACTTCCTGTTTGACTCATTTGGTCTGTGGAAATTGACGCGTCATCGCGTAGTGTCCGTCAAAAAATAGACCCGGCGCATATTTTTAGCGGAGCAGAGCGCCGAGCCGCTTCTGGGATGCTGCTAGGACGTGCCGCTCCGCTTCAGGTGGACATGCTCACATTGACTTGAATGGCCACTATTTGCTCCGGCACCCGCGCCGCGGCTGAACCGCGCTCATGACGGATCCGGTGGACATCGGGGGTTAGGCGTGAGACTGGGCTCATTTGGCTGAGACACAGGCCAAACATGAGGTGACGCAAGTGTTGGCTTTTGTTCTTTGATGTCTCTTTGGTGTGTCAGGGCCTTCACTTCTGAAATGACCCTGTTGGTGACCTTTGAACCCGCTTCTGAAAATGTCAGTACCAACATTTTTTAACAACAGATCTAATGAATGTGACAGCTGACCCTGTTCTCCTGTAGCTGCTCAACAAACTAAATTTGATCATCTGTTCATCGTTTATCGTGAAAAATGGCAAAAATCTCTGGCGTCTTTTTAAAAATTGCCTTTTGTGTCTTCCCACTGTACACAACAGTGCCCCAATCAGACTCTGAGTGGTGAGACTACCCAAGAATATGCATTAAACATCTTATTTGCAGAGTGGAGCGATGGCACAGCACCAAAGGAAAGCCCTGCAGCAGGATATAGCTGCACATTAAATAATGTTCTTCTTTCATTCAGTACATTCTGTCTGGCCTTGACCAACATATTAAATCAAATTTCTGGAATGTAACCAGGGAGCAGGATTCCTGCTGCCCTGTATCTGTTCCATAAAACATGAACTATCTGCTCTCTGAAGGAACAAAAACAAAGGGGTAGCCAGAACAAACAGGAGATCTGTCCTGAGCGCGGTCTATAAGTATAACACAGAGGAACAAAAGGACCTATGGGTCCCGTATCTGGTCGATAAAATGAAACAGGTCCAAATAGGGTCATATATGGTCCATAAAAAGGAGATAGGAGCAATATACACTGTCCAGTCAATAAAGGGGAAACAGGGGTCCTACAGTACATGCGACTCATTTAGGGTAGAACAGGCCTGCAGTGTGAGGGAACGACGCTCACTGGCCGCACATACAGAGACCCAGGGACCATAGATCGATGCACATTAACATTCCTAACAGAAGCCTCTTAATGTCGCTTTCATTTCAATGAGAAGAGGCAGAGGTGTCACTCTCTTCCTCTCCTCGTCTTCGCTCTTCACTGTCTTCAGCTGAAGGTTATGAGAACGATTTCAGACGACAACAGTCATATCTCTTTGCTCTGCCACTGACAGTTTTATCACCTGACTCAGGTTCAGATGAGCAAAGTCTCCTCCAGTGACCTCTGGTTTCAGCTCCAGCGTGCAAAAAATGACTTTGCCTTTTCACCTATTGTTGTTCTCATCTGTTATTTCCACGGCTCTTGATGGATGGTGGGAGGTTTATATATTTTCGGAGAACTTCCTTCAGAGGTTAATGTGTTTGGTGCGATGATAAGAAAGTGTATGCAGATGTGATGTGGCTGTCAGGAATGAGAGGAATGTCGTATAAACTACTGACGAGGTGAGGATGATTGTTGTGTGGTCTTAGTTCACATTCTTCCTGTACTCTGTGTGTGGTAATCACTAGGATCCAAAATCATTGGAAATTCTGCGACGCCAGGGATCAGCACGCTCAGGGCCCCGTCCCTCAATGAGAAAGACCACAGCAATCATATAAACAAATCTTGAGCAGCATGTAAACATCCCTACCACAGCAATATTTCTCATTGAGTACCACTACTTTTTGTAGTATTATAGGCACCTGTATTTAAAAAAAACAACAATAAAAAATTCCAAAAATTATGTTTTTTTTTAACCTGATGAGTCATGTGACATGTGCCATTCGGGGTCATACTCCAGGCACTGCTGGCCTTTTTATAAATGTATTTTTTGTAAATATATTTTTTGTAAATTTAATTTTGTATATGTTTTTTGGTAAATTTATGTCTTGTAAATTTATTTTTATAAATGCTTTTTGTAAATTAGTTTTTTTGTAAATCTATTTTTTGTAACTGTATTTTTTATATATATTTTTGTAACTACATTTTGGAAATGTATTTTGGTAAATATATTTTTTGTAAATTTGTTTTTATAAAAGCTTTTTGTAAATGTATTTTTTGTAAATATTTTTTTTTGTAAATTTTTTTGTAAATTAATTTTTTGTAAATGTATTTTTTGTAAATATATTTTTTTGTAAATGTTTTTGTAAATTCATTTTTGTAAATGAATTTTTTATAAATATTTTTGCAAATACATTTTGGAAATTTATTTTTTGTAAATTTTTTTGTAAATATATTTTTTCTAAATGTATTTTTTGTAAAAGAATTTGAAATATATTTTTTGTAAATGTATTTTTTATAAATATTTTGTAACTACATTTTGGAAATGTACTTTTTGTAAATTTTTTTATAAATATATTTTTCGTAAATGTATTTTTTGTACTTTTTTTGTAAATTTATTTTTGTAAAAAAATTGTAAATGTTTCTTTTAAAATATTTTTTGAAAATGTATTTTTGTATTGTATTCCTGTGGTGTAATTCTGTACTGGTTTTGCAGTGTGTTCGGTTTCTGTACAGCTACATGTGTTATCACATGATCTGTTGGGCGACCATCATTGGTTGTATATACAGAGGTGTGTCTCTTTATCTTGTTCATGTCTGATGAAGGGCTGCCTGCCTGAAACGTCACATGTGGTGCTACGATTAAAATTTCCAAAAGGAGCAGTTTCTGGTGTGCGGACCTGTTTTTGTATTTTTGTACTTGTTCACATTAACAATGATTACTTGGCTTCCTCCTACAGCCATGTGAGGTTTAGTTAACTGACTTTATTTGAAACACAACTGAAACAGTTCAAAGACAAAGATTCGGCACATTAACCTCAGACTGGATAAATCAACATATATTAAATATTCCTAATTAAAGTGACTTTCCATCATCCAGTGTGAGTTATAGAAAGTACTGATGGGTTGTTTTCCATAGGATGTTGAGAGTTTGGAGCGTCAGTACAAAGAGCCTCTCTGTGCTCCCTGTAGAAGTGAAGGGGAGCTGATGGGGTACAAACAGGCCTGAAGTGGCCTTAATCCATCTGAAGCTGCAGGGGAATGAGCGAGTCTGCAGCAGCTTTGAAGTGGCATTATCGCTCACTTTTTCCTCGCCTCCTCTCGCTGCTCACCCCCAAACTGCCCCTGGAACAGTTTAATTACACTGTATGTTTTTGTGTGTGTGTGTTGGGCAGAAGAATATTTATGGTTGAGTCATGCAAATGAAGATGAAGGAGGATCACGGGTGAAATGAGTTGAGAAATTACGGAAGGAATTGCACAGACAAATGTGAATAATAGAGCGGAGACAGACAGAAGCAGAAGGACTGTGAGCTGTCCTCAGAGAGTTTGAGTCCAGCAGAGTGGAGGATGCTGGGAGAGAAGGGAAGGAGAAGTGAAAGCAAGGTGTCAAGAGTGTGATGTAGAGATCATAAAATGAGTTTCAGGCCATTACCTTACTGGAGTCCCTCCTGATGCCAAACTGAACCCAATCAACTCAGCAGAGTGGCACCTTCGCAATGTCACGTAAACTCACACACGTGCACACGCTCATGACTGCTGGCGTCCTGAAACAGTCCTCCACCACAGAGCTGCTGACATCATCAGATCTCTCATTCATGGATATTTGGCCCTTTCGTCCTTGGTGACGCAATTCAATTTTAAGGCCGATCTCATGGGACTGAAGCAGTTCACTGTTCTCATCTCTCATCTGCAGGTGAGCCACGTGCACACTGCAAAGATACTTTCATCTCATTTAGACAGTCAGTTGAATCTGGAGCCACAGAAACTGTTTGGAAGTAGGTCCACTTGGAAACAGAGCAACCTACTTTCCAGGTAGGTCACTTTGTTGCTTGATGACACTGCTGACAGTTTCTCAGGAGGGTTGAAATCCTCTGTTTTCAGTGTGACCCCAATGGGTGGAAACTATAGACTGTCTGTGCGTTCTAGTACCCATACTACCATACTATATAGTACGTCAGAAAAAGATTTAGTAAGTCCAAATACACAGTAGGTGAAATGCAGTATGCCAGAAACATCAGGATGTTCTACTACATCCAGCTGGACTTTGCAGTACGCAAGTCAGCATGCTTTTCTGGCTATTCTGACCCACAATCCTCTGCACAGGGAACAATACCTCACGTCGACCGAGCCGCAAACAGATGTCAGCTTAACAGCTTCATTCACTGGGCCGACTGCCGGCAACTTTTAAGGTGGAACATTAACTTGTAATGTTACTCAATGCATGAGTTGATGACGTGAATCCATCAGCACACCTTAAATTTCACTGTGACAACTTTGAGCATCACTTTAGTTTTTATATGACAGACACTTTTAGTAATGAGTGGATCTTCAAGTGTTTCTATAGATGAATTTGGAGCGGATTATGTGAAGGTCATATATTCTAATCCTCACTTCCTGTGGGCTACAGCAACACTAAACCCCTGAGCTTGCCTGAGAAGGACTAAATGCACAAAGCTGCTATTTTGAAATATCCCATGGAGAGAGACTCTCACTGCAGCCTGTTGTATTTTGTTGTGAAAATGTGGACGTGCAGCCTCGTTCTGTGGACCATAAACCAGGTGCAGACTTCCATCTGTGTCACCGCTGATGAGGAAATACAGCCAGTGCTGGACGGAGCAGTGAGTGACAACAACCCCGCCCACATTTAAGAGGACTGTCTGAACAGACCCAGGGTCTAGGTACCATTCAGACTTGGTACCTAGACCCTCGGTCTGTTCACCATGTTTCCTTTCCTAAACCCAAACACATGACCTTAACTTGCCAAAACTTAACCTCTGTAACTTTACGTTAAATTAAGTTTTATTATGGGATAACATACAAATAGTTGGTGTGTTCCTGTCACATAATGGGGACAAGGAAAGGATCCTGTCTTCTTCTGAGGTGGATGTTCTCACACAGCAGCTCTGTACCTGTGTCCCTGGTCAGGTGCAGTGTGTGATGGCGGCAGCAAAAAGCAGCTGAAAGATGACAGCAGCTTATTTCCTTAAGTGGTCCCGATTGAAGTGTTGGCATCAGGTAGAAGGACTGTCCTCAGAGGGACATAAGGAGAGGAAAGACGGAGAGATATAGAAAGTGTGTGTGTGTGTGTGAGCAGCAAAGACAGGAAGGTAAACGGCTGCTGCTCTGACGTCAGCGTCTTTTCTTAGATCCCTCTCTTCCTACAAGGACGTGTCTGTGCCCAGTGCTGAGGGTGCAAACCCCTCTCTTAGCTAACAGGAGGGAGATGCTGCTGGCTGAGGTGCAGTGACATTTCGGGCATGTGTGTGACTGCGTGAGCACGTGTCTCCATGTACAGCACAGTTAAAGTCACTTTCACCCCCACACAGTGTCACATGAAACTATCAGTGACTCTGCGTCGCAGGTAAAATTAGATATGTTGCTCAGATTAGCCCCGATGGACTCGTTAAATCAGATTAGTCCCTGAGCCCCTGCATCGTACTGTTGTGGATCATCGTTTAGTATTAAATTGTGGAGCTGTTTGCTATGTATGAGGGGAGATAATGGGGGTGATGGCGCTGCCTATTATTAAATCATCCTTCGTGATTCCTGCCCTAATGGGACAGATTCTCTTGAATCAAATTATTGGGAAATTAAACTCTCTCATTTTCACGGGGAACCCCTCGAGCCCCCACCTCTCCCCTCGGTGCTGGAATTCCTCTTTAGCACACGCTGTTACACTCATGTCTTTGTCTCCTCAGTCATCTGATCCTTCATTAAGCCTTCATTAGAGTCAGCTAGGCACAGCTTTGGATTTTCTGGATATTACATATTAACAGTTTCAATGAAAGTTTTTTTTTTATCCTCTCTGAAACTAAAAATACAGGGGACAGAGTTCAAGGTATGAATTCAACGACAGGTTTATCTGCTCTGCTGAGTGTTTCGTGCTACATTATGTTGTGGGGTAGCAGGTTGGGTAAAAAAAAATAAAAGCCCCATTCTCATCTGTGTGGAAGCCGAGCTAATGCTAGCTGCTCTGTCCTCCAGCAGTCTCATTATCGAAGATAGCCTCTCGTTAGCCAAACACGTTGGTTAGTCCTCACTCTAAAATCCTCTTTTCTTGAAATCTTTCCTTTAACATACTTATAACACAAAAGCCCTGTTTCCACCAAACCCTTTCAGTACCAACAGTAACCCTTCAGACATGGTACCTAGACCCTGGGTCTGTTCAGACAGTCCTCTTAAATGTGGGCGGGGTTGTTGTCACTCACTGCTCCGTCCAGCACTGGCTGTATTTCCTCATCAGCGGTGACACAGATGGAAGTCTGCACCTGGTTTATGGTCCACAGAACGAGGCTGCACGCCCACATTTTCACAACAAAATACAACAGGCTGCAGTGAGAGTCTCTCTCCATGGGATATTTCAAAATAGCAGCTTTGTGCATTTAGTCCTTCTCAGGCAAGCTCAGGGGTTTAGTGTTGCTGTAGCCCACAGGAAGTGAGGATTAGAATATATGACCTTCACATAATCCGCTCCAAATTCATCTATAGAAACACTTGAAGATCCACTCATTACTAAAAGTGTCTGTCATATAAAAACTAAAGTGATGCTCAAAGTTGTCACAGGTAAATTTAAGGTGTGCTGATGGATTCACGTCATCAACTCATGCATTGAGTAACATTACAAGTTAACGTTCCACCTTAAAAGTTGCCGGCAGTCGGCCCAGTGAATGAAGTGATTTTTTCTCCGACTCCAGCTGCTGTGAGAGGCAGCAAAACATCCTTTCATTTTATAGTTCCAGTTTACTAATCAAACTCTCCACAGTATGAACAGTGGTTACATGAGCCTCAAAACCAGACACAACTCAGCCCTGAGCAGAGTGAGCGTCCTCTACTGACCAATCAGACTGCAGTGTTCACAGCTCCACCTTTTAGTACCAGATCTGTGTGCTAGGTACCCCAACAGAGGGGGGACCAAACATGGGGACGCTAAGGAACGCTGCTGTTGGTACCATCCACAACTTTTCACTGTGGAACAGAAACAGGGTTTTAATTACCTAGTCAGGTTATCACTGAAGCTGAAGCCTGCTTTTGTCTGTGTGAAACTAAGGACCTGTGGTTTTCAGTGATACATCTGATTTGTGATTCTACTGTGTAAATGTGTCCCTTTAGCTCTAATCTCATTGGATCACACAAAAGCAACCTGATTGTGGTCAGATTTCATATTTTCTGAACCGTCCCACATGATGTAATCTAATTCATCATCAGGCTGCAGCGTCATGTGTGTGTGAGTGTGTGAGGATGAGAAGAAGAAGAGAACCATCAGTCTGTCTGCTTATTCTATGTTGCTTATTTTTACTGTTTACTTATTTATTATATCTTCTGATTTTTCCTCACTGTGGGTCTTATAAAAGGATTATCTTATTTTATCTGATCTCAGAAGCAGCAGAGAAGATGAGGGGAGAGATGAAAAGGAGGAGAGGCTTTGATGAATAACTGCAGTACTGATGCTGACAGCACATTTCAGTAACAGACCTGGTGTGTGTGTGTGTGTGTGTGTGTGTGTGTGTGTGTGTGTGTGTGTGTCACTATCTCTCTGTCATACATGAATCCAGTTATCTGTCAATGCCATTACTGCCCTGTTGTTGTCAGTGTGGTGCAAAGTAATAAGTTCTGAACATTTTCAAATTCGGTTTTCTAGATTCATCCCCGAGTTTGAGATGAACGGGTTCTGCAATCATCCTGACTCCCTGTGTCTCTACTATTGGTGGGGCGATATGGCTCTAAAATAGTATCACGATATTTCAGGGTATTTCTGCGATAATGATATTTTTGACGATATGACAGTAAAAAAAGAATTGCAACAAAATCAGTGATGTAGTTTCACAGTTTGCTTCAAATATTCAGTGAAAACTAAACTGATCTCTCATTTCTTTAGTTTGTGAACAACAACAGTAACTCAGAGTGAGATTCAGATGCTGTGCTGCTGCCAGAGGAGCCGCTGAATGAGTTCCCTCTGAGCGCTAAGAGAAGGAAAACATTCAGGACGCCACAGTTTATTCCACACTACTGAAGCTGCTCCTCTTTTTACTGGAACTACCAAGGAGTCACTGATAATTTCACTGTCAGCTGTGCTTGTTGTTGCCGTGGGTAACAAGTCGAAACATCACGAGTATTACGATATGTATTTTTCATATGATGTTAAAAATTAAACCGGTGTTATCCTGAACGAGATGATATGGCTCACCTCTGCTCTCTAGCTTCCTCTCTAAAGACTTGGGCTCCGACTGACAGTGAGAAACATCTTGAGCGAAAGAGAAGCAGATTTTCTAATATGTTCCCCACACAGGCCTGTTTTCCAATCTATACGGCGCCTCTGATTCCTCCAAGAAACACAGCTACACACACACACACACACACACACACACACACACACACACACACACAGAGTTTCTCTTTTGGCTCCAGGCTTTAACATTATTGCCAGCGTGCTCTCATTAGGGGAGAATGGGGACACATTTACCATCCCTGCTGGACTGAGAGCAGCTAATACATCGCTTGGCTTTCATACTTCTTTTTTATTTTTTGCATCGAGCCTTGATATCAAGGAAACATCCACACAACATCCTCCTCCTCCTCCTCATCACCACCACCAGAGTCCTTTATGAGTCTCACCCTCCCTGTTCCTCCCTCCACACACACACACACACACACACACAGTTTAATGATCCTGCTGTTCACTAAGCGCTCCCTTCATTAGCATTGCAGTAACGGTGCAGCCAGTGGGAAAGTGTATTGATGTGAGAGTCTTATATTTCATATTAAGGTGCAGTTAGTATGATTTCGCTGCTCAGGAGTACAAAGCATCACCATTACATCTGCAGGGGTTGTGTTATATCGCCGGTGCCTCAGCGATTACTGACAAAACTCACTTTTCAAAACAATGCTGATAATAAAAAATCTTTGTGTTGCTTCTCTTCTTGTGGTAAAAGTTGCCCTGAACAGTTCACATAAACTGCAGCCAAAAGCCAACTGAGCCAACACACACTGTGCACCTGTGTAGCAGGAAATCACACATGCTTTTTTATTTCACTGATCACATTATTTCTTAGTTGCTTGTTCACTTATTTATTTTCATATTCTTCCATCACAATAATAAACAAGGTACATAGATAATGTCGGGGCTGTGTCCCCCCCCGTTCCATAGCAGCTGGAGCACAAATTGGGGCACTCCGATGGATGGAAATTTCCCTGTGGTGCTCTTGAGATGTCATGTTGAAGACAATAAAACAGACACAAGATTACACCAGCGTTTACCTCTGACCACCAAATCCAATCAGTCCAAGTAAACATTTGTGCCGCCTCACAGTGTTGTTGATATATTACACTCAAAAGACTGAGACAGATGAGGTCACATAGACTTGACCTTTGACCTATGACCATCAAAAAGCTGCTCTAGAGATATCATGCTCACGAGAATAAGACTGATGCAAGGTCACAGAGACCTTGACCATTGCACAGTCAGTACGTTTACATGCAGCTTGAGAAAATTGAATTATTGGCTTGGTCCGACTGAAACCGCACTTGTAATGCATGTAAACAGCTTAGTCCGACTGAAGCTGGACTTTTAAATGCATTTAAACAGCTTAGTCCAACTGAAATTGGACTTTTAAATGCATGTAAACAGCTTAGTCCAACTGAAATTGGACTATCCGTAGCTCGACTAACACACCTAGATAATTGGATTGAAAATCAAACTATTGCTGCATGTATCCACTTAGTCCGACTGGAGTCAGACTCGGCGTTCTGCGCATGCACCACTTTTTCTTTCATGGGCTTTCATCCAGAAGAAGAAGGAGATGACGTAGCAGCAGTTCACTCCTGAAAAAACAAACAAACAAACACCATGGTGACCGAGAAGCAGAAGACGCACTTCTGGACGGACGAGGAAACTACATTCATGCTCCGCCATCTTCGTTCGTCGTTAGCTTCCTCTTTGCGTCAACAGGAACTAGTTCAATACACACTATATTAAAAAGGACACAGCGCCTCCTATCGAGGCGGAGTCAGACGTACTTGGTCAGAAATTCGATTTTCTCTTCTGCATGTATACTCAGACAAGACGAGAAGTCCGACTTGACTGATTAGCCGAGCTATGAGCTTAGCTCCACTACTGCGTGCATGTAAACGTACTGAGTGACCACCAAAATCTAATCAGTTCATCCACAAGTTCAAGTCAGTCCAAGTTTCTGCCAAATTTAAAGAAATTACCTTGAAGCGTTCTTGAGATGGACAGACGTGTAAGGACGTATAGATGGACAGACAACCTGAAAACAAAATGCCTTCGGCAATCTCTGGCGCAGAGGCATAAAAATACAGGCATGGCTTTTTTCTTGTTTAAAAGTAAAAACAAACATTAAAACAAATGCATTAAAGGTAAATGATCTGAACCCTTTTCCACCACTTAAAAAATAAATTACAGGTCAAAGCTGCTGTGACTGGACTCTGTAATTCTCTTCTTCATTTATAGAGTAAATTTTTTTGGCTTCAATTCATGGTGAGTGTCAGAAAACCGAAACGCTCTCGACGCTTTGGTTGTGGACATAAACATCAAAATATGACGCACTGGGTACCCTCCTGTGTCAGTCTTGGATGTTCCAGAAGAACATGTCAATATACACTCGTTACATGCATTGCATCTTGTCAAAATATATTTCCATGTTACGTCACTACCATAACATGCTACACATACTAGCTCCCTGTTTTGTTATTAAAATAATTCCATGGCCTTACGGCTTCACAAGGGAAGAGACCAGCAGGCTCCAGGGTGAAGGACCCGTCCACCTCCCCTCCTTCCTGTCTTACAGGGATTTTTTGATCTGTATAATACATAGTTGCTTGCGACCTTACAAACTAACGCTGTTGTGTTTCATAACGTGGTGCCTCTGTATGTCGCTGTCTGACACCAGGATCACTGACAGAGTGACGAGATTTGAAAAGTTGGGAATGAGAATGTGCTGGAAAACACATGCAGTGGACAGCTATTTGACAGCCATTTTCTTGTACATGCCTGGGTTTGATGCTGCAGCTGCATTTAAGTCACTACAGTGGACCCTCGTGCGTCATGCCGTACACTGCCACCCACTGGCCAGGTGATGTCAGTGCAGCACAAATCTCTCAAAACCAAGATGGCCGACAGGATGCAAGAAATGTTTTGCAGCTGAAGAATATCTCTCCAGTCCTTCTGTAACAGGAGACCCTGGCAGGTAAATAAAATCTGGTGACATCAAGTAACATCTAAGGAGTGATACTGTTGTTAAATATTCCAAGTATTGATTATATGTTGTGAGGAAACTACAATTACATTTTATCTTTAATTAATACTATTACTTCTTAAAAATACTTCATCTGCAGCGACTTTAAATCAATTGATTTATGTTATTAGAAAGAAATTTTAAGTTTTTGTAACAGTATTTGACAATATTCTTGTTTTTTTTTTGCAGAACATGTTGAAAAATGATGTACAGTAGTCGCTAGGTACAGAAGGCTGGAGTAGAAAGAGAGGTGAGAAGCTGAGGAGTCAGGGGCAAAGTTCAACGCTTCTGCATGGCACTGACCAGTGTGAGAACATGTTAAAATATGTGGACACACTCGTCTAACAGCATTAAGAATATATTTTTATAGTCTCACATAATACGTCTGTTTTTAAATTGGTTTATATTTCCTGAGTTGAAAACTTAAACGCATGCTTTAAAAAATTCATGTTTAAAAAATTAACTTTATTATTTTTCATGCCTAAAGAGGAGTAAAAACAAATCCTGACTGAGGTCGTAATAATTCATACATGAAAGGGTTTTAATAAATTAAAAAAATTGGGATATAATTTACATCAGACCACAAACAAATGATTTTTTATCATGCAGCCTGTGAGACCACAGCTGCGTTTAGAGCTTGAACAAAATCACATTTTAAAGACTGATATGATCAGATCCAATCTTCCAAAAGCTGATAATCAGGACTTAAATGTTTCGGGATAAAATATTCCAAAACAACAACAAAAACACAAACAGTATGTTACAGTCAGTGTTCTGTTAACTCCATCATGTGGCTGACAGCGTGGGACTTTGTGCCATCAGAACTCTTCTGCAAAATAACTTTATTTTCATGATTGTAAAACAATAATTTTGTTTTTTAGAGATACAAGATCATAGAAATGTTGTTGTGTTCATGCACAAATGTACAGTTATTGTAAATGTGTTCCTGTATACAGGTTAGGCCTAAATCATGTGATGCTGAAGCTCGTCAACAGCAGAAGAAGACAGCAGATAAAAGACACCTTACAGAGGAAAGTGGAGTGTGTGACGGAGCAGAGGAGCAGAGGAGCAGAGGAGTGAAACAGCTAAACCACACCTGCACAGCTAAAATCTGATTTTATTTTAAAGCAGATCAAATCAGATGACCACCAGTATAACCCCAGTTCACTCTGTGCTGTACACACTGTACACTGGTGGAGAGTGTCCAGAGGTAGAGGTCAGCCGTTATGTAATAATCCTCCTTTCTGCTCCTCTGCACACTGTCTCTATATTTGGCAGCAAGGCATCAAAAAGGTAAGAGCTCTGGGACTCCAGCTGGAGCCATTACTTATTCACTACCATGGCTTTGTGCGCAGTGGGAGGACTGGGTGTGTGTGCATGTCGTGATTAAACCACTGCTGTCACACGTCACCTGGGACACACGCTCGCATACATACATGCACAAAGTGTCCTTCCTCCTCTGGGTTTTCTCTCCTCTTCAGTTTCTCTGGAGCTCTTACCTCACTTCAGTGTCTCTGAAGCAGTGTTTGAGGTGTGTAGGACAGAAGAGAAGGACTTCTCTCATCATATCTGTAGCTTGATCTTTTAGCCAGCAGGGGGCGAGGTAGGAAGCTCATTGATCTCCTGCAGGAGGAGAGCATGTGGGTTGTTATTTCCTTTCCTTAACAGTTAACTGGTTCTCATCTTGACTGGGCTCTGCTTAGGAGCCTTTGCCACGATCCAATGACGTCCTGTTCCTATTACTTTGGTGCTTTTTCACCTTTTGCAAGTACTTTCTTTTGGGTTGAGCCACTGAGACTGAGAAATCATAATAAAGAACAAACAAGACAAAGCTACAGTGTCCGAAAAGGAGTAGGTAGAAGTCAAACTTACATGTCCCTACCTCTTTCTTACATCTCTTCTTTTCACGCATATATTATTTCAACAAATTCCCAAATTTATTTACAACTAATAAACAACTATCCCCAGTCTGTTTACCACCCAGTTAAATAAATAAATAATAAACTCAGTTTATTAAAAGTGAAAACAAACAGGTCAAAAAAATACAGGTCAAAGCTGCTTCGACTGGATTTTGTAAATCTCTTCTTCACTTAGAGTAAATTTCAACAACTTCAATTAATAGTGAGTGACAGAAAAACCAAAGCGTTCTCATCACAATTTATGAAATATTGACGCTTTGGTCGTGGACATAAACATCAAAATATGACGCACTAGGTATGAATGAATATATGACTTTATTTTGAACCAAAAAAAAAATTAAAAAGCATAATAAAAAACAAACAAGACCAAAATAACAGAGTCCAAAAAGTAGTAGGTAGAAGTCAACCTTACATGTCCCTACCTCTTTCTTACATTTCTTCTTTTAACTTGTAAATTATCTCAACAAAATTCCCAAATTTATTTACTACTAATAACTACAGTCCACGTACCATGCAGTGTTACAAAATAAAAATGCACTCTCCTAACACAACCTTTCCTCATCTGTATATCTGCCATAAATATCTTTTTTGTATAGTTTTTAAAATTGATTTATATTTGTGCTTTGTTTCAACCCATTTCACACGTCCACCCCCACACACTGAAATCTTCCTAGCTGTACTAACACGTTGGTTTTTAAAAAAAATTTAATTCTCCTCTTAAATTACGACTCCCCTCCCTGTCACAAACCTTTTTTTGAAGTTGATTATTTCTTGCTTTAACCATGATTATTGCAGTTTTAAATTTGACCAGATCTAAAAATTTCAGTGCATGTGACTTTAAAGAGCGCGGTCTCATCCTGAAGTTGTCAAAATCTGGTGCTTTGGCAGCGTCAGAAACCAACGAAAAAAGGCGTCCTTTAATGTCGGCATGATACACAGCCGGTTGCTGTTAAACTAGAATGCTAAACTATAATGGCACCCAGCCGTGTAAGACAAGGACAAAAGTTAAGGCTGCGAAAGTCTGACAAATACCGACTTTCACCCAAGAGAGCGGTGTTCGCGTCCCGTAAGACAATAAAGCCAAACCCTGTTCTTTTTTCCTAAACCTGACCATGTGTTTGTTGTTGAAGGAAAAAAAACCATCAATTTGCGTTGTTATACCAACGCAGTGCTTTTACTTTGAAAGAGACTGTATGCAAACTGTACATTTCCTGTGAAAACAGAAGTGTATTTTGAAAACAGACAATGCTTGTAACAGGCTGAAGTTGACACGGCGTCCCAGAACGTCAACAACCAACACACCCAGGGTACCTTGGACGTCATATGTGGACGTGGAAAGTCCATGACCAAACGTGGACATGTGACGAGGTCACAGTGAGGATGTGTTGGCTTAGAAACAGTGTGTTGGAGTGTTTCCTGTACCCCACACTGTGTACTGTACACACTCTCCTTTAAAGGATGTGTAATGGCTGTAAGTTGCTTCTCTAAGTGTTGCCCCCAAACATCCACACAGTAAGTCAAACATGGTCGTACACGTGATGAACACAGGATGTGCAGTGATTTATGGTCCAGTGTGCGTTTTGTTTTGCTCTTCAGCTTTACATAATTGATCTGAGGTTTCCAGCAGATTTTGTCATCTAAAATCACACCCATGAGTGTTGGGATTACTTTAGGATTTACGATCATCTGCCCACCAGCTGGGCTCTCAGCTCGTCACCTTATGCCGACTGTACACCAGAAAACTTTAAAAGGCTTTAAAAAAAACTACAGTCTGACATCTAAAGATGATAAACTGAGTTTTTGGTCACACACTATAAGACTCCACAAAGACTGGGGATCTCATGGAGTCACATTTTGCAAGATTATATCTAGATTCTTTTTGAGATTATTTCCCATCATGCTCCTGGTGAAAGGTGTCACACCAAACTCCCTTTAAGAAACATGGCGTTTTAACAGTTCCTCACGTGTCTATAAAAACACACAGCTCTAGAAACACAAGATAAGAAATGTCACATGTCGACAGTCCTCCTGTAAATTTGGCATCACTATAATCCATAACTATAAACTGTACCTACATTTACATTTTGGATTTTGCCACCTGAGCTCAGTACGATGCTCTGTAGGTTAGCTGTGCTGTTTGTGATATTAGGCTTCATGTAACTGGTGGTAGAGATCATCAGGTCAGAGGCCGTCATACTTTCTGTATGTCTCCATCTAAAGGAGCCTCTATACTGAATAGGATGTCCCTCTTAATTTCACAGAAAACAGGGCATCAATCTGCTGCTGTCTCTTGTCACTAATGCCAGCAGCAACACTCTCAAAATACAAGCAGCCGAGCGATACACCAGTATCATCCCCAGTGTGTGTGTGTGTGTCTGTTATGTGTTTAAAGGTCTCCGCTCCTCCCAGAGAAAGGTCAGTATCTGATAGACAGCACATTAAAGGAGAGAGGATTTATCCTCCTCCTCCTGGCTCCTATCCCGACTCCTCTAACGCTGCTCTGTCTCCAGAGAGACACAGATTAGCACATTTCTAACACATTAGAGAATTCTGGGAAACTGCTGAGAGGCCTGAAGATGGAGAAAACCTCAGGTTCAAAAATAGTGGACGTCCAGAAACTGAATAGATGGCTACCTCCGTCGAACTTTATGACAACCTACATGTTTTTATTGGATAAAAGTGACGGATTATCACGAATGATTAGACAAAATATTGCTGATTAATGACAGAGGTGTGGACTCAAGTCACGATACACAAAGTTAATGACTTTAGACTCAACCTGACAAATTCAAAAAAGAGACTTGCAACTTGTACTTGGACTTTAACATCAGTGACTCGTGACTTAACTTTGACTCGGAGCCTTTTGTTCTGGAAACACTGCCACCTTCCCCAAAGCTGATTTGGGAAGAGAAAGTTAAGGAAATTTTTCAAATGTGAGATGAGTTAAAGACAAGACAGAAACATACTAAAGTCATTTTGGTGTGTTTATAGTTCTGTATGCTCTGAAAGTGAAATGTCAGTGCTACATTTTTATGTCTAAGATCAGTCGCACTTGTTTTATTTTTAATTTTATTTGCTTCACAAACATAAATACCAAACAGAGGGGAATAAGAGGCTGTGGTAGAAACCTGTACAGACCTGTACCTGACAGAAATGGTAAAATACAAACAGTCAAAACTGTCAGTACATTTTAAATACTAGAATACAGAAAAATTTCACCATTCACTCACCGGCCACTTTATTAGGTACACCTTGCTAGTACCAGGTTGGACCCCCTTTTTAATTCTTGGTGTCATAGATTCAACAAGGTGCTGAAACATTCCTCAGAGATTTTGGTTTTGAAGATTTGAAGAATATTAATGTCAAAAATAGTCAGTTTAAAACATCCCAAGAGATTTAGTGACCGACCTGTTCTCTCCAGGACAGTTTATTATCAATCAAAATACCTAAAAAACACGTTGAGGAAACTTTGACTATGCCGTCATCATGAATCTGAAGTGATATGAAATTAGACTTTTTGACATTTAGTGACAGCTTATTTGTTTGAAACCAGGATGAGTAATTGTCAAGATCATGATTTAGTTTTCTCGTGAGACTTGTTAGAAAGACTGTTTTAACAAATACGAATTTTAAATAGCACTCATGATTTGTATAAATTCAATTTATTATTTCTCTGTTCTCAAAATGGCATCACACTCAGTAAGGAGTGCATTATGGTTTGGTTAGGACTCAAAACTCAAAGCTTAGGAATTGTTAGGTTGACTTGGGACTTGAGTGCAACGACTTGAGTCTTACTTGTGACTTGCAAACGAATGACTTGGTCCCACTTCTGCTAAATGATGTTTAAAACTATGCTGAGCTGCTGCTGCTCAAACCCACAAGCTAGAATAAAGCAAAATGAGAAGAAAGAAAAAGAGGACTTCTTCTGAAAGGAAAAAGGACTGTGAGTTATAGAGACTCAAAAAGATCCCTGACAGAACCTGAGGCCAGCTCCTCTGTCAGCTTATATGATAGGGAAACGGAGGCGGATCTGTATGCTGACTCTGTGCGCTGAAACATCCTCATATACGCTGAAAACATCATGTACACAAGATCAATATGCAACATGTCGTGGCTTTCACAGGTCAGAAGTTCAGGTCCGTCACCAGATACAGTATCACAGGAGGAACTAGCACTTTAATAGCGATGCTCATTTGTCTAGCTGTCCACTGGGTCATTAATTCACACACACACACACACACAGTTCTTTGAAAAAGGAAAGTCAGGAGGCGGCTGTACGACCTGGAGATAACCATCGGCTCTTAAAGGGAGCTGCAGACAGTTTTCTGCTTGACTGTCCATTGGATTCTCCTGCGTGAGATCAGCAGAGTCCATTTAGAGCACTTTGGTTGTTTCCTCATAAACATGCTCAGCAGACAGACTCAGTGCACAGTTTCCTTGATGTACAGTTCTTCCATGGTGTCTGGTGTGGGAGCAGAGTGCATTCTGGGTCTTTGGGCCCTACTTAAATAGCATCATCTGAAGATAATAAATAGGTGCAGTGGTTAGCATTATCACCTCACAGCAAGAGGGTGTCTCTGGGTGCTCCAGCTTCCTCCCACAGTCCAAAGACATGCAGGTTAATTGGTGACCCTAAATTGTCCGTAGGTGTGAATGTGAGTGTGAATGGTTGTCTGTCCCTATGTGTCAGCCCTGTGATAGTCTGGTGACCTGTCCAGGGTGAACCCCACCTCTCTCGATGGCTGCTTCATCAGTGTGTGAGCGTGTTAAAAACTGGTGCTACCTGGTACGGTAGCCTCGGGCGCCAGTGTGTGAATGTGTGTGTGCATGTTGTGTAAAAGCATGAGTGGCCAGATGACTAGAAAGGTGCTATACAAGTGCAGGTCCATCTACCATTTCCCTTAACTCTTGTCCTTGTCCCGCCGTGTTTCCTCCTGACGCCACCGTGCACTGTTAAACTATAACGGCAACCGGCTGCATATCATGCCAACGTTAAAGGACGCCTTATTTCGTTGGTTTCTGACACCGCCCAAACACTGGATTTCGACAACTTGGGAGTGAGACCAGGCTCCATGGGATGATTTATCTTGCTGCTGCTCAGATGTCTCACGACCACAATAATCTCCCTCTGGTGTCCAAGCACCAAAGACCTCTGTTAAAATCTCATCAGCACAAATCATCTGTTAATCTGTACACTTATATTTCACATTAAACTTCATCTTTATTTCATTCTTCTGTCTCTCTGATTGAACTGTAGCTGTCAAAAAATGTCACTCAGTAAAAAGTACCTCTAAACCACACTGAAGAACAGCTGAGAGCTGTAACCTGCTCACTGCATGCACACCTAACAGGATCAGTGGTTAGAAAACTGATAGCTGGATGACTTCTTAGCATTTAAATAATCCCTCTGTAAATCGCAGCCTCTTTAGTCATGCTTTGGAATTAAAGTGAAAAACACTCTGAGACTTTAACAAGGTTAAACAGGTGTTGTAACTGATATGCAAATGAGCACCCTTAATACAATCTCCAAAACACTGATAAGAACATAAAGTCGTAGTGTTTGTACTTGTGTCTTTAATCAGCATGTAATATTCCATCCCAAAATATCCTCTCAGCAGCTTAAAAGTCCATTTGACTCAAAGCTGTGGAGCTCAGTCATCCACCATCTTTGTAAAACACATAAATTAAGAAGCACTTTTTCCCCCGCTGCTCTCGCGCTCGCATTCAGATGGTCTTTTCTCCGTCAAACAGCCAGTGAGTGAAAGGTGACACGGCGGCAGATTGCACGCCACATACGCTCCATCAAAAGGAGGTCACAGTTTGACTTTTACAAAACGATGACAGAGTAGCTTTTGAAGTGTGGCGGCGGAGCGGAGTGACAGCTCCGAGCGGCACTCATCAGATATGATTGTGTGAAATGAGGCTTAATTGCAGTGCAGCCAGTGTTTGGTAATGAACCCTGCAGCACCTGAATAAGTTTCAGAGGAGCCGCAGAAAGGAGCCGAATTTTGTCTTTGTGCACACGGGACAAAAACAGAGACGGTATACAAGGCCTAATCAGTGTTCATTTTAGGTTTGATGAAGTGTGACTCAGTGGATCCCTTTGACAGGTGGCGAGCAATTTATTCTTTTTATTTCTCTAATTTCACATTTTAACACTGCTTAATTAAACGTATTTTACCATGCAGACTTTTTAAAATTTGGTGTCAGCCTACAAAAGGTGAAGTGAGTCGAAATATGAGTCCAGATGCTCCAAATCTTTATAAAGAGATTCTGCGGATGTGTTCAGAATCTGTAGGCGACAGGAAGTGTTCTGGTTTCTGTTTGTAGTCCCAGTAGTATCGCCCAGTCTGGTTTGAATGATGGTAAATAGGGCTGCACCTGACTAAGAATTTTCTCAGTGGACCAAAAGTTGTCATTTAGGTCCACTGGTCGACTAGTATACTAGTATAAATCCTGCATTATAATCCAACAAAGTTCATAGTGTCTATGTTTATTATATATTTCTTTGTTTTCTTTTCTATCAGACTCAAACTGTCAAATCATACCTGACATGTTTCGACGGTAGCTTCCGTCTTCGTCAGAGGTGTCACTAGATGGTGAGTGACGTGTCCTTAAAGGGGAACTATTCTGCTTTTCCTCTTTTCTGACCTATAAATGTTGTTACAATGTGAGATACTCGTGTTAAACGATGCCAAAGCGTCAAATAATGAGATTTATGCATTTGGACATGGGCCCTGCAAGCTGTTTTGGATGGCTCTGCACGCTGTGTTTTACTGTCTTTTTTTAAAGAGTAGCCACATTGACGTCAATGCGTGCCGGACTTTACTGGGCATGCCCAGGTATATGCCGCACAGGTAAGCAGGTAATGACAACAACAAGCTACGGCTAACGGCTAACGTTACTTACCATTCAGAGACGTCTTGAAGTAACCTCTGTACTTGAGAAACTTCAGGCTGTCCAGTCTCTACCTCCGGATCGGATTCGGGATCCAACACATACGGCTGTATTTCAAAAGTTGACATTTTCAAAAGTGAAATTCTCTCAACTGCCACACCGGCAAAATAAGGAGGTGGGGCTCGGCAGCCCTTCGGTAGTCCTCGGGAGTGTGACCAATCACAGCGGAGTGGGCTCGGAGCTGGGGGGGTGGAGTAAATAACACAGACCGTTTTCGTGGGATGCAGGAAATACAAGGAAGCGATACAGCGAGAGACACAGCGTCCCAAAGATCTACAAAGCTTTTTGGTGTGGGTAATCGTGTGTAGCTGCTCTATAGGAGTCCAACAATCAATACAAAGGCCCGAAAATGAGCATAATAGGTCCCCTTTAAATCAGCTGACTGAGGTGGTGTCAACCTGTCAAAAGCTGACAGGTCTACACCGCCCCTTGCTGTCTGTCCACCGTTGGAGGATGTCACTCCAGGTGCGGGAGAGCAGGAACGCCCCCTCGTCCCGGTTCATGCCTGTGTGGGCCCGCTTCCTGATCTCCAGTGCTTCCATGATCCAACGCTGGTGCCTATTGCTTTGGCCTTTTCCCAATCCATGATGTGGTTTCCCCATTTGCAGCGGTCCGTTATTGCTCATTTCATGTTTTCCTGTAACGCCTGTTCTTTTATTGATCGTGTTTGTCTTTTCGTTGTCTCTTTCTCACTTCTTTTTGATGTTCTTTTTTGCGTGTGTTGAATTGATGTCCCGTTTCCCCTGTGTACATTTTATTGCGTGACATTCTCCAATGGCGGATGGACAGCAAGGGGCGGTGTCAACCTGTCAGATTTTGACAGGTTGACATCGCCTCAGTCAGCTGATTTAAGGACACGTCACTCACCATCTAGTGACGCCTCTGAAGAAGACGGAAGCTACCGTCGCAACATGTCAGGTATGATTTGACAGTTTGTGTCTGATATAAAAGAAAACAAGGAAATCTAAAATCCTGCATTAGTCTGGGTATCTGCCAGCTACTGGCCCTCTCCCCCTGAAGCTTATCATCGTCAGACGGAGCCAATGAGTTCCAAGATTGAGATGCTACCAAATACTAATCAAACCCCTAATCAGGGCACACACTCTACAGTGTGTACTTTTCTTTGGTTCATCATCATCACTGAGGATTACATTCAAGCACACTAGAGCTGGCGTGATCCAGCAGCCCAGCGCTCCCACTATTCCTCCGGCTGACGCTAATGGCTGCCAACTGACTTTTGGCAAAGTTACTTTCCGATTCGCACCTTATTAACTCAACTCTCTAATGAGCATGTGTGCTGAGCCAATATTCAATTAGAGTCATAATCGGCCTCAACAGTAATGACTGAGAACGACAATAGCGAGTCTGAATGACAATTAAACACTGTCATTAAACATACATTATGGAACACAAATGAAACAGAGAGAGGGGGTTAGAGAACAGCTTATATCTAATGGTGATTGAGCTGGTGTCAACTGGAATCCATTACTAGTCCCATTAAAGGCCTTCTATTGAGTTGCTTATTGGAAGAGGGAGAAAATAGATCAGTTGTTTGAGCGGCTGCGGCTCGTGAAAAGAGGGAGGGAACTGAGTTATAGCATAAACCAAATTAAAGAGGGAACTTTCCCCCTCCACAGTACGACATTATGTGAGTGGTCTCATTGTGGAAATAACGCTGGGGTTTTATATCTGCTTTCAAACACTCGTAAAAACACTCTGCTTCAAGGAACAGTAAAGAAGAGGAGGCTTAGTCAATCACACACTCATCACTAAAGGAACACACTCACACACACACACTAGTTTTGTCCCTCAGGGGGACACTGCCACAGACTTCAGAGCCCACGCTAACGTTAAACAAAACAGTTTTTCCCTAAATGGAAGTTAAGCCCCTGAAATGTGACTTTGTGAACATATTTTTGTCCTTCCAAAATGAATATATGTGTGAATATATTTCTGAGACCACTAACCCTAACGTTAAAGAGTGACTAAATTTAAAAAATAATGTAACACTAAATCAACTTTACTGTTTGTTCAATCACTTTATTACATCTACAACAAATCAATCTGTGTCAAATCTATGACATGGTGATCTGATTGGTCCAGATCCATTTCCACCAAACCCTTTCAGTACAGTCCCGTTGGAGCCAGCAGTGACCCTTCAGACATGGTACCTAGACCCTGGGTCTGTTCAGACAGTCCTCTTAAATGTGGGCGGGGTTGTTGTCACTCACTGCTCCGTCCAGCACTGGCTGTATTTCCTCATCAGCGGTGACACAGATGGAAGTCTGCACCTGGTTTATGGTCCACAGAACGAGGCTGCACGCCCACATTTTCACAACAAAATACAACAGGCTGCAGTGAGAGTCTCTCTCCATGGGATATTTCAAAATAGCAGCTTTGTGCATTTAGTCCTTCTCAGGCAAGCTCAGGGGTTTAGTGTTGCTGTAGCCCACAGGAAGTGAGGATTAGAATATATGACCTTCACATAATCCGCTCCAAATTCATCTATAGAAACACTTGAAGATCCACTCATTACTAAAAGTGTCTGTCATATAAAAACTAAAGTGATGCTCAAAGTTGTCACAGGTAAATTTAAGGTGTGCTGATGGATTCACGTCATCAACTCATGCATTGAGTAACATTACAAGTTAACGTTCCACCTTAAAAGTTGCCGGCAGTCGGCCCAGTGAATGAAGTGATTTTTTTCTCTGACTCCAGCTGCTGTGAGAGGCAGCAAAACATCCTTTCATTTTATAGTTCCAGTTTACTAATCAAACTCTCCACAGTATGAACAGTGGTTACATGAGCCTCAAAACCAGACACAACTCAGCCCTGAGCAGAGTGAGCGTCCTCTACTGACCAATCAGACTGCAGTGTTCACAGCTCCACCTTTTAGTACCAGATCTGTGTGCTAGGTACCCCAACAGAGGGGGGACCAAACATGGGGATGCTAAGGAACGCTGCTATTGGTACCATCCACAACTTTTCACTGTGGAAACAGAAACAAAGCTTGTTCACTGGAGCAACCACAACCGCTTCCCTGGCCGTGATTTTCACAAGTTTGGTGGTCCCTCCTGTTTCTCTGTACAGCCAAGATGGCAACCATTGAGTGCCATTTTGACTGTTATAAGTACAACATCTGGGTAGCTGACACATGGTGCACTTTATCTCACTGTACGTGTCACTGTGACTGCAGCGTCAGCACAGAGGAGCGAGAAGTAGTGACAATCAGTGAACATGTCTTCACTTCTTCTAAAATGTCTCAGACACACACACACACACACACACACACACACACACACACACACACACACACACACACAGTTCACCCATGTTATTGCCTTCTCTGTTTCCAGTCCTCCTATTGAACGTATAGCCGACAGGGCTGCAGGAGGCAAACTGTGATTTAGGAGCAGTGTAAACCAGAAAGCCGAGGCCCGCGGCTCTGCTTTATCAGCGGTGCTCCATCTTGCTGCGGGGGACACGAGAACTCATTTAGGGTGTTGCCAGAGATGGTCTTGCACCAGCTGATAGCTCGGTTGAATTACGATTGCGCCGCCACTCTTTTATTTCTCTCCGTTAGTCTGCCTGTGCGTGTGTGTCTGTGCCTGAAGGTGCGGCAGCAGGTGGAGACGAACGCTGTGAGCGACTGCCATTTTGAACGCTCCCTGACTGCGGTGGCACTTGCAAACACACGCACGTGCGCATTATCATAAAGCACACACACACAGATGCAGAGCTGGTAATGAGAAACATAAGCTGGAGTCTGTCCCCGAGAGTTTGGGGGAGTTTAACACACAAAATGATAATTATCAGGGAATCCAATTTTGACACAATGAGCTTATTGTTGTTGGTGTGTGCATATGTTTCAGCATGTGAGTGTGTCTGTGTGTGTGTGATGCCTCATATTGTGCTGCAGATGGCTCTGGGGTCACCATGGAGACCGGTGACATATAAACAGGATGTGGTGGGTGTCTCTGGCTTCCCGGGGTTGTGGAGGATGAGTGTGGAGGAGTCTGTTAGTATCTCAGCTCTGACATTACTGATAGAGTCTTTAGTCACTTCATAAACCACACAGTGATGTGATGTCATATTCTGAAACCTCTCTTGGAAGGACGGTGGTTTGATTCCTGGCCTCTGCGGTCTACATGTCAAAGTGTCCTTGGGCAGGACACTGGACCCCAAATTGCTCCTGATGGCTGTGCCATCTGTGTGTGAGTGTGTCAATGTTTATCTGATGAGCAGGTGGCACCTTGTGTGGTGGCCTCAGCCATCAGTGTGTGTGAATGTGTGTGTGAGTGTGGTGAACGATGTCTGTGTTTTAAAGTGTGTTTTAAGTGGTCACTAAGAGTAGAAAGCGTTATATAAATGCATCTGCTCTGCTACTTTTATTTGAGAGTTAATGTAACCGATAAAGTTTGAGTCAGCATGTTTACACCTGCTGTAATGTGGCTTTGTCTGTAGAGTGGTGTGTTTTAAGTTTTCAGTTTGTTCATAATACAGAGTGACTGGGTATTCCCAAAAAGATCTCCTGCGGCCCTGCTAGTTTCCACCCTCTACTAATCACTAATAGGGTTTCCATCCACCTAT
Organism: Cephalopholis sonnerati; assembly: GCA_019142605.1. Taxonomy (NCBI): domain Eukaryota; kingdom Metazoa; phylum Chordata; class Actinopteri; order Perciformes; family Serranidae; genus Cephalopholis; species Cephalopholis sonnerati. Next base: position 39,172,266 of record JAGQAX010000014.1, on the reverse strand, counting down.
TCTTATTCGAATTTTCAAAAATAGCGAAAATAAACATTAATGGAAACGCTAGAAATTCGAAAAAAGGCCGAAAATTTGCAAAAAAGTTTTTACGCTTGGAGGGGGTGGATTTGTCTGCGTATAGATAAAAGTAAAGTACGACTTTTTGCTATCCGGACCGGATATCACGTCACACGTATACGTTGGTGGTACGCGGTGGTCTCCTTCCTTCTATTTCCGACAGTACTCTTAACATTAAAATTCTTCCTTGTCGTCTCTTCTTCAGGATGGCTCGGTACGCGGTGAATGCTGACAAAATGGTGACCAGAGTTCTTCCAAATGCCGATAGGTCGATCAGGAATCTGTCCATGATCAGTTGTTGACTGTCAGCCGAGTGTGTTGTTTGTTTTGTGGCAGAGAGACGCTCTCTGATGACGTCATCTCATGGCGCACTCTCCTCTCAATAATCGCAAAATAATAACAAATGGAAACGGGCATAAAGTCGCATTTTCTTTTTGCGCATTTTCACTAAATTTGCTCAAAAATTTTGAGACATTCGGATGGAAACCTGACTAATGACAGCAGGAGCTGTGCTGACAGGAAACTCTTTACAGTGTCAGAGGACCTGATCAGATCCTACAGATCCACTGTAGCAGTACTCATTTAAACCCAAACTTTAACAGCTGATTCCAGATTGTTTCATCTCTGTCCAACGCAGAAAGCCGCTCTATTAACGCCTTGAATCATGTATCCTGTTTGTTTCAGCAGGTGAAGCTACTTCGGCAAGAAATCAAATTTTCTAAGTTCTGACATCAGTTTTTTTGGATGCTTTTTTTTCTTTTTCATGTGTCATCCCAAAGAAATCGTGATGCACAGAAACCTTGCACTCTGATTCGGATACGTCTTATTTTTCTATTCGTTGTGAAAATTCGCAACACGTGACATCACCATCAGGCTCGTTAGTCCTTCCCAGAGTCTCCCCTCACACCTGCTCTGTATTATGTAGCTCAATGAGGAGCCTACATCGTGGCCTACTCCATTATTCAGTGTTTTTACCAGTTTAAAACACTGGCTCCATTTGGACAGAACTGACTCAATAAAAGCAGAATAGAACAGTTTCATCAAAACATCAAAACTCCTCAGCTTCCTTAAAAAGAACAGGCGTTGGTTTCTTCATCAAGCATTCGTAGTTAGTGAGATAATGCACGGTGAATTGGTCATTATTGCGAAATGACCCCGCTCAGGGTGATTCAAGTCCTGCAGCAACCTGTTGGGGTTAATTTTACAACAATGACCGACTCCTGTACATTTTCCCCTATTTCATTTGTAAATTATACTCTTATGAGTTATCTTGAGTCGTAGGTAAAGCCAGATCTTTTCTCAACACTTTATGGGAGCATCTGTCTCAAACTTTCTTAAGACCAGTAGCAATAATCACAGTGGATCCTCACGCTGCCAAAAACAGAGCTTCAATCATGTTTCTCTCCCCCTGTCAGTGTGTGTGTGTGTTTGTGTGTGTGTGTGTTTTAATACAGGCAGAAAGTCTAGGTTCCGTGTTTCATTTTTAATAAAGCATCACACAAACACAAATAAAAGCTAAAACACATTGTAAGAAACAGGCTGCAGAGACTCAGGACTGATTAACCGTGATGCTGATCACTAACACAGTCACATATTTCAAAGCCAGAGGAGACTGCTACACATCAAGCATGAAAAGATTCAGATTTCAAAGGACTCAGCGAGCACTCATTAAACATTTAAACATGACATAAACAAAAATATGTTTACATTTTTCTCACTACATGCTCTGAGGTCACAAGCAGAACATTTGTTACGCTGCAAACACGCAATAAAATCCTGTGAAATAATAATAGTAATAAAAATGAACTGCAAGTGAAGCAACAACACAGGCGAAATGATATATAATGTGCTGTAGCTGCACAGCAAACGATCAAACACATGAACACACAGATGTATTTATTACCACTGATGGTGTAGAAAGCACACAGTGAAACTCAAACTAAACACAGAGCTGAAACGTTGTGTCACAGCAGCGGTTAAATGTCCTCTGCACAGTCACCGCTCAGCCACCCGACCCTAAGAGAGGCAGAAAATGGAAACTGTAGTTTACAGAAACAGTTTGACATTTTGGGGAAAATGACTCTGGCAACATATCTTCATACAATTATTTATCTAATGAATTAGAACCCTACGAATGATGTTAGGTTCTTAATAATAATAATAACTTTATTTGTAGAGTATTTTTCAAGCTGACAGCACAAAATGCAAAAGTGATGCTAATAAAAGATAAGCATACACATACACCTACAGCAACATATAAACTTAAACACATATATACCTGTAAGCATGCCATAAACACACTGCTGCAAACACATACACTCCCACACACAGACTGAGTCTATCAACTGTCAGGAAAAGCCAATCTGTAAAAAGCTTTGAGACAAGTTTTTAAGACGTGAACAGAGTCAGCTGATCTGACGCTCAGTGGGAGGCTGTTCCCAAGCTGAGGAGCAAGAACTGAAAAGGCTCAATCACCCTTCTCTGATGTCAGATCATTGAGGGCCTTGAATGTAATTAAAAGAACTTTAAAATGGACTCGAATGCCGGGTACTCAAGACACGATATCAGCCTGACGCAGCGATGTATGGTGTTGGCTCGGATCATGAACGACGAGTTTCGTAGGTGATAATCCATCGTTTTATTGTTGCTATATTTGTTAATCCTTTGCCAAGAGCAGTTACAAACAAGATAAGACGTTAATGTGTGAGCTTTAGAAGAGCCTTCGGACACAGCCAGGCTAGCTGTTAACAGTCTCTGTGCTACGCTGGCTTACCAGCTGATTATTCTGACTGAACAGAGCATCATCAAGGCTGCTTTCACACCTGCTCTGTCTGGTTCAGTTCAATCAAACTCAAGTTTATTTGCCCCCTCAGTGTGGTTCATTTGTGCAGGTGTGAACACACCAAAACAACCGGACTGAGACCTTCTTGAAGAGGTGGTCTCAGTCCGGTTCCAAAGGAACTCTGGTGCGGTTGGTTTGTGGTGAGAACGTGTTCCGACCTGGATCTGAAGCAACTGCAGTCACATGACACATTGTTTGGGTTAAACATGAGCATGTTACAGTCCTGGAGGATTATTAATGTGCGCCTCCTCCTGTACTGCCTTAATATGCACATTCAGCACATCCAATGCATCAAAACATTGTTTTCTAGTTGGAGCCGCGCCTCGTTTTCAAACTGTATGCTTTGACTCAAATGAACAATGACAGCAATATAGTCCACGATGAGCAGCGCTAAAATCAACCTGCGTAGTTGTCCCTCCATTGTGACATTAGAAAGTGTCACATTTATCTTGACAGTGTACTCTTCTTCAACGTTTGCTTTACTTCCTGGATTTTTCCCACATGGAAATTCTGACCAATCAAGAGCAGCTTTCTCACACAAGGCATTTGATCTGGTCCGCTTGTAAATGCTGCCGTGAGAACACCAACAAACTCTAGGCAATTATACAACTTTGGATCAACATGAGTCCCTGATTCAGACCAAAGGAGACACCACAGGGCTGACAGCAGCCTAACAATCAGTGTTAAAGTCAACAGGCATTTTTACCAAAATGTCAAACTATTGTTCTAAGTATTTCCGTACAGGCTGTTTTTGTGAACTGTTCGTACGTTTTCCTATGAAAAGTAATGCACCAAAGTTCGTACATATCCCACGTACTGATGAACCAGTAATGTGTGCATAGCCAACATATTTTAGCCGGCTGCAGTCATGTGACCAATGCGCTGGTGGAGGAAAAGAAGGAAGCAAGCAGTCAGTTAGGAGACATGTTAGGGTGGCGGATGGATCACAAAATACATGACATTGCCCCGGGACTTTCCCCAGGAGACCACTGCCCGGGGCCATGTGAATTTTGAGTCATTTTAAGGTACGGCCTTTTCCTAAACCTAACCATAGTAACTTCATGTTAATTACTTAACTATGTTAAGGACAGATGTCATCCTTGGGTTGCTAATTTGTATAATATCATACAAACTGTTGTGTGTGCACTTTTGTAGGATATCTTACAGACCGTTGTAGGAGGACACGTTTTTCATTAAAGCAACAAACACAAAAACACTATTATCTTCACTATTAAGAAAAAACCTAACAGGGAATACCTTTGTCTTTCTTCTCCTTTTCTTCCTTGTGAAAGGTCTGCCCGTCTGTCTGAATCCAGCGGAGTTTAAAGTCTGATAGTCCGTGTTTCTCCAGTTTGGCGTGCAGCTGTAACGTTTGAGACATAAAAGTAAAAACTGTGAATATCACAACATTAAAACCTTTGACACACATCTTCCTTTGGTCCCTCTCCACTGGCAGATAATGTAGGTTAGCAATGAAAATGACATAATAAAGACATAACCTGGAGATTTCTTACTTTCTTTAGATTTTAATGTTTTTTTTTCTTTTGTGGGAATTTTGAAATCTATTGAAAACCAGCGCAGACATCGAGCCTCATTTATCAATCTAACATGCAAACCAGCGCCGATCTGAGCACAGAAATCATCCAGTGATAGGGTTCATGTGTTATTTATGAAACGTTCTTATCTCAGCGATCACAGCGTGGGAACAATCAGGCATCTAAACTGTCATTTAAATATCCCGGCCCAGTATATTATTGATTCAGAGGCCTCGCCCTGAAAGTTGAAGACATGAAGGGAGTAATACGGCAGAGAGGAGAAACTTCAAGGACAAATTTAACCAACTGGTTTTATTTGGCATCCTGAAAAGTCTCAATTGAAGTTGGAAAAACGCAGTATGGAAAGAAAACACTGCTGTCACACTGCCACCTGTATCGGCCTAACGTGTGGTGGAGGACACACAGACTCATCATCTATGTCTGTGCTGGACAACAATAAAAATTGATTTGCTAAGGCTGCTAGTATTTAAGTAATTACACGGTTGCAGAGTTTATTTATTTGATCGCAGCCTCTCGTACGTTCGTTCAACACAGTCTCACTCCGACATCGTCACATATTGACGTTTCAAAAATACGGGGTTAGGTTTAGGAAAAAAGAGAAGCGTTTGGCTGTAGAATGAACATCACTCTCTCAGATGAAAGTTGGTGTTTGTTGACTCGAAACTCGCAGTTTCTTTGCCTTAACTTTTGTCCTTGTCCGGCTGCATTTCCCCCTGATGTCGAAACCGGCTGCGTATCATGCTGACGTTAAAGGACGCCTTTTTTTCAATGGTTTCTGTAGCCGTAAGTCACGGCCCAAGCATCAGATTTCGACGATTTCGGAGTGAGACCAGGCTCATTCATTTTGTAAATGAGGGCCACTGTGTGGTGTGTTTAAAACGTCTTTCCAAAACCAGAAACAGAAGAACAAACTTGTAAGAGATCGATTAAACAGTGTGTTTCTTTGCTCTAATGGAAGCTGCAAACGTTAGCTCAGCCAGCTAACTACCTTACTTACCACAACCAGGGTTCTCATTTATAAAACCATCCACATTAAAAGCCAAAAATGGCGTGCGCTAAAAAATATCTCACAATTTCTACAGCCAAGCTTCCACCTCACCATCTGCGTCGCCAATTTCCCATCTCAAAAATGTTCGTAAGCATGGGTCGAGGTTTCTCCCATCAAGTCTGTTTTTATAGATCACACATGGGAGGTGGCGTGCGCCTCTTTTTGGCCTCATTTTGTGCCTACACAGTGTTTAAAAATGAGACCCCAGGTGTTACTTTAAACCCAGGGAGAATATCATGAACCTACTACAAAGCTCAGTTCAGGACTAGCACATTTACAGCTTAATAACCAGTCGTGGATTCAGCTGAATGAGAGTTTAGCTAACGTTAACATCTCGGGAAGTTGCCCGTCCAACAACCTTAGCCAGGTATACGTTTAGCACCTTTAAACATTACCTGCTCCAACATCTGCTGCTGAACAGCAGGGTCATTCAGGTCCGCCTCAGACCGGAACTTTAACTTCAGTGTCGTTTTGTGCTGCGGGACTGGATAAGACACAGTTTGACAGATAAAATGGTACTTTGCCTCACAGTCAACATCCCACCATGTCCCTGTGGCTGTGTTGACTGCAGTGCATGATGCCCCGTTGTTGTCAGGCTGGTTCTGGTTCCAGACGGTGAAGCCCCTGGGGGTCTTGTCAGACCACTGACCCCACCTCTTTCTAGTGAGACCGATCCAAGTGGTGCCTGATAGCAGTGAGGAAATGGCATTGTTCTCAGACATGTTCCTCACGCTGACGAGGTCCGTGTAGTGGGACCTACAGTGTTTCTTAGCCATGCCCCACCTCCTCTCACTTTTCACTAAAATGTACCTGGAAGGACCTCGTTCTGAAAGAAAACACAAAGTAAGGACAACAGTTTGGGCTGTGCATCGGCCTTCTTCCTCACAGCATTTGATTACTGAGGTAAAGAAAAGAAACATTTTGTCACAGCCCGGTTGGGTCACCAGTTTCCCCGTGTTTTTCCTAGTCCTCTGTTTCCCCTCCCCCGTCTGTCGCTCTAGGTTCATCCCAATGCCTGATCTCAGATCCATCTTTCCCTCACTTGCGTCTCTGCCTTGCGTCTTAGCTCCGCCCTCATAAGACACGCGGGAGAGATGCAAGGGTCAGATTCGAGGAGAGAACAAATGAGGAAGTATGTCTTTAGAGAAACGAGGCGTCTTTTCCTCTCACGTGAAGCAACCTCTGTTTTAATGATGGCGGCAGGTGATTACAGGTGATCAGCTGTCAGGAGGTTTTATTACCAGCTGTAGAAACTTTCAATGATACATACATGTTATATACACCGATCAGCCAGAACATTAAAACAACTGACAGATGACATGAACCATACTGACCATCTCGTTACAATGCCCTGCTCTGCTGGGAAACCTTTGGTCCTGGCATTCATGTTGACGCCACTTGAAGCACTTCACTCATCCAAACACCGCTGCGGACCAAGTTCCCCCCCTCATGGCAATAACACTCCTCGATGGCAGTGCCCACCTCTCCAGCAGAACATGCACCGTGCCTCACCACAAGCAATGCTCAGAAATTGCCAAAGGAAGACTGAAAGGCATCAACCTGACCTCTGAAGTCCACAGATTTCAATCCGATCAAGCATCTGTGGGACGTGCCAGTATCCCACCTCACAGCACACAGGTTTCAAGGATCCACCGCCAATGCCCCAGTGCCATACTCCACAGGACACCGATCCAGTCCGATCCAAAAAGGCCCCACTGTGGCTCGGGGGTACCGGCACATCCCACGAATACTCATTCAGATTGGGATCCAGGTCGATGCGTTGAGCTCTCTGTCACGTTCTTCGGGCCACTCCTGACCAGTTTTTGCAGTGAGGCATGGCGCATTGTTCTGCTTGGGGGGGCCACTGCAATCAAGGAGCATTGTTGCCATGGGGGGAAGGGGGGTGTGCTAGGTCTGCAGCGGTGTTGGGCCCCTACAGCCCTAAGCACTCCCAGACTTCCCAGGAAGACACCTGCAAAGTCAGCAAGTCTTCAAGTGTGGTAAAGTCTGGACATGCCTGTACTAACTAACTAACTAATGAACTGCAGACCAGTTTGGGTGGTAGAGGACAGGGGGACAATTGTGTCCAAAATCCAGCCGCTTTATGACATATTTGCCAAAATTCATTTGAGTTTAAATTTCTGTAAATACTTTCACAGCAACAGTTGATGTAAGATATTAATTTAGATAAGTGATCACAGAGCATGTGATTAATGTTACAGTTTATGTTAGGTGAAGTTTCTGCTTCAGGTTTTGACTTCCCTGTGGAGTATTTCATTTGTGTTGAATTTTAATAAAGCAACTTGGAACTAAAAACCTTTCTTACCGTTGTAGCAGACTGCAGGATGTCTTTGCACACAGTTGCGGTCATGCCAAAACCCGCCCTGTGCCATTATGGTGCAGCCCTCCACAGACCTCCTATTGTCAGGCTCATTTTCTTTCCAGTTGCTGAACTCATCGTTTAAGTCTTTATTTCCCAGCGCCCACTTCCATCCTTTCATGTCATCATAAAGCCCTATCCACGCATATTGTCCACTGCCTTTCCGTACACTCATCATTCTGTCGTTGTCCTCTTCGTCGTCTACAGTGGCGAGGTCATTGAAGTTCTCTCTGCAGTACCTCTGAGCTTCAGCCCAGGTCCTTAACCTCCTTACATAGTGGTACTTTCTGATGATGTTTGTAGACAGAGCAGACAGCCCTGGTGGATAAAGGACTGTTTTTCATTTACACTCATGTTTTCTACTGTGATACAATCATCATGCAGCAAGTACAACCTTTAATAAATGCACACAGATCATTTTGACTGGAGACTGTCGGTGTGATTCAGCACTGTGATGCTATACTGAAGCTATAGTTTGAGCTGATGTTACGTTGGATTGCATTATATTTCAAAGTGTTCACGTTACTGTAAATCTGTGTGTCTATCCCACTGCCTTACACACACCGTTCACACACACACACACACACACACACACACACACACACACACACACACACACACACACACACACACACACACTCGTGTCTCTGACCTGAGAGAGTGAGCACAAACAGCAGTGTTGTCTTCATCCTGGAAATAAAAACATGCAGAACACATTCATTTCTTTTCTGATTAGCAGGTTCTTGTTTTCTAAAAATGAGGGAAAGCTTTGAAACAGCTTTGGTTTCATGATCTGTGTAACACTCCCAGGTTACGATAAAAGAAGAGACGTACACACACAAAGACAGAAGATCATCAGGCCTACCTTAGAAAGTTCCAGCTTGTGTCTCCACAGTTTGTCCCGACACATCTCAAACCTGTACCAAGTATTCACTTCATTTATTCAGCTTCTCCCTCCTGATCAGAAGTAATTATGCAAAGCCATGTCAGTCATGTGCTCCTGACTTTAGAAAACAGGATGTGGAAACATACAAATCAAGGCGGAGAAATTGAGCGTGTGACCTTTAACTCGGTCACGAAGAACATGATGACCTGAAGACATGAAAGCAGCAGGTGTTAGTGTGAGGAATAGTTAACCTGTATGATAACAGTCAGATTAAATGTCCGTCTATCCAGTGCTGCTTACTGAGGGTCTCTGGAGGCTGGAGCTTATCCCAGCATGCACTGGTGGAGAGGCAGACAGTCACATACCCATATTTGGAGGGCTCATACATTTACATTTATCTGATAGAAACCTTCATCATGAACATCAGTGTTCAGATATTTACTGTAAAAGTAATAATACTGCAATCATGAAACTCAAAAATGAGTTTAAGTAAAAGTGTGTAGGCCTGGAGCTGGAGCTCTTCTCTGATGTCACAGAAACAAAGACTTATACTGATATTATAAGGGAGAAGGTTCATTTAGGAAATTCAAACATCTACATATTGAAGGGCTTCCTTAAACACCAGTTTATTTTGGAAGGATATTATACAAATAACAAAGGCCTGCAGTGTCTTTGTTTTTGTTGTTGTCAACTTGCGATTGTTGTGGTTGAGCTAGTCTGGAATATTGTTATGCCAACATGACATTTCTATTGTGTGACTATGTGTGTTGTGAGAGGTACATCGTTTGGTTTTTGTCTGCTGTTTGTTTCCACTGCTTTGGATTCGTTTTGGGGTTTTTTTGATTCTGCAACAAAAAAAGGGAAAATGGCTCTGTCTTCTCGTTTCTTACTTTTGCTTTAAAACAAAAATGAGAAAACAGTTTAATTTTGGTTTGGTCTGTTTTAAATAACAAATGAATCCTGAAGTATCCAATGATAACCTGACCGCAGTCGTATGTGTCGGGGCCAGCTGGACAGGTATCAAACAAACTGTCACAACACCAGTACGGAGTCTAACGTGCACTAAAGTGTAACTGAAGTCAAAATGATTGAGGTGAAACTAAAGATTTAGTCATTATTGTTAATGCTCGTTTTTTTATGGCAGACTTTATCTTACTGGAAAGTGCTGTGTTTGTCCACATGTCGCAGTGTCCTCGGGCAAGACATTAAACTCTAAACTGTGCTTGGACAGCACCTTGCCTCCAGTCCGATGACATCAGTGTGTGTGTGAGGCAAACACTGTCAACAATTTGGATAGAAGTGCAGTATATAATGTTACAGGACTGAAGCAGTGTTCTTCTCTGACATGCTGTCTCAAAAACAACAATAGGAAAACACTGGTGTGTTATTTTATCACAGCGACAGTACTGTAATGTCCTAAACACGATGTCTCTTTGAGGACGGACACTTCTCTGTGCATGACAGGAAACATCTTCACTGAAGTGTCGGCCTTTTTTTCCTAGTGTCCGACACATGTTTGGTTTGCTGTCAGTGATTTAGGAAGTCCTGAAGTAATTATGTAAAACCAGCATCTTTATCTCACTGGTTGCTTGGACTCTGATTTTCATGCACTATGAGGTGGTGAAATGAAGCATGCGGCCGTCTGCTGCAGGGTCATTCACATTATCAGTGTAAGCAAACTAAAGGTGACAGGAAGGTTACGGCCGTTAACACGCAGCCTCTCGCCAGAGGACGCTGCATTGTGTTGCAACAAGAGCTGAGTCACATTCAGCGTCTTGGGCGGACAATGCTGTATTTTTTGCCAGAGTCCTCCTCATTGGCACCCCCATGCATCCATGGAGAGGTCTCATTTAAATAAATCTTTTTTAAAAATCCAGTGCTGTTGTCCTTCTCGATGCAGCCTCGTTGGGAACTAAAGAGCTGTGAAAGGCTGTGTGGTGAAAAGATGAACTATTGCTCTGTTTCCACCAAACCCTTTGAACCAACAGTAACCCTTCAGACATGGTACCTAGACCCTCGGTCTGTTTAGTGTTTCCACTGCAAACAGTCCTCTCATGGTTCGAATTATGGGGGAGCCAGGAGGAGCTTGGCTCACCTGAAAGCATCATCTGAGACGTTTAGAGGGAGCTCAAAAAATTGTCCGTATTTCTTTTACAGGTTATATTTTATTTTCCGTACATACATGTCTGGGCTCAGCCTTAGAGACAGGGGGAGGAGTCAGACATCTGGAGGGAGCTCGGAGTAGAGCCGCTGCTCCTTCATGTTGAGGTGGTTCAACATCTGATCAGGATCCTCCTGGTCCAGCTGGTAGGAGGCCCCGGGGCAGACCCAGAACACACTGGAGGGATTATAGATCTCATCTGGCCTGGGAACACCTTGAGGTCCTCCAGGAGGAGCTGGAGAGTGTTGATGAGGAGAGAGACGTCTGGGGTGCTTTGCCCAGCCTGCCGGATAAGCAGATGAACATGGATGGATGGATGGATATCAATAGTGTGTGTTTTTTTGCTCATTATATTCCATTTTCCCAAATCTGTCTTCACAACTCTTTGTCCGTTCCTGCTGTGGCAATCCATATGTGGCGGCGCAACATAAATTACTGGGTTTACGTTGGCACCTGAACTTCTCATCACTGAGTTGTTTTGGTGCTGTAAATTGTAAAACAAACGGTTTGGGCAGTTTATGGCTAAGTCAGAATGTCAAAATGAGTTTGCATTACTCCACAGACAGACGTGAAACGTCAGGACAGTGAGGGGACAGTGACTGTAAACGACAGAGAGGGACAGGAGGAGAGAGAGGGAGACGCTGTTTAATTTCGCTGTTGTTAAAAACAAGTTTGCTGAATAATGCTCAGGATTTTGTTAAAGTGATGGACTGTTCTTGAAGGGGTGTGAATGAGAAGCAGACAGATGTTATCTGCATCCTCCTGCTCTCGTGATTTTGTTTTTGTTTGCTCTGATCGGGCTGTTAAATGTCTTCACTGATTCTTATGTTGTTATTTTGCCTCCATGAAATGTTGCTAACAGTATTAACTTCCTGTCATAGTAATCGTATAATGTTTATCACATCAACCCTGCAGTTTACTGAGCTGCTGCGGCCTGATATGTATGTGTGTGCATGTGACCTGTTAAGTGGTTGTGCGCACCAGGAAATAGGCCCCCCCCAAAGCCACTGTGTAATTTGAACCCTGAGTCCTCTTAAATGTGGGCGGGGTTGTTGTCACTCACTGCTCCGTCCAGCACGCGCTGTATTTCCTCATCAGTATAAAAGGACATTTACAACAGATTAAAACATGGATTAACTGATTCATTAAATCACAGAGTGGTAAAACTATAAATCATGAAATCAAGTGAGATTTTAAAAGATTTGCAGCAGCATGAAGCATAAAAAGAAAGTTTCAGACCTGTATCAGGAAAGTCAGAGCGAGTTAAAGGCTAAAGTGAACAGATGCGTTTCTTTCTTTTAAAAATATTTAGTGAGCTAGTTTTCCCGATATCTGTGAGCTGTCATGATCCTGGGTTTGTTTATATTCTGTTATCCTATGGACTTTGTTTTGGAGGTTTCTGTTTGTGTTTCATGTTATTCATTCATGTTTAATCTGCTTCCTGTTTTATTTTGTAGATTCTCTCCTCATGTGTCCTGTCTGGTTTTACTTCCTGTCTTTGTGTATTTTCTGTCACACCTGTCTCGTTAGTCCCTCCCTGTTTCCTGAGTCTTCCCTTCACACCTGTCCTGTATTAGTCTTGTCTGCTCCACCCTTGTTGTCAGCCAGCCTCCATCTCCCTCCTTTTACCTGTGTCCTCCTCCTCCAGCTGTGTCTCGTTCTTGTGATTAGTTTTCTGTGTATATATACCTGTGTGTTCCCCTTTGTCCTTTGTCAGTCTGTCTGTGTTCGTCCTCCTGTGTTCATTCTCTTTCTCACCCCTGTGTTCATGGTGTCATTTCCTGTCTGGTGTTCTGTGTGGGTTTTGGTTTGATTTTGGTCATTGTATTATCGTGGTTGGTTTTCAGTTTGGTTTTGCTCTGATTTCATTTGGACCTTTAGTGACCTGCCTGTACTGGATGTTTTCTACCAGCTGCCTTAAAGCTCACTTTTTGTCAAGAATTCAACCAGCCTGTTCGTCTGCATTTGGGTCCTTCTTGAACGGATACAGAAGGCTGCATCCCTGATCTTCCTCCAATAAACCAGCAGCACATGATCGCAGTGTTCTTGGAGACAAATAGTTAACAAGGGAGTTGGCACTGTAGCTCAGTCTCAGCTCATGTAGGGCTTAAAATCAATTCTAAATGTAACAGGAAGTCAGACTAAAGCCTGTTAACAATAACAGCAGATTGTCATTCTTTCAAAAGCCTAATTTCAATCATTTCTCCTTCCCCACTGTGTGTGTGTGTGTTTTAATTCATGTTCAGAGTCTTGTGTTATTGTTCCATATTTAATAAAGCATCACACACAAAAGAAAAGGCGTTTGCTACCAATCAAAGATTAAAAACATCATGAGATATTAACTGCTCACACTCACACTGATAGTTATCTCTGATGCTCACTGTTAACACAATCACATTATTCAAAGACTGAGAAACATCAACCACTAGAAGTTTTAACATTTAAAAGGACTCAGCAAGTCCTTATTAACATTTTAATCTGACTCAAAAACATTTATGTATTTTTCAGACTTAACTCAAACCTCACTAAATTCCCTGAGGTCACAGGCTAAACTCTGCCTTTACAATATTCTTTAAACTGCAAACATGCAAAACAACAAAACAAACAAACTGTCAAACACACATTTTAAGTAATAAGAAATCTTTTTCATGATGAACTCTGACTGATGCAACAACACAAACAAATTATACGTGCATATATCATGTACACAGCATGCAACCAAACATATAGACACACAAAGCCATTAGATAATGTAGAAAATATGTAGTGAAGCTTGAAGACATCGTGTTACAGCAGCAGTTGAATGTGTTGAAGGCCACAACGTCCTCTGTAGTGATCACTCAGCCACCCAACCCTGTGAAGGGCAAACATGGAAGTTATACATATGGCTTATAAGTACTTTAAATAGGTAGTCGACATTTTGGGAAAAACAATTGTTGGTTTTCTTGTTGAGATTTGGATAAGAAGATCATTATCACTCTGATATCTATTTCATTCTACGGCATAAATATGTCAGTAAATACCCCACTTGAAGACACTTGTGTATCTTCAAAATGGCGGTTACCAACAAGTGGCTAAATGAGACGACAGAATGTCACCACACTGTACACGGCTTCACAACCTTATTGGGGTGGTGACGTTAAAAGCATGCGACCACGGTGTAGTTTGTTTAAAACCTAATGTTAGCTTTTTACCTTTCAGTCCCTTCTCACGGCAAGAAAACTTGAATTTGCAGCCAATTTTGTCAAAAATTGTGATAAAATTGCTGCATTTTTGTGGAAAATTGCAGAAAATGACAAAAATTGCAAGTCAGGGGAAAAAAATGTGTTTTTTTTTTTTTTTTAACTACTGTCTCCAAAAAATAAGTGATGTAATGACTTGCTATAGTAATCATAGTGAATATTCCAAAAACAGCTGCAAATGTTTCAGTTCTCTTCTTTAGTTTTATTGAATTAGTTTCAAAACATGGACTCCAATAATGTTTTCCAAAAATCCTGAGTGAATATTGTAGCTCTCAAAGCAGACAATGTGACTGTAAAACAACATGTAAGCTACATCTGCTGTAAACAGAACATTTGAATCAATTCAACACATATTGTATGCATTTAAACAATGGACAATTCTTATGTCAATACAGAGCCTTTCTCCATACTGTAGTGACATTAGCGCCATTTGATGACGCTTCAAATGACGTCACATGCGCGACGACTTCCGGTCAGCTGGGAAATGCAGAAAAAATGCCGGAAAATTGCGGGACTTTTGATAAATTGCAAGCCCGGACTTTCGCTGAATTTGTGTTAATTATTGCGATCACGATTTTCAGGAGGGATTGACTTCTGGTGATTCAGAAGTGTTCATTTGTGTGTCCCAAACTTTAGTTTCCCACAGAAACTTTTTTTGCAATAATTTTTCTGCAATAATCCAGAATAGGTTTTTTGACTTTGGTAACTTTGGCGTTGGTGTACAAAGAAAACGTCGCCCCTAAACATTAGTGCTATATCGAGGGCAACTGGACTTGCTTGAGTTTCTTGAAGACGTTTCACCTCTCATCCAAGAAGCTTCATCAGTCCTGACTGTTGCAGAGCCGCAGGCTTTAAACTCTGTGTGGGTGTGAACCCTGACAGAGTCGTTTAGGTCACATGTGAGTCGTTGACCCACCTGGCCATCACGGAAAGTAACAAACCCAGAAAAACAAATCTCTATTATTTAGAAAAACCCTTAAGGGAATACCTTTGTTTTTCTTCTTCTTTTCTTCCTTGTGAAACGTCTGCCCATCAGTCTGAATCCAGCGGAGTTTAAAGTCTGATAGTCCGTGTTTCTCCAGTTTGGCGTGCAGCTGTAAGGTTCAAGACATTAAAGTAAAAACTGTGAATATCACACATCACAACCTTTACACCAACAATCCTCCTCTCTCACTTTCCTGAGATTTTTTTTCATTGAAAAAGAGCACAAACACTGTGTGAGAGCCGGTGTCCTTTAATGTCTTTCCAAAACCAGGAACAAAAGAGCAACTTGACAAGAATAAACAATTTGTTTATATGTGCGGAGGGGAAGGTAACAGGAAGTGTGACACTAGGACCCAGGTGAGGAGCAGAGTCTATAAAAAGGGGCAGGAAGATCAGCGGCTGAGGCCAACCTTTGTTTCATCTCTGATTCTGTGGGCTGCCTTTTTAAAATGCATTTAAAAGCATGGTTTTAAGAGTAAAACTGTAGAACAATAAAATATTTCTTTGCTGGTATAATGCTTAAAAATGTGTTTGGTAGATTCTGGTGAGGCACATCAGCCAGGAAACAAGGTATGCCCAAGCAGAGCAAAATTGTTTCTTAAAAGTTTGTTTTTAGTCCCTGTTAATATAACGTTAACATGGTTTTTTTTTTTTTTTATGAAAATAGATTCCAGTCACCTGCATGTCTCTGACTGGGAGAAGAGACTGTGTTCCAGTATAGCAGGTATATTATTTGCTTTTAAATTACTTACATTGACATTACTTTTTATTTTATGTTTTGTAAAATGTTTCTCGTAAAGTTTTCCTTTGGATTTTAATGTGCTTTTGTTTCTTTTAGTTTTCAAACAAGGAAAACTATTGAGGAGCCAACCACTGTGTTTCCCAGATTTACTGTAAAACTTCAGTTAAAAGCCTTATTGTCCAAATTGCCGGGAGTGGCTACACATTTTGACAAAGAAAGGCCTGTCTCAAATAGAGGCCTGGTCTGGTTCTTTGGATTGATGACTACCAGCTTGACGTTAGCTTCCTGTTTAGATCGCACATATAAATATAAGTGTTTAAACTTTTGTCAATACGGTGATGCTACACATCGTTCAGTGATTTATGTCAATCATAGCCCAGGCTATTAATAGAAGTTTTACGGTTGTTAAAGGAGGACTGCGTGGCAACCATTACCTTTTTTCATGTTTTATGCTTCTACCCTCCTTGATAGTGCAGTCTAGTCTCACGTTGTTCACTATGCCTTTAATCTGTGATTTGATTTGTACACTAACTGGACTGTTTACCCCGTCACTCCTCTGTCATGGCTTGCAGTTTGGCCTTTTATTGAAATTACCTGCTGTTCATTTGAATGGAGTCAATAAAATCTATTTCTATGGTATAGCAGACTCCAGTTCATCCTGATCACATGCGCTCTCACTGACGCTGCAAATGTTAGCATGACCAGCTAACCAGCTTACTACAGACTAGTGTAACTTCCACATCAAGGAGAATATCATTAGCTGACTACGTTATTTTGTGAGGTCACAGGTTACATTACAAAAAGACCTGTTCAGGTCTAGCATCGTGAAAG
This sequence comes from Cephalopholis sonnerati, assembly GCA_019142605.1. Lineage (NCBI taxonomy): Eukaryota > Metazoa > Chordata > Actinopteri > Perciformes > Serranidae > Cephalopholis > Cephalopholis sonnerati. Next base: position 39,155,534 of record JAGQAX010000014.1, on the reverse strand, counting down.
TGATTCTCTGACACTCCAACAACCCGAGCCAAACTCGTTACCAGGGATTTTGTACGTTTAGCAGATTGAATCAGTACCTGCTTCAACATCTGCTGCTGAACAGCAGGGTCATTCAGGTCCGCCTCAGACCGGAACTTTAACTTCAGCGTTGTTTTGTGCTGAGGAACTGGATAAGACACAGTTTGACAGATGAAATGTTTCTTTGACGCACAGTCAGTATTCGACCATGTTCCTGTGACCGTGTTGACCGTGGTACATGATCTCATCTCCTGACTGCTTGTTGGCTCCTTTTCGTTCCATTTAGTGAAGGTCCTGGGGGTCTTGTCAGACCAGTAAACCCAGGGCTTCCTGTGGAGACCAATCCAGCTTCTTTCTGTCAGCAGTGAGGAAATCTTGTTATTCTCAGACATGTTCCTCACACTGGCAAGGTCTGTGTAGTGGGACCTACAGTAACTCTTAGCCTGTTGCCATTTCATCTGAGTTTTCACTAAAACGTAGCTGTGAGGACCTTTTTCTGAAAGAAAACAGAAAATAGGGACAGCAGGTTGGGCTGTGCATTGGCATTTTACCTTCGAGAATGACACTGGATACTAAAGCCCCGCTTCCACCAAACCCTTTCAGTACAGTCCCTCTGGAACCAGCAGTAACCCTTCAGACATGGTACCTAGACCCTGGGTCTGTTCAGACAGTCCTCTTAAATGTGGGCGGGGTTGTTGTCACTCACTGCTCCGTCCAGCACTGGCTGTATTTCCTCATCAGCGGTGACACAGATGGAAGTCTGCACCTGGTTTATGGTCCACAGAACGAGGCTGCACGCCCACATTTTCACAACAAAATCCAACAGGCTGCAGTGAGAGTCTCTCTCCATGGGATATTTCAAAATAGCAGCTTTGTGCATTTAGTCCTTCTCAGGCAAGCTCAGGGGTTTAGTGTTGCTGTAGCCCACAGGAAGTGAGGATTAGAATATATGACCTTCACATAATCTGCTCCAAATTCATCTATAGAAACACTTGAAGATCCACTCATTACTAAAAGTGTCTGTCATATAAAAACTAAAGTGATGCTCAAAGTTGTTCTATTGGTACCATCCACAACTTTTCACTGTGGAGACGGAAACAAAGCAAACTGAAATGAACTGACCTGAACTGCGTGGTGGAAACGGAGCTTCAGGTAATGATACAGTGAAATATTTACAGTAGGCTCCTGGGTCCAACCTCATCACCAGAATTAATGCTTGTGTTGTATGTTTCTTCGATCCATGTTACATTTGTACATTTCATATGTTAAATTTGCATGTTGATATCTTATGTTCTAGTTTTCAATTTCATGTTGTGACAGAGTTTGGAGAAGATCATGTCTGGCTTAAAATACCTGGTTTGGTTGCAACAAAAGTGGCATTAAATGTGTCGTTTTGTGTCCACAGAAAGGCAGTCTGGAAATATTAAAAATCCTTTATGGTAGTGGCTAAATCATTAAAAGAGCCAACATGTTTCGACCAGTCTTCGTCAGGGCTTTCAAAACAATGACCTGCAGTGGTAGAAACACGTCGACTCTTTTAATCATTTAGCCACTACAGTTAAGGCTTTTTAATATTTTTTCAGAGTGCCTTGATTGTCTTCCTGTCAATCCTGTTGTATCCTGTTGTCCACGAGCACCTGACACAAGATTTTGATCTACGTTTGTATATACAGAGCAACCAGTCATCTCTCTCTTTACCTGGTTTTATTTGTTGGTCTCAAACAGTTCTGCTGTATGCTGCTTGGCAGCACTCTCATCCAGGTACTCATCACTTACACCTATAATCTGAGCTACATCATGATTTATATGAAATGTAGACATGTAATGTATCTGTGATTTGCAGAAAAGTGCAGCTGGGCTGCTGGGTCTGATGTAATTACAAGAAAGATGTAAAAAAATTTGAAATTAAAGTGCAAATGTCACCTATTAAAACATCCAGTTGCTTGTGACTTAGTGATTGTTATTGAGACGTCTGTCAGGAATTTTCTGGAGCACATTAAAAAAACAACAAATACTGACCAAACCACTCAACAAAGACATTAAATAAAGCATAAGAATAATCTATAGAAAGTCTCAGTGCTGCTGTGAAACTGCGCCCACTAAAAGTTTATCTTGGGGACAGTCAGCAGAGGAGATACCCACACACCAAAACAACAGGAAAGGTTCATAGGCCGAGATCAATGCAAAAAAAAAAAACATCCCTGCACAAAAAGAAGCAGCAAACGTTTCAGTCCTGGACTTTCATCATATAGCACCAACGAAGGACTAAACCAGGACTAAACGTTGCTGTTTTTATTCACTTTTGAAAAATTTTTTTTTTGCACTTCAGGCACCCTGATTTTCATGCACGGATATCCTAAATAAATTGACTCTTTTTTGCATTGATCTCAGCCTGTGAACTTTTTTTTGTGGCTGTCCAGCCCAGCTGTATTGGTGTGTTTGTATCTCCTCTGCTGTCACAATCAAAATAAAACCACGGACATGAATAAGAGAACGTAGGTAAACTTAATAAAACATGGGATGTATTAACAAAATCAAAACACCAACGACAATATAAAATACAAACAAATGAAAAGCAGTGTGGTCAGGCATGTCTTCATGACGATAGTCATGAGGTTAAAGGAAAGAAATGGGTCTTTAGATGGGATTTTTCTTACCAGAATAGCAGACTGCAGGACGTGCAACCCCACATGTCGAGTCATACCATGACCCTTGTGGTAATACGAAAACACAGGCCTCCCAGCGGGGCCTACTGTTAGGCTCAGTTTCTTTCCAGTTGCTGAACTCATCGTTGAAGTCTTTATTTCCCAGCGCCCACTTCCATCCTTTCATGTCATCATAAAGCCCTATCCACGCATATGTTCCACTGCCTTTCCGTACACTCATCATTCTGTTGTTGTCCTCTTCGTCGTCTACAGTGGCGAGGTCATTGAAGTTCTCTCTGCAGTACCTCTGAGCTTCAGCCCAGGTCCTTAACCTCCTTACATAGTGGTACTTTCTGATGATGTTTGTAGACAGAGCAGACAGCCCTGATGGATAAAGGACTGTTTTTCATTTACACTCATGTTTTCTACTGTGATACAATCATCATGCAGCAAGTACAACCTTTAATAAATGCACACAGATCATTTTGACTGGAGACTGTCGGTGTGATTCAGCACTGTGATGCTATACTGAAGCTATAGTTTGAGCTGATGTTACGTTGGATTGCATTATATTTCAAAGTGTTCACGTTACTGTAAATCTGTGTGTCTATCCCACTGCCTTACACACACCATTCACACACACACACACACACACACACACACACACACACACACACACACACACACACACACACACACACTCGTGTCTCTGACCTGAGAGAGTGAGCACAAACAGCAGTGTGGTCTTCATCCTGGAAATAAAAACATGCAGAACACATTCATTTCTTTTCTGATTAGCAGGTTCTTGTTTTCTAAAAATGAGGGAAAGCTTTGAAACAGCTTTGGTTTCATGATCTCTGTAACACTCCCAGGTTACGATAAAAGAAGAGACATACAAACACAAAGACAGAAGATCATCAGGCCTACCTTAGAAAGTTCCAGCTTGTGTCTCCACAGTTTGTCCCGACACATCTCAAACCTGTACCAAGTATTCACTTCATTTATTCAGCTTCTCCCTCCTGATCAGAAGTAATTATGCAAAGCCATGTCAGTCATGTGCTCCTGACTTTAGAAAACAGGATGTGGAAACATACAAATCAAGGCGGAGAAATTGAGCGTGTGACCTTTAACTTGGTCACAAAGAACATGATGACCTGAAGACATGAAAGCAGCAGGTGTTAGTGTGAGGAATAGTTAACCTGTATGATAACAGTCAGATTAAATGTCCGTCTATCCAGTGCTGCTTACTGAGGGTCTCTGGAGGCTGGAGCTTATCCCAGCATGCACTGGTGGAGAGGTAGACAGACACATACAGTTCGTTAAAGAGCCATTTGGAGGGTTCATACGTATGTTTGATAGAAACCTTTATTCTGAACATTAGTTTTAAGATGTCACTGAACACTGCTCTCTACACAAACAAAGCAGCACATGAGACAGACAGTCTATAAGAAAATCATACTCCATTGCCTCGTAGAGTTTTTAATGACCTCACCACATACAACTAAAAAGAGAAGAGTCTCTGACGCAAACATCAACTGCTCGTGAACTGTGGTCAAACTGTCAAAACAGGTGGTGTTGATCAAACATGAATCAAGATTCTGTTACTGCATTGCCTGTTTCTCACCTCTATTGTTTTCAGAAACATATTTTAGTGTACTGTTTAGCTGTAAAATGAGACTCGTTGACTCCGTCATTAGAAGTGTAACCATAATTACTGCACACATTATATTTTGGGTTATTTTTATTACTTCAGTTATTGTGTTATTTATTAATGAGTATATTATTTATATTTAAGTAGAAATATATTCAGCATCATAAAGCTACTGGTAAATTATAATTTCATTGTCATTTATAGTATTTGTATTTTGTTATTTGTATTTCCATGTGCGGTGTTCAAGTGGAGTCATTGTGTTCCCTTGGTTAGGAGCTCATGGGTTCCTACCTGCCCTTGTTTTGTGGGGACAGGTATGAGTGATACACAAGAGAGAGTAAGTGCCTCGTGCTTGACAGTGAAGAGAAGTTGCTGTACCCCTAAGTTGGGATGTGTTAGTGCTGTCTTGTTGTGTTGGTAATAACTGAACAAAGAGGAAGAAACCAGTGTTGTAGCCGCTGATTACACACAGCCTGGAGGAACCAGGGAACACCAACAATGAAGAGGAGAGGGTTACATCATCAGTTAAACAATGTGCCACAAATGTGTTACCGTTATCGCTTGTGAATGTCCATGTAGTAAATTCAAAATGGCTGACTTCCTGTTGGATTACAGCATGGCTCCAAGAGGCTTGTTTAAGATTTTGGATGTTACGTGTGCCGACCAACTTTTGTTCCTCTAGGTGAAATGTGGTTGAAATTTTGTAGGGGGTGCTATGAAGCCATTTTGTTAATCCCAAACACGAGACTCATAAAATACGTACACTTTCACCAGTTCTGATGTATGTGCAAAATCTGGTGAGTTTTTGAGCATGTATAGGACTTAAACAATAGGATCCAATAGGATCGTGTTAACGTTCGGTGCTCAGGCCCCAATAAAGATAAACTGGGGTACAATCATACAGATGAGGAGGTATGTTTAGTCAGAGGATTTGTGGAAGGAAGCTGCATCATCTCTAATATATGCATATACACTCACCGGGCCACTTTATTAGGTACACCTGTTCAACTGCTCGTTAACATAAATAATCACGTGGCAGCAGCTCATTAACATCTAGGCATGTAGACATGGTGAAGACGAGCTGCTGAAGTTCAAACGGAGCATCAGAATGATGAAGAAAGGTGATTGAAGTGACTTTGAACGTGGCATGGTTGTTGGTGCCAGACGGGCTGGTCTGAGTATTTACTGGGATTTTCACCACAACCATCTCTAGGGTTTACAGAGGATGGTCCCAAAAAGAGACAATATCCAGTGCTGATGCCAGAGGTCAGAGGTCAGAGGAGAATGGCCAGACTGCTTCAAGATGATAGAAAGGCAACAGGAAGTCAAATAAGCACTGGTTCCAACCAAGGTGTGCAGAAGACCATCTCTGAAGCAACAACACGTCCAACCTTGAAGCAGATGGGCTACAGCAGCAGAAGACCACACCAGGTGCCACTCCCTGTCAGCTAACAACAGGAAACTGAGGCTACAATTCACACAGGCTCACCAAAACTGGACAATAGAAGATTGGAAAAACCACATTCAGATGGTAGGCTCAGAATTTGGAAGCATGGATCCATCCTGCCTTGTATCAACGCTTCAGGCTGCTGCTGCTGGTGTCATGGTGTGGGGGAGATTTTCTTAGTACCAGCTGAGCATGGTTTAAACACCACAGCCTACCTGAGTATTGTTGCTGACCGTGTCCATCCCTTTATGACCACAGTGTACCCATCTTCTGATGGCTACTTCCTGCAGGATAACGCACCATGTCACAAAGCTCAGATCATCTCAAACATGACGATGAGTTCACTGTACTCCAATGGCCTCCACAGTCACCAGATCTCAGTCCAATAGAGCACCTTTGGGATGTGCTGGAACAGGAGATTCTCATCATGGATCAACTGTGTGATGTCATCATGTCAATGTGGACCAAAATCTCTGAGGAATGTTTCCAGCACCTTGTTGAATCTATGACACCAAGAATTAAAAAGAGGGTCCAACCTGGTACTAGCAAGGTGTACCTAATAAAGTGGCCGGTGAGTGCATGTACAGAGTTACTGTCTTTAAAAAGTAGTAGCTGATACTACAAGCCCTGCACTCAAAACTGTGTTTACACTAAAATAAATAAAAGTATGTAAATATTAAGAGCAAAATATGCACAATGAAAAGTCTTCCTGCAGCAGAGCGGCCCACTCTGTTATATCATCATGACTGGATTACAGTTAATGATGGCTGAGTATGTCGGCAACATTTCATCTTGAAGCTGGTAAAAATGAGGCTACTTTTAACTACTTTAGAAGCTGCCATGCATCATATTCTGTAAAATGCTTTGTATGCGAAAGCTGAATAGCTGTCAGACAATTACAGAGGAAAAATCCTCCCCTGAAGTCGCAGCATAACACTGAAGTACTCAAATAAGGTACCTTAAAAATGTACTTAAGTACAATGTTTAAGTAATTATAGTTACATGTCATCACTGAGGAACATAAAACAACAACAACAAATAGCAGTATGGAGTCTTATGTGTGTTATCTGTCACAGCAACAGTTAATTTAATGTCTCAGACAGGAAACTGAACTAAAGAGGATCCATTTGACTCAACATGAGACTGGGACATATATTTGTTTCAGGAAATCCTACAGTAATTATGTAAAACCAACATCTTCATCTCATCGGTGGGATGAAAAGAGCTCGAGCTCTAATTTCCCTGCACTATGAGGCGGTGAAATGAAGCGTGCGACCTCCTGCTGCAGGGTCATTCACATGATCAATGTGAGCAAACTAAAAGTAACAAATAAACACTGTACCAGGACCAGTCGTTATGAAACAACATTTCATTGCACTAACCTGCCCTGCATCATCTGTTACTGCCTGCATCAGACTGACAGGACCGGCCTGTGATATCTGTACAAGAGCCTGGGCAGATGACGGATTTCAGTGACCTTTAACTCCTGGTTGATCTCGACTCATTCATCCAGTGAGTTAAAGCTGACAGCTCCCAGTTATGTATGGTCTCAGTCTCAAGGCTGAGAGGCAGGAAACAGATGGACAGAGCTGTCTCAGAGGAGAGCTGGGCTTCTGACTCTGGGTGTCATTTTGAACTGATGGACTAACTTAGAGCTCCCCCCAGTGGTCACTGTGTGGCTCATCTGTTCTGACTCACTACAGTGGCTTTAATTTAAAACCTTCAAGATAAAGTTTCTGTAGCACTGAGCAGATTTTTGTTGCAGTCAGAAAGAAGATACAGTAAAACACAATGAAGTTGTGATTGTGCCCACGACACATATTATGGTCTGCTCTTACTGTATGTTAGGGCTTATGCTTTGGTTTTATGGTGACGTCACTGTCTTGCTCGTTGTCCTTGCTTCTGTATTCCTTTGTGTGTTTGTTAGTGGCTGTGTGCTTTGGTCGATGTTGTTCTTATGTATAGTATGTTCTTAATTTTTCTGGTTATATGTCTGTTTTATTAATAGTGCTTATGTGATGTTGTGTTTGCTTATGTGCCTTGGTGTGTGTGTCTGTCTATGGTTATGTGCCCGTCTATGGACATGCCATCAATCTGAATTTATCTGTGCTTCTGTCTGTTATTTTAACGTCTCTTTCTTATATAACCTGCCAGGGACTGCAGATGAACATGAGCCTGTATGGCTAAATCTGGCACATTTACGTGACTTAAGTGATCATGTTCATTAATGTGCACTTTTCCTTTCTAAATAAAATAAACATAAAGTTGACAAGGCTAACATGTTAGCAAACAATTGCCCATCTGCACATCTAGCAGACACAGAGCGAAGTTAGCATTTATTTAGAGTTGGGTTTGTAACCAGCTGACTCATTTAAGTAAATATTCAGTTTACTTTTAGCTTTATTTTGGCCTCCACCAACTCCTGAGGGAAATATCTTTAACTGCTAAACGCTCCACTATATGCACACGTACCGTACGTACATCCCAGCCTTATGAACACAATATCTCAAGGGGAGAAGGGGATTCCTTTAAATTTGGCACCAACATTTACTTGGACTCAATAATGAACTGATTGGATTTTTGAACTAAAGTCTTAAAAGCCTTTTCTAATGTTCCATATTTCATAAAGGCTTTGCTACAAAAGAAAACACAAACACACGGTAAGAAGTTCACTGCTGAGAGTCACAGCTGATGAGCTGCGATGCTGCTTATCAACACAATCACATACTTCAAATCCAGAAAAGACGTTCAGACATGAAGCATTAAAAGATTCCAAAATTTCAAAGCACCCAGCAGCTCTCATTAAACATTAAAATATGACATAAACAAAAACATGTTTATATTTTTCAAACTCATTTTCGAACCTCACCACTCGCTCTGAAGTCATAATCACAACTCTGTGTTTTCAACATTTTTTAAAATGCAAAAATCTTTGAAATAAAAAAAAAAAATCAAAGAAATAAAAATATTGTTTTTTGTTTTTTTTTATTTGCAAGTGATGCAACACCTCAGGCAAATTATAAATGATGTACTGTGGCTACCTCTGTCATTTAGTCCTTTTTTATGTCCTCTGACATCGTTGGCTGCTGCAGATGGTTCTGGTAATTCTTGGTAGCTGGTTGTGGGATGAATTAACTGTCCACACATCCCGACCTCGACAAAACGACCACTGCAGCCACCTCTGAACGGATGCAGTGATCCACAGCAGGAACAGGACGGCACCTCACGTTCACACCGTCACACCAGTCCTTATACACTGTGAAGCACACGCCTCCTCTTCGTCTCTCACCACAGTCCTCTGATCTGTCAGGTCAACATACAGAAGAAGAGTCACAATGAGGGTGCTGTCCAGGATTTAGCCAAGTTTTCAGTTAATTAAAGGCCACACTTCTTGACATCCTGCTGGAAACTGATGCAGTTCAGAGGTCGTCCAGTTTATTTCTAGCGTTCTAGTGTTTGATGGCTAGCAGGATGCTAGTTCAGCTGGTGCCCGTTCTTCTCCATCTTTTCCTCAATGTTTACAGATGTTCACATTTGAAAACCTCGACCTGGCTAACAGCACAAATCAGCACAAGGAGAGTTTACAGACTTGTTGATTTCCTCATCCTGATGAGTGACTCACAGCCACACGCCACCACCATCCAAAGCCAACCACAAGAAGCACCACCAAGACTCGTAAAATAGACATAAGAGCCTAAACTCATCCGTCACATATGTGCTTTAAAGGTAGCTTGAATTCTTTGACTTTTGTATCTTCACATCAGTGTTGTATTAACCGTCGTGTACCAGCAGGGTAAAATGAACTTCAGCAAATCAGGACCAATCAGAAAAATCCAAAGTGATCATGTTGTGGTTTGATTTGCAGTGGCCTTCATGTGCAGGTAAACATCATCCTGATAATAATAAAGTGACCTACTGATGCAGACTTTAATCTACCTGCAGTTTTATACGGTTCAAAGCTTTTAGAGTCGGCATGGACAAATCACCTGAGACGACACTCAGCCGTAGGGTCGTAGGCTTGGCTGGGCCACCTTAAGGTCAGTCCACCTTAAGAGAGCCTGGTTAGGTTTGAATGGGCGCCAGGTGTAGCTCATTCATGCTCCTCCTTCCTGTTTTCTTTCTGGTGTCCTGCATGTGGCTGCTAAAATGTAGTGATGCTTCCATGTTGTAGGCCTGATTTCCTCTTGACGGTCAGCACACTCCCTGGGTTTGATGTCTCTCTTAAAGAGGTGACGTCTGTTCCTGTCTTGAGTGGGAGCTGATTTAACCCTTTTCATGACTGTACAGGTAAAACTCATGACCCTCTCCTTTAATACCCTGAAACTCTCCTGTAATTTACATCAGTTGGTTTTTGGTTTGTTGTTTTTCTCCTTTCATTTTCTTGCTGTGCTGACTGCTGTTCTGCCTAAGGGTTATTTTTTCAATTTATGTATGATTAAAAAAAGGTTATATTAACAGCAGAGGAAACAGTGCCATCTCCCACCTGCCCATTTTAATGAGTTTTTGTCTTTGTTTTTAAGCTGAACCCTGCTGAGGAAGGGAGGGTTGGGGCCTGTCCAAGCCGGGGCCTAGCTCCCTGAGCATCCACTCCTTTTGCACAGTTGAGTGTTTGCTGTTTGCACCTTGCACTTTATCTTTAGTTCTGTGTGTGTATGTGTGACCTCACTCCCCTTTCTGGTAGACAGCAACCCTCCCGCCTAACTAAGTTCTTAACTTACGCAGCCATTTGTCTTAGCTTCTGTGAGGATTGTCGCACACTTTTTTGATGTCGCCAACAAAAGCTGTTTTTACATCTTGTTTTCAGTTCACATTTTAAAAAGCATCATTGTTTCTACTTGGAAACCTCGTCTCTGCTGATACACGAAATTGGTCTGAAATGGTCCCAGTCCTCCGCCCTCTGCTCTCAGTGTTTTTACTCAGATTATCTGTCACTGACACACTGTAGGTTAGCGCTGCTTCGTTCAGTGTCATTTACAGCTCTAGTTGGATAAAGTGCATTTACAGTGTATTCCCTCAGCTGAGAATCTGCATCAATCACAGACTCTGGATATAAAGTGACACTACTCAAAGGAGCTGTGAGAGAAGGTGCCTTTCAGGCTGGACTTGGAACAAAAACTGGTCCTGACCAGGTCAGGTTTGCAATAATGAATTAATTAATTTGAAGCACCTTAAGTCTCCTGCATGTTTAAGAATAACATGAGCAGAGTGTTATTTATGTTACGCCATCAGCCTCTCTCTCCGTTCACTCCCAGGAAAGCAAAGACCCTGAGCAGGCCACGGGCTGGATTTTGAAGGTAAAACAGACAGAGTGTAAAGTTATGTTCGTCATCACAGGTGTTTTACGTGAGTTAATGCTGCAGCAGTTGTCGGTCAGCCGTTGCTGCGTTAATTAACCTCCGTCTCTGTGTGACGATGTAGAAGATATTCAAAATTTACTTAATGTTCACCTGGCAAATGTAATTTAGACATTAAATTAAAACAAGCTGCTGACTTTAGTGTAGATGAATTATTACGCAACTCAAACTCAAATTTATTTATAACGCACATTTTAAAAACGACTCATGTTGACCAAAGTGCTGTACAAAGGAATGTCCAACATAACTGTCAGGAACACAGCTCACACATTTAGAGATACAACAGGGAAGGGAGGGCAGTTTGGGGGCAGACACAGCAAAGGCACGATCACCCCTGAGCTGAAGTCTGGAGTGTGGGACAGCCAGGAGCCCCTGGTCAGCTGACCTGAGGGACCTGGGCGTAGAATCAGGGCTTAGGAGGTCTGCGATGTAGGATGAGGTCAGACCATTAAACAGGAGAACCATAAAGTCAGTTCTGAACTTTACAGGCAGCCAGTGGAGAGAGGCTAACACAGGTGTGATGTGGTCTCTCCTCCAGGTTCCTGTGAGGAGTCTGGCAGTGGCGTTCTGAACCAGAGGCGGGACAGAGAGGACTGATTGATACAGAGAGTTACAGGAGTCTAAACAGGAGGAGATGAGGGTGTGGGTGACTGTCTGCAGGTCTCTGAGGGAGAGAAATGGATTGATTTTGGAAATAGTCAGGAGTTGGAAAAAGCTGGCTTTTACTACTGAATTTATTTGTTTGTCAGACTTAAAGGCGGAGTCAAATATCACGCCAAGAATTATAAGTAAACTCTTGAGTGTCCTCGGTGTAGACTGTTGTTTGATGTTTTCTACATTCCACATCAGGAGACGTGCAGTATCTCGTGCAGGTTAAATGAACGTGTGTTCATTTAACCTGTTCACATATGTGCAGAAGATACTGAGTCACTGCTCTGAGTGTGTTCAGACGGCTGAAAAGGACCAAGCGTGAAAACACAGTTAGATAACCGATTACTGACATTTGTGACTCGATGCCAAATCGTCCACGTTCGCATCACGATGCATCAAAGAATCGATTGTTTCCATCAAACCCTGATACACACATAATTTTTGTTCTGAATCATCTGCTCCAGCTTTGGAAAGCTACCACTCTCTGAATAAACGACACTGGTCCGTCATGATTTATTGTGTCTGCCTGAATATGTGTGTGTGTGTGTAAGTGTGTGTGTGTGTGCGCTGCAGTTGGCTATAGAGATAATGACATTTTTGTCTGATCTTTTACATTTACATTTGATTCACTTCTATAATGTGCACTCTTAATTTTTTATACAGACACCAGATGGCGATGTTGTCTTCAAGATCCAAGACCATTCCCAAGCCACATTCCCTCCTCTTCCTCCTCTTCCTCCTCCTCCTCCAGCTCGGTGGATGTGGCGCGACAGTCGGATCCTCTCGCCATGCCGGTCACGCCCCACACAGATATCAGGCTGTTTCTCCAACACACACACACACACACACACACTATCACATCTCTCATAAACACTCACAGATGTGCACACACATACTGTACGTGCACACATGCACACTGTCTATCACACACAGACATCTCAGGGCTTGCACGGTGTCCTACATCTTACCCCCCCCAATTCAATTCTTATCCAAGTCCCTCACCGAGCTGCAGCTTTTATACGTCTATATCTCAATAAAGTTAAAAGCCTCCCATCATATCGCAGTGTTTCCATGCCAAATGGTAAGACACCGGCCCACTCAGTCCTATTTTTAACCTTTATTACAGTCATCAGTGAGTGAAACGCTCGATGGCAGCAACACTGAGCTCAGGTGGAAAATACACTGATTCAATGTAATTGATCTGAGAAGTGAAACTGAAAATTACTGCGACCCTCTGGAAACATATTTGTTTACTTTTATGCCTGGTTGTGTCATTCCTGTCCGGGGGATTCCAAACTGTAGGAACCATAAAGTGAGACGCAACACTGACAATTAAAAATAATAATTTGAGAATTCAGCACAGTAAATGTGAAGAACATCTCCCCGTGGCAAGACTGGGAGCAAAAGCTGACCATGTTTGGATTTAGCTGTGCGTTGGTTTGTGTCTGGAAACTAAAAAGCATCCTTCACCTCACCAAAGGAAACAAGGATGTGCAGCCTGCTACAGTGTGAAGCCTGGAAGCATCTGGGAGCGCAAACTGGGATCATTCACAGCTACGGTTTGACTGTAGTATCAATAAAAATGCCCACTACGCCAACAACAAGAGCTTGGTTATTTATTGACAAAAAAAATGCCATTAAACACACACACACACACACACACACACATAAATGCAGAAACACACACACACATTAAAGCACCATCTCCCTACGTGTGGGAGACAGAGAGACCATCACCATGGAAACAAACGTCATGTAGCCTAGTCTCCCACCATCCACCACCACCGCCGCCACCGCCCCCCTCCCCAATATGAACTCACCCCCACTTCTCTCTCTGTTGCTGCCTGTCTACATGCTCCTCCATTTCTCCTCCTCTGTTTCCCATTCCCAACATCATCCATCTCCCCAAAAATACCCCCACCCTCTCCGTCTGTCTGTCTGTCTGTCTGTCTGTCTGTCTGTCTCCGCTGTTCTCCATCCAGTCACCAAATCTATCAATCCATCTATTGTTCAATATCTTAGTATATCAAATCTGATGTTTGTCTATAAGATGTGTGTGTGTGTGTGTGTGTGTGTGTGTGTGTGTGTGTGTGTGTGTGTGTGTGTGTGTGTGTGTGAGACTGAAAGTGAGAGTTAAAATCCAAGACACAGAGGCAGAGTATGGGGGATGGGTTGCCAAGACAGACTAACGTGATATGAATTTCCCAAATATCGCCCATCCACCACAGAAGGAGTCGCCGCTCCGTCTTTCCTCTTGTTCTGTTGACTTTACTGAGGCTCAGTCATCAGCACAGTTTTCTCTTTATAATCAGTTGACACATTCTCAGGTTTGAACATGTGTAGTGAAGCAGAGCGTGGTTTTCACCAGCAGCTTCTCATGCTGATACTCATGTGCCCACAGCATGCTGGGAGATGTAGTCTCCTGCCCACTTCTGTAAATTAGCGGTTGCTGTGTATCTGTTTTTATTAACTGTTCTCTGGTTTCTTTTTTTTTTTAAAGTAATATATATTTATATTTTGGTCCATATTGACATGATGACATCACACAGTTGATCCATGATGAGAATCTCCCGTTCCACCACATCCCAAAGGTGCTCTATTGGACTGAGATCTGGTGACTGTGGAGGCCATTGGAGTACAGTGAACTCATCGTCATGTTTGAGATGATCTGAGCTTTGTGACATGGTGCGTTATCCTGCTGGAAGTAGCCATCAGAAGATGGGTACACTGTGGTCATAAAGGGATGGACACGGTCAGCAACAATACTCAGGTAGGCTGTGGTGTTTAAACCATGCTCAGTTGGTACTAAGAAAATCTCCCCCACACCATGACACCAGCAGCAGCAGCCTGAAGCGTTGATACAAGGCAGGATGGATCCATGCTTCCAAATTCTGAGCCTACCATCTGAATGTGGTTTTTCCAATCTTCTATTGTCCAGTTTTGGTGAGCCTGTGTGAATTGTAGCCTCAGTTTCCTGTTGTTAGCTGACAGGAGTGGCACCTGGTGTGGTCTTCTGCTGCTGTAGCCCATCTGCTTCAAGGTTGGACGTGTTGTTGCTTCAGAGATGGTCTTCTGCACACCTTGGTTGGAACCAGTGCTTATTTGAGTTCCTGTTGCCTTTCTATCATCTTGAACCAGTCTGGCCATTCTCCTCTGACCTCTGACCTCTGGCATCAACACTGGATATTGTCTCTTTTTGGGACCATCCTCTGTAAACCCTAGAGATGGTTGTGGTGAAAATCCCAGTAAATACTCAGACCAGCCCGTCTGGCACCAACAACCACGCCACGTTCAAAGTCACTTCAATCACCTTTCTTCATCATTCTGATGCTCCGTTTGAACTTCAGCAGCTCGTCTTCACCATGTCTACATGACTAAATGTTAATGAGCTGCTGCCACATGATTGGCTGATTAGCTATTTGTGTTAACAAGCAGTTGAAGAGGTGTACCTAATAAAGTGGCCGGTAATAGTATGTGTGTCTGTGTATATAATATCCATATGCACCTCTTAAAAAAACAATAAACAAAACTGAAAAGAAAAAAATAAAATCAACCACAAAGTCCTCATTGAACTTCTTCCTATCAAACTTTAATCACAACCTATTTTCATCCCCAACTAGTCACATATCGTTACTTGTTCCTTGACTTCTGACATCTACATACGATGTGCCAGATATGCTGCTAAAGTGAATCATGCAAGTGATCCATTAGCCTAGATGCCATCCTGTCTCACCATGTACTAATGTAAATGATAAAGGTCTACACAGAGGGATGTCAGTCACACACACACGCACACGCACACGCACACACACACACACACACACACACACACACACACACACACACACACACACCTGAGAGGAGGTTAGGGACATAATGTAGGTAAACACAGGTGAAGCAGGTGTTGTAGGCAGGTAATAGTGGTGCAGTGTGACGGAGGGGGAATTTCCTTGTTGTGTGTGAGGTGTAACTCACAGTGAATACAACATTGACATTCCCACACTTATTCACCCTGACCCTGCGTCAGGTGAAGTCCTGTTATTTTATGATGCACAGCCGGATATTTACTGTGGTTTTATTTGCATGGCAGCACGTCAGTCAGTTCAACTCTGAGCTGGGCTTTTGTATGAACGTGATACAAGTCATGGTTACTGTAGATCAGACCCTGCAGCATTACGTCCTGTGTATTCATCAATAGACCAAAACACAATGTTGGTTTACAATAATTTGTGAGTAGAAAACTTCTTCATGGTACAAAAAATGAAACGGCAATGAGCAAACGCCGAATAATTTAGTTAGTTTTTAGAAATCTAAAAAAAAGACCCACAGGTAAAAACGTTGAGTCTCATTCATGAAACGTGAGCAGAGTGAATGTGTGCGTAAACTGTTTGCAGAAGGAAATGTACGTGTGTATGTACGAATTGTTTTAGAAAACTGAATATGTTCTTCTCAAAGTTGAAAAATAATGAATTGCATTTTTACAACTTTGATAATCAGGCGCTGGAGGACACATCGCCTAGATAAGGGTATAAAAACTACAATAATCAGTCAGAGATATAGTTATGTTTTGAGGCCTATTCCCTACAGATAATCAATAATATAAAGGTGTGAAACACTGATTACTATTTATTTTTATATTCTAATTGTATTGCCACCTTCAGATTCAGAGGGAACTGGTGAGCAATGCACCAGAATTCATACATATCCCACGTATTTTTAAAAGCCTGTGATCATGTGACCACTGCGGAAGCAGTCCTGAGTGGTCCTGTTCACGCATCCTACTGAAACATAAAAATAAATGTACAAAAGCCTCATTACGTATGAGGTATGTTGGTTAATGTTCATTCATTTTCCATAGCTGCTTATCCTGTGAGGGGTCGTGAGGAGGAGGAGCCTATCCCAGCTGACACTGGGTGAGAGGCAGGGTTCACCCTGGACAGGTCACCAGACTATCACAGGGCTGACACATAGAGACAGACAACCATTCACACTCACATTCACACCTACGGACAATTCAGAGTCACCAATTAACTTGCATGTCTTTGGACTGTGGGAGGAAGCTGGAGCACCTGGAGGAAACCCACGCTGACACAGGGAGAACATGCAAACTCCACAGAGAAGGGCTCCTCCACCCTGGGTTTGAATCAGGAACCCTCTTGCTGTGAGGCGACAGTACTAACCATCTGTTGCACCAGCATTTAAAACAAAAACAAAATATATTGTTTGAGACAATGTGTGAAAATCTCTAAATTTTAATGGTAGACTAAGACACCACATTAATGAAACATCTCAGGCAGGTTTCAGCTTTAATCATCCTCACCTCTCTTGAAGGTGGTGAGCACTGACAGGGTGAAAATTGATTCTTCCTAAAGAGCATCATTACGTTAACAACCTGAACTCACTAACCTGACACTGGCAGAATGTTTGTACGTCTTCAGTGACGTGTTTTTACACCACCTGGTAGTTTTCTCAGAGGTGAAGATATTTCTCCATAAAGCTGCCGCCAAGGACAGCTGTAGTCATCTCAGGCGCTACACCCTGCTTCCTCCTCGTCTCTTTGACCCGCTCATCTTAATGCTCAGGTCTAAGCTTCCTGATCCATCACAGTTCATGTTAAAGGCCATCGCTACCCTCTGGCACTCCACTTTCATCTGCGTTTTCACCTTCCCTCTCTCCATCACACTCCACCTTGCTTTCATCTCCCCTCCTCCCCTCCCTGAAGGTTAGAGGGAATCAGACAGAGGAAGGCAGACACGGAGGGGTGAAGAGACGGATTTCGGAGGGATAAGTAGGTTCAGACGGCATCGT
This sequence comes from Cephalopholis sonnerati, assembly GCA_019142605.1. Lineage (NCBI taxonomy): Eukaryota > Metazoa > Chordata > Actinopteri > Perciformes > Serranidae > Cephalopholis > Cephalopholis sonnerati. The sequence goes on along the minus strand of JAGQAX010000014.1, from coordinate 39,137,960 downwards.
GATGTTCGAGACCTTTTCACTCCCTCATCAGACAAAATATACTTACATATTTTTATTTCACCATCACTGTGCCCCCAAACTCCAGGGGGACATTTTTAAAGTTATTATCAGAGTTATATCTTGTCAGGGTGAGGAGGAAAAACATTCAAATCCATCACGCACCACCCTGCCTCCTAAAAAAATGATTAAAGTTTGTACAGTACTAAATTGTTTCCATAACTGAGCCTTTGCTAAGTCCCACCCTCCAACACAGACTGGCTCATCATAGCGTAACATCGGCCTGCTCCAAACAAGGTCTGACACACGGATGGACCCTGAACAGGCTGGGCCCAGGGGCCAGAATGTTAGGGGCCCCCTCGGCCTTCACCAAAATGTGACTCAAATTAACAAGTACAAACCAGAAAGAGACTCAAAATGACCACAAAGAAACTGCAAAGAGACACAAAGTAACTACGCAAGGGGGCAAAACAACCACAATGAGACATAAAAAAAAAAACAGAAAGAGACATAAAACACAAAAAAACTACAAAAAACACAAAACATATATAGAGACATAAAACAACCACAACAAGACATAAACAACCAGAAAGAGACACAAAACAACTACAAAGAGACACAAAATGATCACAAAGAGACACAAAACAATTACAAAGAGACACAAAACAACCACAAAGAGACACAAAACAACTACAGAGACACAAAACAACAACAAAAAGAGACACAAATCAACTACGAAGAGACATAAAACAACCAGAAAGAGACACAAAACAACTACAAAGAGACACAAAACAACCAGAAAGAGATACAAAACAACTACGAAGAGACACAAAACAACCACAAAAAGACACAAAACAACCAGAAAGAGATGCAAAACAACTACGAAGAGACACAAAACAACCACAAAGAGACACAAAACAACTACAGAGACACAATTCAACTACGAAGAGACACAAAACAACCACAAAGAGACACAAAACAACTACAAAGAGACACAAAACAACCAGAAAGAGACACAAAACAACCACAAAGAGACACAAAACAACCACGGAGACACAAAACAACAACAAAGAGACACAAATCAACTACGAAGAGACATAAAACAACCAGAAAGAGACACAAAACAACTACGAAGAGACACAAAACCACAAAGAGACACAAAACAACTACGGAGACACAAAACAACAACAAAGAGACACAAATCAACTACGAAGAGACATAAAACAACCAGAAAGAGACACAAAACAACTACAAAGAGACACAAAACAACCACAAAAAGACACAAAACAACTACAAAGAGACACAAAACAACCACAAAGAGACACAAAACAACTACGAATAGACACAAAACCACAAAGAGACACAAAACAACTACGGAGACACAAAACAACAACAAAGAGACACAAATCAACTACGAAGAGACATAAAACAACCAGAAAGAGACACAAAACAACTACAAAGAGACACAAAACAACCACAAAAAGACACAAAACAACCAGAAAGAGACACAAAACAACTACAAAGAGACACAAAACAACAACAAAGAGACACAAATCAACTACTAAGAGACATAAAACAACCAGAAAGAGACACAAAACAACTACGAAGAGACACAAAACCACAAAGAGACACAAAACAACTACGGAGACACAAAACAACAACAAAGAGACACAAATCAACTACGAAGAGACATAAAACAACCAGAAAGAGACACAAAACAACTACAAAGAGACACAAAACAACCACAAAAAGACACAAAACAACCAGAAAGAGACACAAAACAACTACAAAGAGACACAAAACCACAACAAAGAGACACAAATCAACTACGAAGAGACATAAAACAACCAGAAAGAGACACAAAACAACTACGGAGACACAAAACAACAACAAAGAGACACAAAACAACTACGAATAGACACAAAACCACAAAGAGACACAAAACAACTACGGAGACACAAAACAACAACAAAGAGACACAAATCAACCACGAAGAGACATAAAACAACCAGAAAGAGACACAAAACAACTACAAAGAGACACAAAACAACCACAAAAAGACACAAAACAACCAGAAAGAGACACAAAACAACTACAAAGAGACACAAAACAACAACAAAGAGACACAAATCAACTACGAAGAGACATAAAACAACCAGAAAGAGACACAAAACAACTACGGAGACACAAAACAACAACAAAGAGACACAAATCAACTACAAAGAGACACAAAACAACCAGAAAGAGATACAAAACAACTACAGAGAGACAAAAAACAACTACAGGGAGGCACAAAACAACTACAGGGAGGCACAAAACAACAAAAACAAGAAACAAAACTTTCCAGGTACTTCATTAGCAGCATTTCTTCATCATGTTAAAAGAGACCATGATTGACTCCCCGTTACGTTTCCCTCAGACATATCTGCTGTTTCAGATGAGTTGTATATTAATGTAATTTCTAGGAGACAGGGCTGTCACAAGACACCAGAACCTGCTGCAGGTGAGGCCACTATTTGACCAAAGAGCAACGTTGGAGATTGCAACTTCGCTCTCACGCGAAGATAATCCATGAGATGCATAAGGCCCCTCAGTCATGTGTTGTTTCACTGCTCGTACATGGGATCCTTTCCTGGGCTTGTTGAATGGATTAGCTCATTAGGAATGTGTGACAGACCACCAGAGGACACACAAATGATCCTCAGATTGATTTGTTCTGTCGAGCTACAAGACTAATAGTCTGTCATCCATTAGCAAGGTCTTTTACCTTGCAAACTTTTCCATCTCTGACTCAGGTGACATGTCTTTTTCTCTCTTTTCCAACTTCCAACTTTTTTCTCAAAGTCATCCAGGCCATAAATGAAGCCCCCCTTTATGGTGTATTTATTTACTTATATGCCTTGAAGCTGCACTAAACGAAAAATGTAACACAATGGATTAAATGACTTTAGTGTAAAAGTGTCGTTCATAGTGACAAATGAAATTGACAGTGTTGTAGTACTTGAGATTGGTCTTGGGCTTTGGTCATGGTGTCACTTTTAGACGGTCTCGGTCTCATCTCAGACTTGACCACATTTTTAGTCAGTCTTGTCTCGCCTCAGGCAAAGAGGACTTTTATTTTAAGACCAGTCAAGACCACAACTTGACTGGCTGTTGAATAAAGATGGTTAACTTCATTTCTGCTCCTTGGTGTTTGTGTTTGTTTGCTCTGCTTGCCTTGTGATTATTTCATCAAGACATTTCTCATGGTTCACTCATACGTACGCACATATATACAGCATATTATAGTCTGCATGTTCCACATTTTATCGCAAGTGTGTCATACAGTGTGGGACCTGTCTGGTCCTGGTCTTGATTCAGTTTGCCCTGCCTTGGTCATTGTCTTGACTTGGTCTTTGTTTAGTAGTCCTGGAGACTAGCAGTAGTCTTCATGCAACGATTGTCCAGGTCTGAGGAGCTGAAGAAGCTTCTGTCTCACACTGTGTTTTCTAGGGCTGCCGCGACTAAGGATTTTCCCAGTGGACCAACAGTCCTCATCAGGGTCCATCAGTGGACTAGTGTCCCTCATGTTTGTGATATGAATGTAATGATGAAATTATATATTTTGGTGGTTTGAGTTGAAGGTGTGAGAAAGAATAGTCTCAGTAACATTGTTAACACTGTGCTACATTACAGAGAAATACAAACTGTACTAATGAACCTTCATTAATATAGGCCTATATTTTATCTCCAAGTGCACGTCACACACTGAGCGAGCCGCCTGTTAATGACGCTGTGGGCTAATGGGCATGTAGCTACTTCCATGTTTCACATGATACGTCATGTTTGTAGTGGACCAATGAAGATGAGTTTACATATCACCTTGGGTTGGTCCTTCACCTTCTCAAAATGATCCCACACTTTGGATTTCCTGCCCCACATGTTATTAACTAGCCTGTGGAATAACCGCAGGTACCAGCCCTGGAAATTAGGGGCTTTCAAGAGCGTGTTTATAAGTGTGTAGGCCTATTGTCCGTGGCACAGATGTAAAGCTCTGGGTAGCCCTGCACTAACATGATCAACTTTTCCGTGTTTATTAGACTGAATATTTACAGAAGAAGGGAAAGATATCTGTCAGCTGTGATTCGTTCGTAACTTGACTCCTGTCTGACTGCTGAGCGTGGACACTTCCTGTGTCTGACCTTTTTTCACTTTTTTTTTCTGTGACTAAGCGACCAATGAAATCTCACCAACTAATGACCTTTCTAGTCGACGAACATATATTAGATTCCATTTATGCTAACATATCTCCCTAAATCATTCACACTGGACCTTTAAAGCAAGAGGAATTATTTTCCACACTGAATGTTGCTCTGCTAACTTGTTGATCGCTGGCAGCCCGTCCCTGAACAGGTCACATGACCGGGTCGGGCAGTGGGACGGCAGCCGTGTGTGATTTGGGAGATACGAGATCCAAGTATCTGACGGTGTGAAACGTGATGCAACATGAGTTTCAGGCCAATCTGGGTCACAGAAAGAGTGAGTGTGTGTGTGTGTGTGTGTGTGTGTGGGCCATCTGTCCTGACAAGATTACTGGAGTCAGAAAAGAAGTCCGACTGGACCAGATTAGAGTATGAATATAGGGCAGGAGGAAAAGAGAGGGAAACAGAGAGGGAGGAGGATGAGGAGGAGAGAGGGAGGGAAATGGAGGATGATGAAGAGGAGGGAAAAAGGACAACAAGTGACAGAGAGAGTGATGAGAGAGTGATGAGAGAGTGGCAGAGATAACAGCTTCATTTCTAATAAAATACATGGAGTGTGTGAAAGCTGTTGTTTTGTTTCTGACTGACGAAGACTGTAGATTATTAGAAGGAAAAAAGTCACGTGCGTTTTAAGGCTGAATGCATGAACAGTCAGATCTTCTTCTCCTGTCTAACGTGTACGAACCGATGACTACAAACCAAACATGTTTTCCTCCACAGCGTCCTGACCGCAGCTACAGGTTTACATCAACTGCAGCTACTTTATATGTTTACCTCTGCGTGTCTGTGCATACGCGTGTGTGTTCACCATGCAGGTGAGATCGAACGTTGACAGCACCCAGGAGACGAACGCTTCGACTGAAAGCTGATTGCATCGCCATGGCAACTGGGTCCTACTTTCTCTTTCCCTCATCCCCTGTCTACGTTGGTTTGAGTGGCGGCTGGTTTGATACGAGTCGCTGCGGTGACGATCTCTCTCACACCACACGCAGACACACACGTGCACACATCTGACCTATCACCATACACACACACATGTTCCCGTACATGTGAACATGTAGCTGAAAATGGAGACGTTTCAGCGGGAGCTTCACTCGACAATTAAGTCTTTTTTAATACATCATCCATTCATCCACTCACTCCCTCCTTACAAATCACTACAGCTCTCCCACTGACTGCATCACTGTCATTCAAAACCTCCACTACACACACACACACACACACACACACACACACATACATACACACACACACACACACACACAGTCATGTAGCCATAAAAAACACATATATAATCATCGGCATTCATCCACTCTCCTCTCCCCAGACGAGTGACAGGCTGGCAAAGAGTTCCCCAAGCTGTTGCCTTGGCAACCCTGAAGAATATTCCTCGGTGGCCATGACAACCGCTGATGCACATCCGGTGTGGTCGGTGTTTTTATTTAGACGCCTTGCAGGGGGCCGTGGCACGTGTGTCGGCATTTGTGTGCTCGTGGTTATATATGTGCGTGTGCGTATGTAAATGTGTGTGTCTTAGCAACACTGGAGGTGCTGTGTGACAGTGAATGTTTGCGTGTGTGAGTGTGTGTGTGTGTGTGTGCGTGCGTCTGTTTTTCACATGGAGGGGTTCATATAAGTTTGTAAAGAAGGATTTTAGTTTGATGTCCTTATTCTGTAGAATGACTTTTCTTGTGATGCAGAAATGCAAATGTTAAACATGACAAGTATTGACCTACTTGGTAACTGTAACCACAGAGAGATCAGTCCAGTTGTGTCAGGGCATAACATAAAAAGTGAAATGGAGAGCATATATGTAGCATATTTACAAATGATCTGTTGATTACAGAGGAAAGTGGTTTTCTGTTAAATGCAGGTAACACAGGAAATTTATGCACAGTATGAGGCGAGGACGTCAGGGTTAACATGGCTGAAATAACAAACAGAACCCACCTATCTTTCCCCAGAGCGCTGCCTCGACCCTAAAAACAAAAGACGCAAACTAAACAAAAACTGGAGAAAAAGGTTATAACAAAAGTGGCACTTCACCCCGACAGCTTTGCGCTAAATAAGCTAAGATGCAAAGCTATTTACAATATATGTACGAACGCGCTGTCGATGAAGATTCTGAATCATCCAGCTCAGTCCATAGGGACTTGGCTTGGGAACTGGAGGGTCGCCAGTTCAAGTCCCTGACTGGACCAAAATATGGAGGGTGGACTGGTAGCTGGAGAGGTGCCAGTTCACCTCCTGGGCACTGCCGAGGTGTCCTTGAGCAAGGCAGACCCCCCAGCCGCTCAAGGCGCCTGTCCATGGGCAGCCCCCTCACTCTGATTGACTGTTTGTGCATGTGTGTGTATTTCAGGCCTGTGTGTGTGTATATGACAACAACAGAGTGAAAATTCTGAATTTCCCCTTGCGGGGTTAATAAAGTATATCAAATTAAATAAAATTAAAAATTCACATCTGGTCCCATCCAACCCTAACGACACACAAAATGATCAGCTGGGTGAACGACTCACATGACCTCAACGACTCTTTAGGGTCACCTTACACCCACACAGAGTTTAAAATCTGTGACTCTGCACCAGTCCGTTAAAACTGGAGAAGCCTCTCGGCTGACAGGTGAAACGTCTTCAAGAAACTCAAGCAAGTCCAGTTGCCTTCGTTGTAGCACTGATACAAGCATGTTTAGCTAGCGTGAAGCTAACACTCATCATAAGGACTAAACAATACACCCGAAGGCTAACAGCGGCCCAACTGGTGTTAAGCCACGCAGTTTACAATTACGAAATGGTTCACTGTACTGAGCACCAACACACACACAGAGGGCACAGCACGTCCATGATCTGAAGGCTGAGGAGGAAAGCGGCCGGCTGGCAGCATCGTTCCTCTGCGTCATCGCTGCCGACCTGGACACTAAGTTGGCCAAGCACCAAGCTCAGCCAATCCACAGCAGTGAAGTCACGGAGAGTCACCTTATCGACACCAGGCATCAACACCTAGAGAGACACAAAGATCCTCACGAAACAAGAGAGCTCTCACTCTTCAGAAACATCACTGCTGCCGTGCCGTACACCATATCAAATACACAATGAAATATATGGCCAGCCACAATAAGTTGTATCAACAAAAACATTTAAAATGTGGAGCACATGTATATACTTCTGAAAACCCACCAGATTATTGGTGTAATGCTCAAAGTCAGTACCAATCTTTATGATATGGGATTAAGGACTCGTGCGGTCCATCTCTGACAGATGAAATGTTTAATTCATAAGCAATAAAAATGCAGCTCAGCTCAGCAAGATACACACTGCTGTTTAACTGAGTCAGTGTGCTGACTGTATGACTCCTCTCTAGTCATGCTACTGTAACATGTACAGAGTGTGTAAAAAATTCATATTAATAGTTCCCCTGTATGACTTATGATTTATTACTGAAAGGCTTCCATGAAGTGTTTTGGTGGTTGTGATGCAGTTTACTTTGCTAATGTAAAAGGTCATACAATGTGAACAGTGCTAGCCATTGTGCAGCTAAGGTCTTCCCTATGTTCCCACAGGCCAGCGCGTCCATCCATCCAACCATATTCATCCACTTATCCAAGCTGCGGGGGCAGCAGGCTGAGCAAAGTGCTCCACATCTGTCCCTCCAGCAATGCTTTCCAGCTCCTTCTGGGGGATCCCGAGGTCAGATGAGATATATGTGTGTCCTGGATCCGCTGTGGGGCCTCCTACCAGTTGGACATTTCTGGAAAATGGGAGGTGCCCAGCATGCATCCCAATCAGATGCAGCAACCACCTCAACTGGCTTCTTTAGTTGCGAAGGAGCAGCGGCTCTACTCCGAGCTCCCTCTGGATTTCTGAACTCCTCAACCTATCTCTAAAAGGGGATTTATACTTGCACAGAGCCTACACCGTAACCACATGGCCTACACCGTGAGCATTGTGAGCATTTATACTTTTGCGGTGGTGTGTCTGTGTCACTCTGCAGCAGCAGCGGAGGTTTCTGTGAAGTGCTGTAAAGATTAGTTGATTCAAAACACACATTAAACACACATTAAACACACATTAAACACACATTAAACATGGCTTAATAGAGACAGTTTCAAACACAAGTACACAAATCAGCTTCACTATAACTGGCGGCATTCACAGACAAACACTTGTCTTTATCTGGACACATTTTCCCCACAAATACAACATGCTAACGTTATTAGCACAAGCCTATGGCATTTTACATTGTAGAAATTAGCCTAGCAGCTAGCAGAGATTGCCTCTGCTCAGCCTCAAAACGCCATTAGAGGAGCTGCAGTTTTTGGCACTGTGGCGCTGGCTTAATTTTTCAGCCTCAGAGGTTGCCGCTTCTGCAAAGTATTTTACTGCCGGGGATTTTCACATGACGTGCAATTCAGACTATTGCCACCATGCTCAAATCACCTCACACTGATCCACGGGGATTGCTGTGGTCCTTTACCACTTGTTCTCAGTTACATCCCGAGACAGTTTTAAAATATAAAGGGTTCAGGTATATGATATGAAGACACACACACACACACACACATTTCCTTTGGCTTTCACTGAGGCCTCGACCACATCTGTAAATGTGTCACTATGTTCCTGTTAATGGCTCCAATAGGACTCAGTCAGTAAAAGCTCTATATATGTAAAAATCCATACAGTCCATTAGAGATGTATGTAGAGGTGAGTGACAGTAAACGCACCAGAGACTCCCATACTGTATGAGCTATAGGAAGAGTGAGTGTAAACAAAATGCTTCAGGGATGATGGATAGGAACTGACACAGAGACAGTCGGCCTTTTCAGCGACACCTTGGTGTGTGTGTGTGTGTGTGTGTGTGTGTGTGTGTGTGTGTGTGTGTGTGTGTGTGTGTGAAGACCGTGTTGCGTCTACAGGGCTTGTCAGTACACGTATCAATTAATGTAAACCTGCAGACAGTATTTGCTGCCAGCGAGGGTGAACGTACGGGTTTTGAGGATGAGCTCAAACTCTTTCAGTTGATCGCCATTTCTTCTTCTTCTGCTCGCCTTTCTCGATCTCACACACCGACACACACTCCCCCTACACCCACAACCCCGCTGTGTGTGACGCTGAGAGTCCCTGACAGCCATATAAATAATCTATAAGTTCAGACTCCCGCTGTCGTGCGCATTTTCACAAAAACCTCCTTTAAGCGACCTTCCATCAAGTGTCACGCTCAAAACGTCTACATGGCAACATGCATCAGCGTACACACCTCTGTTCAGTCTGTCACTCCTATAATGAGCAAATAAAATGAAGTCATGGAAGATAGCGATGGAGGAGGAGGGGTCGTGTAGCGTGCGTGTAATAAAAGCAAAACAACAAACTCCAAAGGCCGAGCTGAGGGAACCACTGCTGGGTTTGATGACGTGACGTCAGCGAGAGTCTTCTGGGTTTAGTATCAGTGTGAGCTCCGTGTCACAGGTGGATGTTAAGACAGTAATCTGTGACATTTTCATAAAAGCCTCCTCTTTTCTCTCATTGTTAGAGTACAACAGTGATTCAACCTTAAATCATGCTATTAGAGCTTTCAGCTGTGCTGCAGCTCCTCTGGAGGTGGTGTGAGTAGGTTACGGCCGCACTAAAAGCAGGCAGACAGCCACACATCACTGACACCTTCCACCATCGACCACTTGCAGGCAGATCGATGCTGCTGTCAATCCAAATGCACTTTACTGCTTCCTTTCTTGCGTGACACAGTTTAGGTTCACAGATGGTGTAGAATGCTGATTGTTTTTTCATTTATTATCTATCTGTAACCGCTTATCCTTTTCAGGGTCGTAGTAGGGGGGGGCTGGAGCCTATCACAGCGGACATTGGGCGAGAGGCGGGGTACACCCGGGACAGGTCAGCTGACACCAACCTGGTCTCTCTGAAGTCGTCGCAACGCGGTGCTTGGGCAGTTACCTAAGGTGTTATACACTGTTGAAAAATGCCATCCTTTATCATCCCGTTGGCATGATAGGCGGCCTGTTGCCGTTACAGTTTAAAGACACTTGTTGGCATGAGGGGAAACGTGGCAGGAAAGTCCAAGTTTCACCCAGGAGAGTGGTGTTCATGTCCCGTAAGATTGTAAAACCAAACCTTGTGTCATGATCCTGGGTTTGTTTATACTCTGTTATCCAATGGGATTTGTTTTGAGTTTTCTGTCTGTGCTCGTTGTTTCATGTTATTCATTCATGTTTAATCTGCTTCCTGTTTTATTTTGTAGATTCTCTCCTCATGTGTCCTGTCTGGTTTTACTTCCTGTCTTTGTGTGTTTTCTGCCACACCCGTCTCGTTAGTCCCTCCCTGTTCCCAGAGTCTTCCCTTCACACCTGTCCTGTATTGGTTTTGTCTGCTCCACCCTAGTCGTTATCCAATCTCCATCTCCCTCCTTCTGCCCATGTCCTCCTCCTCCGGCTGTGTCTCGTTCTTGTGATTAGTTTTCTGTGTATATATACCTGTGTGTTTCCCTTTGTCCTTTGTCAGTCCGTCTGTGTTGATCCTGGGTGCACTCTGTGGTCATTCAGTGTGGTTTTTTCTGGTTGGTTTTCAGTCTGGTTTTTGTTCTGCTTTCGTTTGGACCTTGAGTTGCCTCCCTGTACTGGATGTTTTCAATCAGCTACATTAAAGCTCGCTTTTTGTTAGAAACTCAGACTGTCTGTTGGTCTGCACTGGGTCCTCCTCTGAACTGAAACGTGACACCCTGTTTCTTTTTTCCTAAACCTAATAATATTTATGGGCCTATCATATAAAACACAATAAACAAATATTGAGGTTAGCACAACAAACAGAATGGCGTCTGAGTCAGTTACTATCTGTAGTAGTGATGACACAAAACCAGCATCAGATGGACTGATTTGCCACAATAATATAAATAACAAGCGCCAATTCATCAGTCAATAAGATTGTGTGTGGGCGGGGCACGGGCTCATACAGCGAGCAGCAGCACATTCTCACTCCGACCTCGTCACATATTGACGTTTGGTCATGGACTTTCCACGTCCAGATACGACGTCCAAGGTACCCTGGGTGTGTTGGTTGTTGACGTTCTGGGACGCCATGTCAAGTTTCGCCTGTTGCATGCATTGTCTGTTTTCAAAATACACCTCTGTTTTCACAGGAAATGTACAGTTTGCAGACAGTCTCTTTCAAAATACGCACAAAAAACGCAATATGTCAGTACAACAACACAAACTGACAATTTTTTCCTTGTGGTTAGGGTTAGGAAAAAAATGACAGGGTTTGGCTTTACAATCTTACAGGACACAGACACCGGCCTGCTGGGTGAAAGTTGTTGTTTCTTAGAGCCATCCACCACCCGTCCCTCCCAACCTACCCGGACTTTCCTTAACTTTCCTCCTTGTGCCGCTGCATTTCCCCCTGACGTCACTGAGCACTGTTAAACCGCCTGCATATCATGTGGATGTTGAAGGATGGCTTTTTCGTCAGTGTCACTGCCCAAGGGCAGGATTTCAACGACTTCAGAGTGAGACCAGGTTGGCTGCAGCAAGTGACCACGCCATCTGTGGTCATTTTGTCTCGACCAGCGGACTTCACTACAAGCCGATTGGTTGTTGAAACAGGTGACGTGCTTCGAAAGCAGCTGCCAGCGATCTGACCAGCTGAGTTGCAGGTGACACCATCAGCCAGCTTGAGTCCAGCTCAGACCGACCAGTTCACACCGCTGCAACTGTTCTCTGAATCGCTCTAAAACAGTTTCATCTCGTTGTGAATCTTTGGTCTGAACTGGACTTTAGGCTTAGTGGCAGATACACTGCCAATACTTTCATGCGCTGTTGTCTTTCATCAAGACTCATGCAAGACTTTTTGACAAAACTGCAAAACATCTGCTTAAAGAAACACTACAGTTGGGGTGGCTGTGGCTCAGAGGGTAGAGCGGGTCATCCACCAATCAAAGGGCAAGATTCTGAACCTCTGATTCTGCTTCCAATGGCTGCTCCATCAGTGTGTGAATGGTTACTGAGTGGTAGGTGGCACCATGTATGGTAGCCTTGGCCTCCAGTGTGTGTGAATGGGTGAATGTGACATGTGTAAGGCTAGAAAGGCGCTTTACAAGTGCAGTTCATTTGTCATTTAATTTATTGTAACGTTAGCTATGAATAGTACTGCTAGCACTAAGAGCTTTTTTAATTTGTGCTGATGTTTAATTTTTCAGTTTAAAATTTTTACACAAATCAAAACATTGTGAGAAATGCAGAGAGTTCAGCGGAGTGGAAAAGCCTCACACACAGTATTTCCTGTAAAATACACCTTTACCTTGGACTACTGAATGAACTGAGCGGGTGTAATTCAGCTCGGTGATTTGCTCCAAATGTTTTCCTCTTTAGAGCCACTCAGTGACGGCATGAGGTGAGGTGTGTAAGCGAGCGTCTGGCCTCGTATCTGTCGAGAAGTGCTGTTGTCTGAGCTGCTTAATCACGCCACTCTGACAGGCGGTGGCCCTCTAATTATATTTTGGGTGTGGAGAATGAATGGATGAGTGCAGAGATACGGGTGGAGAGGAAAAAAGACAGAAGAGGACAGAAGAGAAAGATTGATGGAAGGGTCCCAAATTTCCAGAAGAAGAAGGAGTCAGAGGTGTCAGAGTGCCGATGAAGGAAGAAGTAGAAAATGAGAGGCAGGGAGATGGAGTAGCTCTCCACTCAAGCAAGCGATGCCTCGTTGCCATGGCAGCACCGTCTCTCCCGTCTCCGTGGGAACGGCTGAATCCTGTTGCAGCTCGACTTTGCCCCTGGGCGCGGGAGAGAGAGAGAGAGGGAAAAAAAAAGGAGAAGAAAAACAGTAACAGAACGGCGAGTTTAGCCCGGGGCGATTGGGTTGACCTGGAAAATGTTGGGCGTGTGCTTATTCTCTCGCCGTTCTTTCACCGTCTCTGTCTTTTATTCCCTCACGTTATCTCCGTCTCTCACCTTTCCTTGTCAATAGACTTCTAAGTGTTTTTCCAGAGACTGTCGGACAGTTAAAGGTGAATGTGCAGTGGTATTCAAAGCCTTTAATCCTCATTCTCTCTCTACTGATGAGTGTGTGTCTGCGCACATGTACGCGCACACACACACACACACTTTCCCTGTGTTTTAAACCTCTTTTCCTCGGTGAAGCACACACACTCGCTGCTGTGACACACGCCCACGCCACTCTGCTTGTTTGTCTGTTTGTGTGTTTATTCGCCCGTTTGTTTCTGACCTGGCTCCGGCCCATTCACAGAGCATAAGTAGCCCTATTAACGGGCCAACTTGCCAAGAAAACAGATGATCCCCTCTGACAGAGGTCCTATTGTTACGATCAGCGGCAAACAATGCAGCCCTGTCTGTGTGCCACAGTGGTCGATTCACCCCTGCTTTCAGCCGCTGGTCACTACTCTATCAGCCGCAGCCACGGGGAACGGGAAGGGCGCTCAGAAGCTACATTGTACATGTAGGATTTGTGGAACGTGGTTGATTTATGAGGATGTTATTGCGTAGGGTTATGACATGTTCAAAGGGCTGATTCCTCGGGATTTTATAACCTATTCATAACTATTACAGCCGTTTAATAACTTTATGATCAGGGATTGTTCTGAGTCTTTAACGGCACTGTCGTTGATCAACTTGTCTGACATTTATTATCTGGTTAAATGTGACAGGATGATGTATCATGGGAAAGGCCAGTGAGATGTGCTGGAATTAGCGCCTTGCAGTTGCGTGCCTCTGCAGCCCAGTCAAGTTGCAACTACAGTTTCCATCCACGTCTGTAAAAACATGGATGTAAGCAGCACAGAAGATCTACATAATCAGCACAGTGTCAAGGTGGACACCCAAGATGAGTGTCACCAATTCCAATATCTGACCAAATGTCTCCCCTTCTGTTCCTGAGATATGATGTTGAATAATGGCTAGAAAAGTATTTTTTGCAGAACATCATGATGTCCCAGTGAAGTTGACCTTTGACCTTTCGGATATAAACTGTTATCACTTCATTTTTTAATCCTGTAAGACATTTGTGTCACAATAACCGTAGACTTTGAGTCACCAAAACCTAATCAGTTCAGTCTCCAGTCCAGGTGGATATTTGCGCCAAATTTGAGGAAATTCCCTCAGGGACTTTTTGAGATATCGTAGAGTACAGCATAGGCTCTATGTCGATGCTGAGTCTACGCTGTAGGTACGGCGTCGATTCGATGCAGAAGTATAAATCCCACAAGAGGCAGAGCAGGTTGTCCACCAATTGGAAGATCCGCACTTCAATCTGCGGCTCCTCCAGTCTGCATGTCGAAATATTCTTGGGCAAAATACCGAACCCCAAACTCCTCCTGATGGCTATTCCATCGGCGCGTGAATGGTTACTGAGTAGTAGGTGGCACTGTGTATGGTAGCCCCGGCCATCAGTGTGTGAATGTGTGTGTGAATGGGTGAATGTGACAGAGAGTGTAAAAGCACTTTGATTGGTCGGAGAAATAGAAAGGTACTATACAAGTGCAGTCCGTTTACCCTTTACTGCAACCTTTGACCACCAAAATCTATCCAAGTTTAAAGAAATTTTCTCATGGCATTCTTAAGACGAAGAGGTGAAGAGGGAGCTGAGCCAAAAGGCGAAGCTTTCGATTTACTGGTCCATCTACGTCCCAACCCTCACCTATCATGAGCTCTGGGTAGTGACTGAAAGAATGCCGAAATGAGTTTCCTCTGTAGGGTGTCTGGGCTCAGCCTTAGAGATAGGGGGAGGAGTCAGACATCTGGAGGGAGCTCAGAGTAGAGCCGCTGCTCCTTCATGTTGAGGTGGTTCAATATCTGATCAGGATCCTCCCAGGCGCCTCCTGTTAGAGGTGTTCTGGGCATGTCCCACTGGTAGGAGGCCCCGGGGCAGACCCAGAACACAGTGGAGGGATTATATATCTCATCTTGTCTGGGAACACCTTGGGGTCCTCCAGGAGGAGCTGGGAAGTGTTGCTGGGGAGAAGGACGTCTGGGGTGCTTTGCTTGGCCTGCTGCCCCCGCGACCTGGCCCCGGATAAGTGGATGAAAATAGATAGATGGTTCTTAAGATATCACTTTCATGAGAATGGGATGGATGAATGGACAAATATCGTACAAACAGATGAACGGCCAACGCAACAACACAGTGTCTCCGACCACAGAGGTCTCCAGCACTGAGGGATAAAAATGTGATTCAAATGAAGTAAAAAAGCATTATTTTTGTTAGCTGTAATCCTTTCACAATCTGAGATCATGATGATTTAAGACTGGGCAAGCTTATTACACAACTGTTTGCATTGTGAAGTATTACAGGGGTTTAGGACTAGACGTACAGAACAAGGAGCTGGTGTTACCCTATAGTCTCCTGAAGATTTGCTCCTGAAAAAGCCATAACACAACCTTTCATTTCAACATAAATCCTGCAGGGGTTCAACATGTTCCTGCATTGTCTGCTAAAAAAAATCAATCTCTCATTCAATGTTTACAGTTATTGACGAGTCATTATGAGCTCAGGGTGTGAAAATGGTTCATGATTAAACATATTGAACTACGGAGAACAAAGAAGAATTGACTGTTTTTAGTGAAGACTTGAGACTGTCTCATCTAAAAGTCAAATAGAAATTAAAATGCGAAAAGAAAAGACTCAGTAATATCCTTGGTGTTTGTTTTTAGCTCTTGTACTCGCTTGAATTTTTGAGAAAGTACTAGCCATTCGAATGGTGCAACATTTGTGTAGTTGAGATCTTTTACTTTGTGACTCTACATTTGATTTGGAAATAGATGAACATGACTTCCATTGACATGGTACTATTTTGGAGACTTAAAGTGGCCCTTATGTTTTCCCAGTTTGATCGATTGAAACAGCCGGAAACAGCAGATCATAGGCATCTGTGCAGTGTTGGTAGTCTTTGCCTCCATCTGAACAACACATTGATGTATGATGTCATATGCAAAGAAGCTATTCAAATCACATGGTGACATATGGTGTGCCGAGGTTACAGAACTACCCAGTGCTGTGAGTTATGTCGACCTGGTCATTTGCCTTCACCAAATCTGGACTCATGAAACAAAAACATGTCCCCAAAAACATCTTGATGTCTTCCACGTTTCGTGTCCTGCCTGATTTCTTGTGTATAGATTTTTTTGCTTGAGTTCATCGTGTTTTCCCCAGTTGGTTTTCAGTTTAGTTTTTTGTTCTGCTTTTAGATACCATCCTGTACCAGCTACATTAAAGCTTGCTTTTTGTTAAAACTTTAACCGGCCTGTTAGTCTGCATGTGGGTCCTCCTTGAACCGCTTTGTGACATTTTGTGTATAAATATTTATTTGATCTGGTGTGTGTGTGTTTGTACGTATGTGACCACACGTGGCCAATTTACGTGTGTTTTCAGTGCAGTGTGTGTGCTTCTGTGTGTATGTTTATTTATTTATGTATTTATTTAACCTTTATTTAACCAGAAAGTCCCATTGAGAATAAAAATGTCTTTTACAAGAGACCTGGCCGAGGTAGCAGCCAATCTAAACACATTTAAAATGCAACAAATACATATAGTACAAAAATCCACAATAAAACAACAAGACTCTATCACCACGTTCTGTATGATGCCCTTGAATTTATCAATGTGTTTCAAAATGAAAGCTTGTCATCTATCTATATACCCAGGTACTTGTATGAGGACACCTTTTCAATGGATTTACCATCAGAGGTGAAGATGCTAAAATCACCAAGCAGCTGTGGGCAAGCTTTTGAGACGACCATAAACTTCGGTGGTGCGGTGGTTAGCAGTGTTGCCCCACAGCAAAAGCGTTCACAGTTCAAATCCAGGGTTGGGAGCGCCCTTTTTTGCAGAGTTTGCATGTTCTCCCCGTGTCAGCGTGGGTTTCCTCCAGGTGCTCCAGCTTCCTCCCACAGTCCAAAGACATGCAGGTTAATTGGTGACTCTAAATTGTCCGTAGGTGTGAATGTGAGTGTGAATGGTTGTCTGTCTCTATGTGTCAGCCCTGTGATAGTCTGGTGACCTGTCCAGGGTGAACCCTGCCTCTCACCCAGTGTCAGCTGGGATAGGCTCCAGCTGCGCCACATGACCTGCAACAGAATAAGCCGTTACGGAAAATGAATGAATGAAAAAACTGCATTACTCGTGTTATGGGGACATAAATCTGTTTACACAGTCACATTGTGGGGACGCCCCTTCCTTATGGGGACAAAACTTAATTCCCCATAACGAAAGTCATTAAATTTTAGGGTGAAGACTGGGGTTAAGATTAGAGCAAGGGTTAGGGTTAGGGTTGGGCCCGCGCTGGATAGGATTAGAGGTTTTCCTCAAGAAAATGAATGTCGATCAATGTAATGTCCTCTGAAGTGATGGAAACTGTGTGTGTGTGTGTGTGTGTGTGTGTGTGTGTGTGTGTGTGTGTGTGTGTGTGTGAGATGATCTCATCAGAATGTCACTCATATCACAGCAAATGTTTATCCACTGTCTTACACCTGTATGAGATTAAACTCTGCAGGCTAATCTTAATTCCCTTTAATCTGAGACTATTCTGCAGCTCATGTGACGTCAGGATTTAATGCGGCGCTGATAAATAGCACCAGCCCCGCTAATAGATTACCCAATTCTCTCATGTCAAATCAAATCCCACAACCCACAAATACATAAGCTCTGCCTGCTTTTTGCTCTGCTATTAGTCAGCCTGTTTTCTTTTCATTGAGTCAGGCGGCTCTGACTTTTTATTACTGTAACAATTAAATATCCAGCACTCAGTGTCCCTCATCACAGCTTGTTGGGTTTTATCACATGGCTGAGCAGATGAATAATTGGAGTGTGGAGGTATGTTACTCCTACTACTTCTATTGCTGTAAAGTAATCCAAATGTTTAGACTGATTGATTGCTTCTCAGAGAGCTCATTCATTTAAGTTAATTTCACTGTGTAAAAATCAGCTCGCAGTTATCATACTGTGAGGCTGCCGTTCCAAGCAGGGACTATTTCTTAAAACTATTCTGTAGTTATGCTCTATTGATCAGCATTTAATTTCCTAAAACAGCTGGTTAATGCAGTTTTTATCAAACTGCAGTAAATGGCACTTGCAGCGGACTGTTTCCAGCTGGTGCACAATTTATAAAACAATGCGTAGGATCCATACTAAAACTTTATGTGTGGACAAAAGCCAAAAATGGTGGGCACCAAAAAAACTGTTTCTACAATCAGGTGTCCACCTCACCATCTGTGTCACCAATTTCTTGTCTTCAAAATGTTTGTAAGCATGGCTCAGAGTTTCTACCATCATGTCTGTTTTTACAGATCCCAACTTTTGCTTGGTAAAGTGGCGTACGCCTCTTTCAGGCCTTGTATTTGTGCGTACGCAGTTGGCGTTACACTGATATCTTCTTCAGACATTGAATAAAAGGGTCAAATAAATTCACCTGCTCATTTCTAATACATCTGATCCTCTCCACCTTAAGAGGCCGTACACATGCTGCGTTTTTTGCACCCTCAAATTCATTGTTTTCAATGAAGATGCACGGCAGGCAGGCTCAAACGCTAGAGCGACGCTGTCGTGGCGCACACAAATTACTGAGCACCCATTTTTAGGGCGCAACAGCTGCAGTCTGAGATCAACTTCTGGAACACAGCAGCACACACTGCATTACATGTGACAAGGAACAACCAATCACAGCCGACAGATATCTTTCCCTTCTTCTGTAAATATTCAGTCTGATAAACACGTAAAAGTTGATCATGTTAGTGCAGGGCTACCCAGAGCTTTACATCTGTCCCACAGACGATAGGCCTACACACTTATAAACAGCTCCTGGAGGAAGATCAGCTCTGCACTCAGCTAAACAGGCTATATGATGCTTGTTAAGGTTGCTTTGCAACCTCAGACACAACCTGCCGCTGCGTTCTTGAAAGCTGTCACAGAAAATGCACAACAGTAGCGCCCAGCGCTTGACCTCGTGTTTTCCAGGTGGTTAAAGACACGGCATGTGTACGGCTTCTAAGAGTACTGACAACATCATCAAGATTCATATTAACATCAGGGATATTTTTACTCTTTCACAACAGCGAGTATGTCTTAGCTGACATAAGGAAATACTTGATATAGTCGACTTGTTAAATGTCTCTGAAATATTAAAAATAATAGTTTGTGGTTCAGGCTCAACTCTTGAATCATGAATGTCTGAACTTGTTTGGAAAATGTTGCACCAGTATGTCTGAACCATTTATTCATCTTAGATTTGGAAATATACAACCTATGTACTGTTTGAGATTTTTCCTGACCAAACCTGACCCGAGTCCGAGACCCGAGCAACATTTCTGATTTGTTATCCAAACCCGGCCCCGTCAGGCTCGAGTTGGGTATCCACACTCTATTTGAAATTACATTAGGCAACGTCTGACATCAGTGGAACATTCATGAATCTGATTTAAACCATGACTGATATTTAAGGCTTTGGCTTCACTGACAATAATTGGTCCAGTGATATGGGTTTAGTTTTATTTTGACAAGGTGCAGCTCCCGATTGAGTTTCAGTTTTAGTTTTTTGTTTTTTTGTGCGACTAAGCGACCAATGAAACCTTTCTGGTCGATTAACGTTTGGTCGACTGTTAGGAAGCAGGCTAACAGACCTGTCAGGTGACCATTAGCAGTGTCAGACTGTGGATGTTTTTATCTCTTGGTTTCAGATAGGAATCAATGAAAGCCTCAGATTCCTTACGTCATACTTTACCTACTGCTTCACTCGTTAGGTCAAATGTAGAACCCAGGGCCGGTGTAACTCTGCTGCAGGGCCAGGTGTCATGATACATGAAGATTGTGTTGCCCTGTGTCACCCGAGCGTCACCCACTGTCCCTACAAAGGAGGTGAAAGTGTGTGATGTGTGAGTTCAGCCTCTCTGTGCGTCTCCCTGTCCTCTTCACTCCTCATCACCAGAGCTGAGAAAGTTCATGTCAGGCCTGCTCGTCTTTTTAACTCACTCGCCGTCTCTCCCAGTTTCCCTGTCTCACTCTTTGTCTGTCAACCTAGTTTCCACTCAGTCTCTTCACTCTGCGCACACACACACAAACACACGCTAATTGACGCTGAGCTTTATTTAAGAATAAACATGATTCTCAGTCACAACAGAGGACGAGAAAGGAGCGGTGAATCCCACCTGTTTGGACCGTATATATATGTACACACACAGACACACACAGACACACTGCGAGACGAAGACAGAGAGAGACCACTCCAGCCTCCATTTTCAGAGTTGGAATCTGAATGTTTAATCATTCCCAGCTCTTTGCCGGGAAGAAGCATGAATTTTTCACAGTGTGGAAAAGGGAGGGTGATGGGAAGCGTGGGTAAAAGCAGGCCAACTCATGCAGCCATGACACGGGGCGGACAAAAAGATGGTGCACAACTGGCAAGTCCCCACAAACTGCGTCTTGTGTCATGTATTTGTTGTCATGGTATTGTGTCTTTTTCTCTACAGATATCATCATCTGTGCATTTCTGTTTTTGTTGTGAAGAAAGATTCAGCTTTCATGTTCAGGGTGACATTGCCGTGAGCCATGTTCTCTACCAGAGCTTTAGACTACAGCTGACAGTGTCAAAACAGCTGTCACAATACTTCTCCAACACTTAAATACAGCTGGTCTGGGTTCAGTTTACTTCCATTACTGCACTGAGAGCTGACATTTCACAACATCATTAATATTGAATTGAAAAGATCAATTCATAGATACCCCCCTACAATCCTGCGTCCTCATGGGAGGACATTACATCGCCTCATACTTTATTCTGTGTATCTTAGACCTGTTGTCCTCGTTCGTGAATGTAGTGGCAGCAAAAGCACAATACACAAATTAATGTTAAAACAAGATGGCTGCCATCTCTGTCAATGTAATGAAGTTAATAAGTTGGTGATCCCACTTATCAATATCAGCTGTCTGTCTGTCATTAAGGAAGGTGCACTGAATTTAATTTATTGTTATAAACGTACCCGTTTCATTATTATGTTATTTACTGTCTTATTTTGTTGTTTGTTGTGATGTATTAGTTACCACAGAGATTGTGTGTGTGTTTGTACTTGAACGCCACATTGACGAGCCCCTGCAAATTTCACAAATGCGCCCCCTGTACTCTGTAGGTTGACTCTGCCAAAAATACTTTACACACAGAGGAAATCTCTGCTAGCTGCTAGGCTAATTTATACAATGTAAAATGCCATAGGCTTGTGCTAATAACGTTAGCATGTTGTATTTGTGGGGAAAATGTGTCCAGATAAAGACAAGTGTTTGTCTGTGAATGCTGCCAGTTGTAGTTATTATCTTGTTTTAATGAATTGTAAATGCATACATCTCCACCTTAGCATGTTTATCACCCTGTATCTCTACTTGTGTCAATCATTTATTGCTGTTGTTGTTTGTCTTTGCTCATGCTCTGTATCTCTAAAAATGATGGTCTCCCTCAACTGACTTTCAGAGTCTTAAATGAAGGTTTGAAAGAATGAATTCACATCTAAGTGATTGTTCTTAGTTTATGTGAATATCTGAATTTAAAAAAAGGTATATTTAGCTGGCGGAAGTAAAAACCTGCATAGCTCAGAACCTGACACTTAAAAAAAGGTGTTTTAAACATTTGCAATTTTTAAAATCCAACATGGCCGCCATGGAGTGTTTCTTGAAAAAATGGAAATATTAGCTTTTATATTCCTTATGTTCTAATAATTCCAAAAATGTATGGTTTATCAATGGAAATACATCAGGAACTGGACTATAGGCTAAGCTCTCCTCATTAGGTCCCTCTCATAACAAATAGCTAGAGGAAATTAAAATTCCACAGCAAACAGCAGCTGGGGTCTCAGGAGGATACAGTATGTATGTTCACATATGTAGTCGTGCTTGTACTCACAAACAACTACACACACACACACATATGCTCATAGTCATACCTGTGCAAACATGTAACCATGAGAGAATTAACACGAGTATTTATGTACATTTTATGCAGAAATATATTCGAGTTATGTCACATGCACTCCCACTCACACACATCCACAGTCATACTCACACACACACACACAGTGATGGCACCCATACACTCGATGTATTGTCCTCAGGGACATAATAGGCCATATTGATCGAGTCTGCACTGGGATATTAGTTGAGAACAAATGGACAATGCACCTTCCACACACACACACACACACACACACACACACACACACACACACACACACACACCATCTACACATAGATCTTATACAACCTCTGGACAAGGCTGCAGCTCCTTTGTTCCCTGTGATGTTGTCGTGTTCGTGTCCTGAGACACTTCACAGTTTTTCTTATTTGCTTGAACACATTTGTCCATTCAGACGTTACATTTAAAAACAGTTCACACACAGGCCCGAGCTGAAAGTGGCTGGCCAACATGACTCACAAACACCTGCTGCAAAGGTAAATATCTCCAAGAATATGTTCTTCGATCATCATCACACAGCAGACAACACAATGCAAAACACAGCTATCAGTAGGAACTTTTCTAACCTTAATTTGTGCCTTTGTTTATTGTTCATACTTTAAATACACCAATCAGCCAAAACATAAAACCACTGACAGGTGAAGTAAATGATATTGATCGTCTTGTTACAGTGCAATGCTCTGCTGGGAAACATTCATGTGGATGCCACTTGTCATGTTCCACCCATCCAAACACCACTGCAGACCAAGCAAACCCCCTCATGGCAACATCACTCCCCAATGGCAGTGGCCCCCCAGCAGGACAATGCGCCACGCCACACTGCAAAAACTGCTCAGGAGTGGCCCAAGGAACACGACAAAAAGCTTAAGGCCTTGAACTGGCCTGCAAATTCCCCAGATCCAAATCTGATCAGGCATCCTTGGGACATACTGGTATGTCATCTCGCCACCCACAGGACTTGAAGGATCTGCCATGACGACCCTGGTGCCTGACACCACGAGGCATCCCCAGACTTCCTGTGTCCACACCTTGACATGTCAGAGCTTTGTCCAATCCGTAGAGGCCCCACTGCGGATGGGCAGTACATCGGGGGTATTGGCATGTCCCACAGATGCTCAGTCGAATTGGGATCTGGGGAATTTGGAGGCCAGGTCAATACCTTGAGCTCTTTGTCACGTCATTCCTGAGCAGTTTTTGTGGTGTGGCATGGTGCATTGATCTGCTTGGGGGGGGGGCACTGCCATTGGGGAGTACTGTTGCCATGAAGGGGTTTGCTTGATCTGCTCTAAAAACTCTGGCCAACCATCCTGACCACTCCGAATACAACAAATGGGCAGTGATGGGTCAATCAAACTGTCACTTACCCCTCTGTGCATACTGTTTCATGCACAGTGCTCACAGTTAATGTGTGACCCAAGCCTCCGCTAACGTCAGGTTGACTGCGCTCTCAGCTAGTACACAGATAACATAAGCTAGCAATTCAGCTAGCTGAATGTTGAATGTGAAGTTCTGTGAACCAATTCATGTCAGATGGCAGAGAAGGCACCAACACCAGCCGTTAGTTACAATCGAAAAAGGAAATCAGTATACGAGAGAGCTATGAAAGAGCCAAAACACGAGTCAACATCCGTGTGGCTTTTCAACGTTGGTGTCAACTTAAAGATCCGAAAGGTCGTCCAAGTGATGCAATGGTTGATCTTTTTCAGCTGGACAGGTAAGACAACATTTTTATTTGATTCTACTAAACGTTCAGTAGCTTGGCAATGGCACTTGAGTCCGTGCACTATCCTTGTTTGCTAATGCGCCTCTGTTTACAAGCACTGTGCATTTGTGTTCTTTGGAGGTGTGACTCCTTGGGGAAGAGGGTAGGACCTTTTTGATTGTGGATTTTCTAAATCTAGTGTATGCGGCCGTTTTTTTCAATGATTCCAGACCTCCCTTTTAATGTTTTGGCTGATCGGCGTATTTATAGTAAGTGCCAAAAAAAGCAAGCAATCATATCGCAGCATGAGCTGTGTTCTTTTCTCCAAGATGTTTTTATGAGAGACAAAAAAAAACCTGCACTCTGCATTGTTTACACTTTTTGGAAATATTCTACAAACGTTTGATACTCAGTTTCTGTACCCCTGCGTTCACTTTTGGGGATACCCTACCTATAACAGGGTGTCTATATATATATATGGCCTTTAACATAGTGTTTCTATCAGTGCTGTATCTATACGTCGCTCAGGCTGCTGAAAAGATTGACTCCAAGCATGCCTATCATTTAATTGATCTCCAGTAGGGGAGATAGCTCTGGTCTCAAACACACACAGAAATGAACACACATAAACATACTTGTATGCAAGCCTGTGCACAAGTATAGATGTACACGTACACACACACACACACACACACACACACACACACACACAGGATTAAAATCTAATTTTCCCTTCATTAGTGCCAGAAGGGTGTGTGACATGGACAACGTCGTTGCACAGTGATGTCCACCTCCTGACCTCTGAGTAAGAGACAGTGGGTTTGCAGTGTGTGTGTGTGTGTGTGTGTGTGTGTGTGTGTGCATGCCCACGTGTGTGAGTCTTTGTGTGTGTGATATGCGGGTCACAGAAGAGGTTGAATCTGGCTGGACTTGATTGAAACTGGCGGTTAATTCCAGGGCTTCCCACTGAGATTAGAGGAGAGACAGAGAGACAGAGAGAGGGGGAGAGGACGGCAGGCTAGAGGTTGGAGTGGACGAGATGGGACCAAATGAATCGGCAGTAGCCTGTCTTTCTCTCTGGACGTAACAGGAGAGAAAGACAAAGTGTGTATGAACGTGACGATAAAGCTGAGTTATAAACATCTGATATAGTGTACAGTATACACATAGAGTTTATTATAAAGAAACATGATGATGCCCTCTAATGAGTTTGTGTAGATAAAATGGACGCTATAGAGGTAAAGAACACCGTGATGTCACAGCATATAGTCGTACATGTACTGTACAGTGTGTCCTCCTGTTGTGTGATGTCACTGACACTCCAGTGTTTACCAGAAGAGGATTGTGGGAGATGAAGTAAAGTGGAGCACTTTTCTTACACCGATAAATGTCTAATCTGTCCACTGGAGTTTTGTCATGATAGTAATTTATTAACACTGTGATGCCTCTCGCTGACAGTGTCATCAGCATGTACAGTAGTAGGAGGGTTGTTTGCAGAATTCTGCTCAGACTCTATAAAAAAAGGGCTTTGACCACACTGTGATAAAGTTTTAATGCAGCCAGGGACACTTCTGTCTTTGTTTAACTGCTGGTGGTAAAATGAGGTGTTAGGCAGCAGTGATGGTGATAGGTTTATAATGTAGTGAGTCTCCAGGACCCACAGGTGGTCCGCTGAGTGGGGCCTGATAAAATGTGTTTAATGTGATGTGGTTATAATTATGGTCTTATTCATGTATGCTGAAACTGTATCTGATCTGTTGTTTCACTTCACTCACTGACACTGACATGAGCAAAGGATCTTGTCTTATACGTACGTTTATACATTCACCAGCCACTTTATTAGGTACACCTCTTCAACTGCTCATTAACGCAAATATCTAATCAGCCAATCACGTGGCAGTAGCTCATTAACATGTAGTCATGTAGACATGATGAAGACGAGCTGCTGAAGTTCAAACGGAGCATCAGAATGATGAAGAAAGGTGATTGAAGTGACTTTGAACGTGGCATGGTTGTTGGTGCCAGACGGGCTGGTCTGAGTATTTACTGGGATTTTCAGCACAACCATCTCTAGGGTTTACAGAGGATGGTCCCAAAAAGAGACAATATCCAGTGTTGGTGCCAGAGGTCAGAGGTCAGAGGAGAATGGCCAGACTGGTTCAAGATGATAGAAAGGCAACAGGAAGTCAAATAAGCACTGGTTCCAACCAAGGTGTGCAGAAGACCATCTCTGAAGCAACAACACGTCCAACCTTGAAGCAGATGGGCTACAGCAGCAGAAGACCACACCAGGTGCCACTCCTGTCAGCTAACAACAGGAAACTGAGGCTACAATACACACAGGCTCACCAAAACTGGACAATAGAAGATTGGAAAAACCACATTCAGATGGTAGGCTCAGAATTTGGAAGCATGGATCCATCCTGCCTTGTATCAACGCTTCAGGCTGCTGCTGCTGGTGTCATGGTGTGGGGGAGATTTTCTTAGTACCAACTGAGCATGGTTTAAACACCACAGCCTACCTGAGTATTGTTGCTGACCGTGTCCATCCCTTTATGACCACAGTGTACCCATCTTCTGATGGCTACTTCCTGCAGGATAACGCACCATGTCACAAAGCTCAGATCATCTCAAACATGACGATGAGTTCACTGTATTCCAATGGCCTCCACAGTCACCAGATCTCAGTCCAATAGAGCACCTTTGGGATGTGGTGGAACGGGAGATTCTCATCATGGGTGTGCAGCCGACAAATCTGCAGCAAAACGTTACCTCAGTCCACAGCTACAGGATCATGCCTTTGACACTTACATCACCGTCTGTTCAGAATAAATGAAAAGAAATCATAATGTGTTTGTTTTTGGAGCCGCTGTACCAAACTCGTACTGACCCCTGACTCTTAAATCGGGATATGAACCAATCTGTGACTTCTGTGTGCACTGACATTGATTTATTTCCAGCATCTGTCTCAGTTTTGAATCCACTACATTTTTATCCAGTTCATAATGTGCATCTCTTGGGCAGTATTTTTTCAGGCACTTTCCTAGGACTGGGGTTTCTTAAATCTAGTTCTAGATAATTAATTTTAAAGAAAACTAGTCATGAGGATCAGTATCAAGGCATGCTTTATAGTAGTTATGCCTCTTTTGGTTTCACAGTCGTTCAGATTTAATGGTAATAATATTTAGAGATGAAAGAAACAACCTAACAGCATAATTATCCGTGTCGTCACATGATCTGTTACACTTACAAATACCCAGAAGGAAAACTGATTTCATTGGTGAACTTTGGGGATGAAAAACATGTCTTTACATGTCTCATCACTCTCAGTTTATCAATGCTGTAGTTTCTGACACGCCTGAGAATGTTTCAGGACAACGAACTTTGTCCTGCCTGAGTGGACAAAAGGCCGTCTGACTGTAGCTGATCGAGATGTTTATCAAGACGAAAGATGTTGGATGAGTCAAGCGGTTGCTGCCATAAGGTGTGAGTGATGCTGTTTGTGTGTTTATGAAGCAGCTCTGACGAGCATGTGGCAGTAAGTCAGCAGCCTGTTTGTTTGTGACAGTGATAAAAACCACAGGGCCAAACATGTTTGTGTCCAACGGTTCAAGGTTCCGCAGAGCCAGGGACAAGAAAAATGATACAAAACAGCTCAGCTGCAGGTTTGTGTGGGAACTGCCACACTGTGAATCTGTGGCGAGAGACAACAGAGATCTGCTGTCAGACTCGCAGGGACATAAGGTGACAAGTTAATGCTGAAGATTTTGGTCCATATTGAAACCACACCTGTGATTTCTGGTGGTAACAGGAGATTTAATACAAGCCCAGTATCCTGGGAATTTCATTCATACTGGGCAGTTTAGCACCTCATGATTCACATCAACAGCTGGTGTTCAGTGACAGCACAGGAGGAAGTGTGTGCTCCACACAGTATGTTGTAAGACAGAGTGTATGGGTGAGCACGTCCCACTTTTTTGCAGAAGAAAGTTTACATCTTGAGTTTTGATAAAAGTCCAAAAACAGATCACATGGGCAGTAAACATGCCTTAAAGGGACAGTTCTGTCATAGCTGTGCTTTACCTACCAGCCACTCCCACCTCATCAGCTGGCCTCCTCTCACCTGCCTCCACAGCTGCAGCTCATCTCCAGTCAGCCCAGTATATCAGCCTCTCCAGCTCACTCACCCTGCGCCAGATTGTTCTTCACCTTGATGCAAGACTTTCCAGCGTTCTTTACCTGACTGATCTCCCATTGCCGACTGACCAGCCTTCATCATCTGACTCCCGGTAAACACACCAGCCTTCTGTCCCTCACCATGAGTTCAAGCCCAGTCTCACTCAAATCTGGTGCTTGGGCAGTGACTTGCAGTGTCCGAAACCAACGAAAAAAGGCATCCTGTAACGTCGGCATGACATGCAGCCGGTTGCTGTTACAGTCAAGGGGAAATGTAGCATGACAAGGACAAAAGTTAAGGTGGCGAAAGTCCCAGTGGTGTGGGTGGGAGGGGTGGCGAATGGGTCCAATAAACAGCGACTTTCACCTGAGAGAGCGGTGTTCGCGTCCGGTAAGATTGTACATCCAAACCCTGTTCTTTTTTTCTAAACCTAACCACGTGTTTGCTGTTGAAGGACATAAAACGTCAATTCGCTGTGTTGTACCGACGTAATGCTTTTATTTTGAAAGAGACTGTATGTAAACGTTAAATTTCCTGTGAAAACAGAAGTGCATCAAAAGAGAACTTGACACAGCGTCCCAGAACATCAACAACCAACACACCCAGGGTACCTTGGACATCATATGTGGACGTGGAAAGTCCATGACCAAACGTCAGTATGTGACGAGGGTGGAGTGAGAATGTGTTGCGAGTTCTGCCTCAGCGTCTCTGGTTCCTGTTTTCCTATGGCTGCATTGTGTTGCCTTTTGTCGACGCCACAGTCTGAATGTTTCCATCGCACGTATCCATGAGTGTGCATTCTCTGTTCACCTACCTGTCAGCTCCTCGATCCCTCGCCTGGTCCCTACTTGCCTCCTGCTCGTCCCCTGTCGGCAGCTCTGCTCTGTCTGCTCGCCTTCTGGTTCTGAATCCTTCTCCTGGCCCTGGTCTCCCTCCTGCTCTTTCCCTCTGCTTCATCTACCTGCTCGCCTGGTTCTGAACCCTCTGCCTCATCGACCACGTCCCCTGCCTGCCCCTCTCAGGTACCGTCACCTCCCAGCAGACTAAAACGTGTTGATCCGTGGGCTTATGGCCCCGTTTTCGGGTTGGACCCTCAAGCCTGAACCCGGAGACTGTGAGTGGGCTTCCAGCCTGAAGAACAAACTATTACCTGTCACTCTTCATCTGCTCAAGTTCCTGTTTTGCCTGTGCTTAAATAAAAGTCATTACCAACTGTCACTGACTTCTAGAGCGTGCCTTCTAGAGAGAGTGCATTTGGGTCTGAATGAAAGTACACACTTTCCCTCTTACCTGTAGTTTGTCAGTCTAGATAGTTTTGGTGTGAGCTGCAGAATGTTGGAGATATCGGCCGTAGAGATGTCTACCTTCTCTCTATAATAGAACTAGATGGCACTCAGCCTGTGGTGCTCAAAGTGCCAAAAAAATAAATTTAATTAACTCAACATCAGTGTCTCTTTCCAGAAATCATGACCTGGTTACTCAAGATAATCCACAGACCTTGTTGTGAGCAGTTTCATGTAGGAACTACTTTCTTTCTACTGAATCACACACACTATCCCTATCACCGTGCAGAAGGAAGTGTGCATCTACTCATGGATGAGAGGCTTGTTCTCGTGACAGCGTGAAATGTAAACATTAAAAACGTCCTCTTAGACTGAGCTGTAATGTTAGCTCAGTGGTGCCAGGTGAGCTAACCTGAATATGTACCTTGTAATAAATCACATTAACCAAATATGTTGTTTCATACTGTTCATTTATCCACTTTATTCATTGAAAACAGTTCAAATTCAGCCAGATTTTCGCAGGAAATTATATCAAGCATGTACTACAGTATATGCACTTTTCAGTAGCTCAGATTTACCTGAAATATACAGACCACTGAATGCAAAGCAACACACACACACTTTCAGTGAGCTAGAAGGCTGCAAAAAGGAAATCATTTTTTGCATTTAACCTTCAGAGCAAAGTGGAACAGGCAGACATAATCAAACAGGCTTTTCTGTTGAGATCATTTTGTTTTTAATTAGTTATTTCCACACCTTTAGTTTAACTTGACAACCTGTCAACAAAGAATTGAAACACGTTTTCCACACAGTTGTGATTCCCAGTGTTCGACCATTAACAACAGGCTAAATTTGTGCTCTTCTTCCAGTCAGGCAGAAAAGGCACAAATGCACTCAACCGAACAGTGCTGCCCAAATGTCCTTGTTTCCTCCACAGCGCTCCCTCTTACACACAGTGTCGACTCGAGGCCCGCTCCACACACACCGCTCTTATTCAAATCATACATCAATCAGCTGGATTCAATGGCAAGGTAAAAGGCAGAGGAGTGCGGCGCTGAGAGCTCTTAGAGGGCTTCAATGCCACGACGACAAGCACAAACTGGGTCACCGGGAAAGAGAGCACGCCTATGGAAACCCTGCTGTCTCCATGGCAACCGCAGTGTTGACACAGCTATTACCTCCTCATCTCGGCAAATACACCACGATAAGAAAGCGGCATGTTCTATTGTATGCAGGATGGATAATAAAATACTCTCAAAGCGTGGCTAATTCACTGTTACTGCCTCCCCACAGCGGCACATTTCATCTTCTCGCCCTCAGATTCCGGTGAAGAAATGTGGACGGAGTTTTTATTGAATGCATTTCTGTGAAGTGAATTGTGAAATGAGCTTTGATGTGAGAAGTCAGAATCAAGTTTAATGTAAAAGTGACAGATCTCTGCCTCTGTTTGAGGATTTGGGGAGACGTGCAGCTCTCTCTGATTGAAGTTAAACCTTCACAGGAGCGTGTTTGTGTCCAGATGGCTGCCAGTTAGAATCCTTGGACTTTGTGTTTTCAACAACTGTCACCAAGCCACTTTGGCCCCGGCAGAGAAGCTGCTCAGTCGTTGTCATGGGGAGTGCGACTCAGCTATGTGTTGCTGTACGGCGTCTTCTGTGGCTCCGGAGGAGCTTTGTCAAATGTGCTGGTGTCATCTGGGTTATCAGGGCCTGGACTTGAAGACTACAAATATTAAACAGCCAGTTTATGTTAGAACTCTGGAGGCAAGAAAAACTAGAAACAGATTGTGTCTTTACTTTTCTCTCTCTAGTCTGAAAGTCTAAAATTATAGAATGCAACCGGCCTGTTCTCACCCCCAACTCGTCAAATACTGTCACTTTGTCAGTGATGTCAGTGTCAGATACCGACATACAGAGGCACCTTTTATGGCGCTATAATACGCACCAGGTGGCGACTATTTCTGATGCTGTTGACAACAACCAAACTTGTCAAATACCGCCTATTTGTCAGTGGACACTGGTGTCAGACATCAATGCATCAAGACACTCTTCATGGCGGTATAATACGCACTGGGTGGCGGCTATTTCTGCAGGAAGTAGCCATCAGAAGATGGGTACACTGTGGTCATAAAGGGATGGACACGGTCAGCAACAATACTCAGGTAGGCTGTGGTGTTTAAACCATGCTCAGTTGGTACTAAGAAAATCTCCCCCACACCATGACACCAGCAGCAGCAGCCTGAAGCGTTGATACAAGGCAGGATGGATCCATGCTTCCAAATTCTGAGCCTACCATCTGAATGTGGTTTTTCCAATCTTCTATTGTCCAGTTTTGGTGAGCCTGTGTGAATTGTAGCCTCAGTTTCCTGTTGTTAGCTGACAGGAGTGGCACCTGGTGTGGTCTTCTGCACCTTTCTTCATCATTCTGACGCTCCGTTTGAACTTCAGCAGCTCGTCTTCACCATGACTAAATACATTGAGTTGCTGCCACGTGATACAGCTGTTATAGGAAGCACTAGGGCTCGTACATATGTCGTGTTTTTTGCACCCTCAATTCAATTGCTGTCAGTGTAGATGATGATGTTGCTGCGTACAAGTGTTCCTAAGTTCATTTTTAGGGCCCTGAGATAAACAAAGTTCATTTTTTGGAACACAACAGAGTGAACAACCAATCACAGCTGTCCGATATCGTTCCTCTCCTCTGTAAATATCAGTCTGATCTAGTCTTAACGCAGGGCTACAGCTTTACATCTCGGCCCAATGCACACTTATGAAACAACGGCTGGAAGAAGATCAGCTCTGAACTCTGGGTTTCTGGTAAGTAGGCTATAAAACAGTGCTGGTTATGGCACAAGCTGCCTCCGCACTCTTCAAAGTTGGCACAGAGTAGGCACAAGAGTAGCACCCAGCACACAACCACACGTTTTCCAGACCATAAAAACACGGCATGTGTCCAGGCCCTCACAGTGTGACCGTGTATTACATGCTGTATGCAATATGACATGTCATGTCTATATATGTCTATATGTACACATATGTTCTCTCAGAAGATTTGACCCTCAAGAATCAAGAGGGTCTGAATTCCAGGTAGCTCAGTAAGTAGGTCAGTAGTTATTGTGCTCAGCCTGTATAAGGAAGTGTGAGGATGTTCATATTTATGGTCCAATCAACAGGGACATTTATTGTTTGACAGTCATGTGATATTTGAGGACTTCAGTGGTTAGCTTGCTATAAAAACTGAAGAATTACCAGAAATCAAAATCTGTCTGTCACTGTTCCTCTAACCCTCCATCACACACACACACACACACACAGAGGTACACACACACGCACACACACACGGCTGTGCTGCAGCGGTGGTGGTGGTGGCGGTGTAGGTTTTGGCAGCAGAGACCAGTGGACAGACACTGTTTTTGTTTGTTTTTGTGGAATCTCCTGGATTTTTCGTGTGGCCTTCTCTTGGAAGGAAGCAGTGGGCGGAGAAAAAACAACATAATTTAGATTCTTTCTCATTGAAAATCAAATATCTTTGTAGTGGAGAACACAAGCAGTCTTTCTACGAGTGTGACCTGCATGGAAATGGGATCGCAGTGAGATACTGAACGAGGACACGGAGCTGCTGCTCAGCTCCGCCTGTCAGCTATGTTGAAATGCTATTACTGAAGTAATTGCAGAGTGTTTTTGATAGCGCTGACATTTACACATAGTCACGACTTTCCTTTAATGCTACCCGTATCACTCTGCGTGTGGTAATATGACACCGTCAGCACCACAACACGTGATATCCAGAGACGTCTTCTACCCTATGAGCATGCAAACAATTATGATGGAGGGCTGAGCCTGCCTGAACTGTCTCCATTTTGAATGGTTCACTCAAAAATCCACAGAAGCACAAAAAGACACACACACTCCTCTCACAGATGGTGTACAGGACCTCTGGCTATCTTTTGCCAAAGGGGTCTTCCACTGCTCTTCAGCCTTTTTCTTTACTTTCCTCCTCTCATTTCCTAGAATAACACTATTGATCCCATTTAGTCAGGAAGAGGCAGTGTGTGATTCACATATAAACTGCACACACTCCTGTCCAGCTTCAACCTGTTGCACAGCACTTGTTTGCCCTTTGGAATCAGAGTGGCTGTAAATCAAAATGTCTCTGTCACCTGGCAAACCCTGTTATGACTGGGAATGAGGACACTGCAGTAGAGCATACACAAGGCTACCTGGATGAATAAAAAGGCACTGACAATAGCTGGTCTTTGCATGTGTTTATACAGTACACCTGAGGCCATGTGTGTGTGTGAGCACGAATGTTTCTGCATTTGCCTTTGTGCTTATGAATCTTTGTTGCACATGTGTCACCACAGCGATCGTTTTGACTTGTGACCCTGTAAAATAAAGCAGTTCAACCAAAGAGTAGTCAGGTTCCATCCGAATGTCTCGAAATTTTTGAGCGAATATAGTAAAAATGCGCAAAAAGAAAATGCGACTTTATGCCCGTTTCCATTTGTTATTATTTTGCGATTATTGAGAGGAGAGTGCGCCATGAGATGACATCATCAGAGAGCGTCTCTCTGCCACAAAACAAACAACACACTCGGCTGACAGTCAACAACTGATCATGGACAGATTCCTGATCGACCTGTCGGCGTTTGGAAGAACTCTGGTCACCATTTTGTCAGCATTCACTGCGTACCGAGCCATCCTGAAGAAGAGACGACAAGGAAGAATTTTAATGTTAAGAGTACTGTTGGAAATAGCTGGAAGGAGACCACCGCATACCACCAACGTATACGTGTGACGTGGTATCCAGTCCAGTCATCGTTTATCCAGAAAACCTGTTTCCATAGCAAAAAGTTGTACTTTCCTTTTATCAATACGCAGACAAATCCACCCCCTCCAACTGTAAAAACTTTTTTGCGAATTTTCTGCCTTTTTTCGAATTTCTAGCGTTTCCATTAATGTTTATTTTCGCTATTTTTGAAAATTTGAATAAGAATAGGTGGATGGAAACCCTATTAGTGACAGTCACCTCTCACCTTCTCCAGCTGTGTAATCACTGACCGTTAGCTAACAGCAATCCTCCAATCATTGCTCAGTAACTTGGCAGGGCAGGACTGTGGAGCTTTGGATTTCCCCTCATGTTGCAGCAATGTGCATGAGGCTGTAACAAGGACGATACCTGGCATTTAAAGATTGAAGAGTGGTGTCTTTTTAGGCATTTTGTTGTCCTTTTCCCTCCCTTGTTGATCTGCCCAGGTGTGCTGCATTAGTTAACGAGGGGCAGTGCACCTGGCATGGAGGAGGTGCTTAAGAGTTCCTGTGCCAGCAGCAGAGGGGAGAGGCCTCTGGTGTTGGGGACTGCTGGTCCTGCTGCCTCTCAGCCTGGGATTATTGTTGTCTTGTTTACTTGTTTTACTTGTAATAAATCTTTTGGATTCGAGTGTTTTAAAGGTGTCTTATGTGTTTATTTTGGCTCAGTGTTGGAGTTTTGTTTGCCCCACAGGGCCGCCTAACGCCGGGTGTACACTGGATCCGTCACGTGGGTGGTTCGGCCGTGGTGTGGACTCGCTCTGTCCTGTGCCGGCGTCAATGTCCACTGGAAGCGTATCTATAGTGGTGCACACGCGAGTGGCTGGAATTGGCGGATCGCGAGATCATAATGTCATGCGATAATTTGCAGAAACCCTGGAGGTATAAAGACATCAACAAACAAAGAAAAGATTTCTCTACCTGCCGGACATTGACCACTGTAGGCCATTTCGTGATTTTTCTCTTGATTTTGCGCCAGTTGGGGCCACCCACTTTGACGTCATGTTGTTGTAGAGATGTAAAATACGCTCCAAAATTTTCATGGATGTTTTTATTTTAAAAATTGACCGGATACTCTCGTCTTTTCTGCACCTGACTTCCTGTTTGACTCATTTGGTCCGTGGAAATTGACGCGGCGTCATGCGACGTCCATCAAAAAATAGACCTGGCGCGTATTTTTAGCGGAGCGGAGTGCCGAGCCGAGCCGCTTCTAGACCGCGGCTAGGATGTGCCTCGCCACTTCTGGTGGAGTAGCTTACATTGACTTGAATAGCTGCGATTAGCTCCGGCACCGCGGCTGAATCGTGCACGCAACGGATCCAGTTGACATCTGGGGTAAGGGTGGGGTGTGACACATTTCTAAAATTAAAAACACTATGGATTAAACATTATATTTATCTACTCGATTGTGAGCTGTGATCTCTGGGGCTGAAAACCCCCCATGTTAAAATGTCTAACTTTACAGCAAAAATAAACATGTTTAAAGGCCCGAAATTTCTCAAATCCTAGAAACGCTCTTGCGCACACCTGACCTGTGCAGGGTGGCTGCAACTGGATTTGCTCCTTGGCAACAATAAGTGAGGACAACAAACCTCAACAGCAAGAAATATCTGTTTGTTAACTGATGATTGATGGTTTCACCTGTGTCTGATTGTCTGTCCCGCCCTGATTAGCCCCACCTGTGCCTTGTTATCCTTCCCCTCACTACAGTATTTAGTGTGTGTCTTGTTTTCTCTCCGTGCCAGTTCGTCTTAGCTCCTCGTGTGTCTAACGTTACAGCTTTTTGTTGCCCTGTGACTCTTTCTTGTTTTTTTGCCTCTACTGATCGTCCTGTGTGTACCGAACCTATCTTTTGACCAGTAAAGACTCATTTACTTACCTGAACTGCCTCTTGAGTCGTGGGTTTGAGTCCATTCTCTCCTGGTTCACCAGTCTTAACTCTCGCTGTATGTGCTTATGCCCCGCCCACACACACACATTCTCATTGACTGATGAATTGGCGCTGCTTATTGATATTATTGTGGCGTATTGATTATGAATACAGTCCATCTGATGCTGGTTTGGTTTCATCACTGTAGCCAGTATCTCACTATCACTATCCTCATTCAGATTTTAAGAAGCTACAAATTATATTCAGCCACAAAATAAGTCTGAAAAGCTGCAAATCAGAACGGAAGGACAGAGAGTTGTTGACTAGAGATGATACACCGGCTCATCCACTCTCATCTCACGTTTCAACTCGTCTCATCGTGAATCTCGTCTAAACTGGGCTTTACTGAGGCTTTCAGAGGTCTGAGCCAGCCTACACTGAGAAATGAAGGTGCAAAATAAACACGTTCTTGTAGCAGAGAAATGTTTTGTCTTTGCCCTTAACCCATAATTATCCTGTGACCCATCTGAGGGATCCCGACCCTCAGGGTGGGAGCCACTGACCTGGAGAATAGCATCTGGAAAGAAGTCGACACCACAGCAGAGAGTGAGTAATGGAAGCAGAGGAAACAGGTGGGAAGAGGACTGCAGATGGAGAACGGGATAAAGGGCAGAGATTAATAAGAATAATCCAAATGACACAGCAAAAAAACACAGTGGAAAGGAGTTTGTTCAGATTTAATCAGGTGATCAGTTGGCAAGTCCGGCGTTATAGCTCTTGCTTAGAGGGTTGTTTTCCTCCTGCAGCACACAACCTAGAAAATTTAGCTGGGATGGCAACTTTTAAGAAATCTCTTAGAAACCTTAGGAGTGTTTATCCACCCTTTGGCACCATTAAAAGTGCCAATCCTCCTGTGTGCTGATCCCAGATCATTGTTCTGACACTCACCAGGCTCTCTAAGAGCTACTGAATGGAAATAAAAAAAAAAACAATAGAAGCTTTTTGTGCACAGTAGAACTAGCTTGGCAGAAAAGGCAACAGGACACAAACAAGTAAAGAGGATCAAGCATGGCAGGATATGCCACTCACTAACCTTTGCATAGCTTCTGTTAGTTCATGCCCTGTTTGCATATCCATGCATGTGATTGCATATGTGCGAGTCTGCATCATTAAATTTATGTACAAATTCCTAAATCTGCTTTACTGCCTGTCTAAATAGGACTCTTGTGTTTTTCCTTCATTCACAAAATAAGTCAGGGTTTTCTTTTTTTTTTTAAATTTCATTCAACATTCTTGTGTTTTTCTGTGAAGCCCTTTTTTGACAGTGAAGTGAAAACAAAACAGTGTTTCCCACTGAGGTTTGTGACCACTGGGACGGACACCCTGAACATTCCTCAGGAGGGAGAGGAGGGAAAGCAGGATGTAAACTGAAAATGCCAGAACTTGGTCACCTTTGTTTTTTACAGTACTCTCATTTTAACTTTTGCTTCATAAATAAATAAATGCACCTTTGCTTTTTAACAGAACTTCTGCAACTCCGTGCTGAACCTCTGGAAAAATGTGATGATATGTTCCCTGATGCAAGATGACATTTAAAATCTAGTATTTTGAGCTTGACAGTTTTCCTTGACCTTAGACACGAAGACGTCTCAGCTACGGATGTATAAAGAGAACTGGATGCAGCATTAGAGACGGGGCAACGTTCCTTCCTATGAAGGTTAATTGGTGGAGCATGACGCCAAAAAAATCCTTCGCTTCATTTCAGATTTCCTTCATTTTCAGGCTGGTTTTGTGGATTTGGAGCTAAATGTTGTGCCTGGGGCACGTCGTGTATTAATGATACTCGTTACCTGGAGAGGTTGGAAAAAGATCTACGTTTCTTCCCTGTTCCAAAACCAAAATCAAACCCTATAAAGTGTAGGGTTAGCTAGCTAGCTACTGAAGATATAGCCTACTGAATGTATACACATGCTGCTTTTGCTTTGTAATGATTATAACAGTGAAACAAAGACCGACCCTGCTGTACAGGAACCAGTGAAGGGAAGCAGGGACACTTTGCTCAGATTCAACCAGCTGTGTGTCATCACAGTGTGTGCAGATGAACGTTGTTCATCTGCACACACTGTGATGACACACAGCTGGTTGAATATGGGTGACGTTTCCCTTTATATTCATTGTGTTGTGTGTGGATCAGCAGTGATGTGGTGGTTCACTTTTACACTGTGATCTGTAGCCTATAGTTGGGCTTTAGCTTCTAACTATCTTTGTCTTTTGAACCTGTTGTTGCTGCTGAGTCAGTTTGACATCCTGGATATATCCTTCAAACACAGACTGTAGACCCCTCTGTCTGCTTCTCTCTGGAATCACTGCTTCATTTCTCCAAAAATATGATCATATTTCTGCAGTTAGTTACAGCGTGGGCTCCATGGTTACTGCGACAGCTTGAGGGACCATCACAAAGGGGCAGGTCTTAACGAAAGGTCAGTTACCGTAGTATGAAATTACCCGGATCTTCAGCAAAGGGCTAGCTTTCGGTGAAGTGCTCTGCTCACTTAAATTAGACTTTTGAAATGTTATCGAACCAAATGGATCAAATTCCGAAAGTGAGACAAGTCATTTCGCAATTGTATCCACTGATTTACAGCATGTTTTTCCCAAATATAAGTCTATAGAAAAATGTTTTTGGGCCTAATGGCATCATGTGGTGGCCCCGAAAGTTGCAATTCCATGTTTGTCCACTATGTCAAATGGCTTCAATCACATGCTAGCATGCTACTCTACATTGATATTAAAATAACTGGGCTGACTGCTGGTTTCACGTGGGAGAATGCCCGGAGTTTGTCTGACAGTTGCTCAGAGCATCAAAAAAATGACGCCACCTGGTGCGTCTCATATCGACGCTGAAGGGTGCCTCTGTGCGTCAGTAATTGACAAGATGGGACCGAGCGATTGGTCCACTTTTCCTCTAAAATGTGGCCTGTTGGTTCGGGTGATTTGTTGGTAAATGTGATAGAATAAAAACCCATTTACACTGACCTACTGCACTGCATAAATATGGACTTAAATGCCAAGCGTCAGGGCACTGAGTGTGTGCGTGCGTGTGTGTGTCTTTCTCCACTTTGTCCAAACTTCCTCAGCCTTGACTGACACTCGCGGGGTCTATTCCCTCCAGCTTTGAAAAACACATTCCATTTTAATGTAGCAGCCGCTCACAAGGTCATTTGTCACTTGATAATGACAAAGCAAACCCAAAGGCATTTCACTGTCAAGTGTGTGTATGTGCGTGAAGGAAGTCTCGGAGGTGAGAGGGGTGGCGGCGTCCTTGTGAGCTCACAGACTTGTTTGAAGTTTGAAGACGTGATCAGATACTCCTGTCACTGCAGCGAGGAAGGAGTGTGTAGTGTGAGTGTGTGCGATGGTTTTACAGAGGGAGAAGTGCTGGTGTGTTACCACAAAGAAAACACATACACACATGTTCCAAGCACATGTGTTGAAAACTGAGATACTCTGTCATTTTGTCTCCACACACACATTAAGAAGTTGATGTGGCATCCAACTGTTGCCACTGTAACTGGTAAGATGATGTACTTAATGTGTGGAGAGGATCCAACTTCCACTCATAAAGGCTGCATTTACAAACTCTTAATAAGTGTGCGCTGCGAAAATCACATGTTGCAAACATGTGTTGAGCATGGCAAACACCAGCCAGGCTTACTGCTCGTGAAATTGTCCTTACAGGCCGACAAATGGAGAGAAAGAAATCAATTTGTAATTTCATTGCCTGTTTTATGTGTTATTCCGCGCATATCATCGCACCATTACTTACGTAACAGCGCTGAGGAGAGTGATGTTTATATTTAGAGCGCGAGGCCTCCAACCTTCAAACTGTATCCTCTAATTCCTTGGGCACCCAATGTTGCAAAACAGCGTGTGTGTGTGTGAATATGTGTGGGAGGGTGTTTGTGCATGATCATGAGTTATCCTGTCAAAACAGGCATGTATGAATATTTTGGTGCAAATATTGTTTGGTGTGTGTGTGGGTCTGAGTGTGTTGGTTAATCCATGCCAGACCTATTTGCCGGCCTTGCTGGTAAGAGGGGCATGTGGACGGCGTGGCACACAAAGTGCCCTGGTTGGCAGGACTGGCATAAAGACAGATTACAGTAAAGCAGCACAGTCGTCAGACAGCCTGAGCTGCTCTGGATACAGCTGCTGTTTGTGTGGACTGACTGGTTTGTACTGGTCCACAGTAGGGCTGGGTGATATGGACAGAAATTCATATCTCTGTATTTAGAGGCTGTCTGGCGATGCACGATACATATCTCGGTATTTTTGACGAAATGGGAACATGTTTTCAGCTGCAAGTCAAAGCCACATTTGAGACGTCAAAAAAACTTTTATAAAAACAGGCTGTGATCAAATTAAAATGCAAAAACTGTTTGAAGATATAAAGCTGCACAACAGTTGCACCTCCAAAACAGTAGTCAGCTGCAGGGTTTCTGTGAAGTGCTGTAAAGTTTAGTTGATTCAAAACACACATTAAACACACATTAAACATGGCTTCATAGAGACAGTTTCAAACACAAGTACACAAATCAGCTTCACTATAACTGGCAGCATTCACAGAC
Source organism: Cephalopholis sonnerati (assembly GCA_019142605.1). NCBI lineage: Eukaryota > Metazoa > Chordata > Actinopteri > Perciformes > Serranidae > Cephalopholis > Cephalopholis sonnerati. The sequence continues at coordinate 39,097,290 of JAGQAX010000014.1, read as the reverse complement.
AAACACTTGTCTTTATCTGGACACATTTTCCCCACAAACACAACATGCTAATGTTTTTAGCACAAGCCTATGGCATTTTACATTGTATAAATTAGCCTAGCAGCTAGCAGACTCTTCTCTATAAAGGTGTTGTCTAAATATATGTCTGGCTTGAAAATATATCGACATATCGTACATAGTCATTATATCGCCCAGCCCTAGTCAGTAGTGGTCTGAAGTTTGGTTGGACAAATTCGGCTTGATTTGTTCAACCATCAGCTGTTCAGATTTGTTCTGGCCTGGTTTCAGGTGCTGATGCAGTTGTAGCATCTGCCTCCGTGGTGTGTGAGGTGTTTCTGATGGGCTTCTCTGAAGACGTTTTAAATATGACTGTATAATTAGAACACATAAGGCTTCGGTATTCCTCGATGAGGCTGAGTCATACAAGAAATCGCTCTGCCACATCACACAGAAAAATATTTTTCTGAGTGACTAACAAGAGGCCATCTTTCAAGGATAAGGGCAAGATTGTAAACAGGAAGGATATACACCATCTCAGGAGTTTGTGTCATTCTTAGATTTGTCATACTCGTACTATCTGCTCACGGACAGCCCCAGTATCACGGGAATTTACTTTGATGTGGACGAGTCCGCACCTCAGGATTTATGTGCAGTGCCAGTGCAGAAAGTAGTGTACCCTCAGTAAAGATGTGGAAGTGGATGGGTGTGCACAGCAACATTAGCGCTGTGTAGCCAATCTTCGTGGCAAATCTCAAAACTTTCTGCAGCTGTTTCACAGTAAAAGCCTTCCAGCAGCACCTTCATGCTACATCGTACTCACCTAAATTCAAAATTCCAATGTGTTATTTTCCATGAGCTAGGAAAGTTCAATCAATATTTGTGAATGTGACGTCATCAAGTATAGACCCTGTTAGCGCCAACGTCACAGTGACGTCATTTCCATACCTGCCTCTCCCCCACAGGGCTGTAGGCTACATAGGAGTCTTAAATGTGGTCTTGTTGTGTTATTGGGAGCCAGAATAGAAGGAGTCATGGCTCAAAACCAGCCGCCACTGCCCGTCAACAAAAACAAAGATGGTTAAATGTGATCAGACCAAAGGACTGGACGGAGGCCATCATCAAAAATGCTCACATGTGCAGCGCACACTTCATATCAGGTTAGGGACAAAGTATTTCCTGTTGTAGGGATGAAGAACGTTATGTGTATTAAGGGTTATCATGTCCACCTCATCAGAAACTGGGGAGCTATTAAGAGGAAGATTGGATTTCTCTGGAACGCTAACTTTTTAGCACATTAGCTAACGTTAGCTTCCATAGAAAAACAAACAAGATTGGCTTCCTGTGACATCATCCATCCACTGAGTGAGAGCATACGGGTCGGCCAGTCTGGTCCCGTTGGTCAGTGTTTACTTCTTCCAGTAACACTGGCGGTCCCGGAGAGTGAGTGACCTGACATGGTGCGTTGGTAAATTCAGTCTGACGCTCTACACTAAAATGAGAGCCCTGTTGGTGGAAGAAACGGAGCGTTACATTTCTACATGAATAAATAAACAGAACCCCTCTTGACGCTCTCGGGGCCACGCTGAGAGCGCGCTGCTCTGGATAACCCAACGGTACATTCAGACAGCGCTCCCAATTTATGAACGCTCCAGTTTGTGTCAGAGTGCGCTCCCACACTCAGAATGAGTATTTCTGAACGCACCACTCACATCATCTTCCTCCACTGTCTAAAACAAGCCAACAGAACTTGTTAGCTAGCATTAGCTAAAGTCTGTGGAGAATTGTTTTGCCTCCAACTAAGCCCCGCCCACCAAAAAACACCATACTGTTTACTAACAGTCAAAGGGTCTGTAAAGTCTAGAGCTGCTTGACAGACAATCGCGATGTCCAATATATCAAACTATGCATTACTTACCCAGTATGTGTACAATCATTCAGCGTACTCTTGTGTACATTAACAGTAGTATGTTTCTTTTCGGATGCACTGAGCTGTAATTATCACACCAATCGTCTTTTGCTGGACACATTTTCCAAACAAATACAACATGCTAACGTTATTAGCACAAGCCTATGGCATTTTACATTGTATAAATTGTATAACTTCTACGTCAACGCAGAGCCTACAGCGTAGGTACGGTGTCCATTAGATGAGGTATAAATAGTGCATTAGACCATTGGAATAACATGAATTTAAAAAAAACTGGTGTAGTTTCTCTTTACTAAATGTTTGAAAACAAGGTCAGATCAGATAACAAGACTTTTCTCTGTAGATCATCTGTAAAACACAAAAAATCCTCCAAATAATGGCGAAACGTCAGAATTCAACTTTCACTATCAGCACTTTCTTTGAATCATGAAACGCCTGCAGCACATCTTGAAACGGTAAATTAACATCCTGCTGTGTCTCCCACAGGAATCCTTACTAATTTATACCTTAAGACACAGCAGATGCTGATAGTAGATGATATCTCTGTAATGTCTCTTTTATATGTGAGATACTTGTCACATTAATGATGTTGATGGGTGTGAACAATTCAGTCGTGTTAAAAAAAATCTCTGATCAATACAACTGGTGTGGCAGACGGTTACATTGATCTCACACATCCACATGTCTAATGACAATGTGACAGTTTTTAACGATCCTTTAATACATGATTGTGCAGACACACACACACACACACACACACACACACACACACACACACACACACACACAGTGTATGAAAAGAGGAGGAAAAGTCTAAATCTATACCAAACCCCCTGAGAGTTTCATCCCCTAGATACGTGAGCGCCATTTGAAGCGCTGCATCCACACAGGCTCACATCCGCCTGGATACGTGAGCGCCATGTCGAATTCATGACGGTTGTCATGGCGCCCACATAGCAACCGGCTATACATGTACCGGCTGCTGCCTCCGGTCGACTCCGCGATGGGGTGGGGGGATAAGAGGGGGGGTAGAAGGGCTGTAGAGGGTGGGAGGTCGAGGGAAACAGAGAGGAGAGCAGGCTGGGAAATTGGGGGTGTGTGCATGTCAATTTGTGTTTTTTTTTTTACTCTGTGTGTGTGTGTGTGTGTGTGTGTGTGTGTGTGTGTGTGTGTGTGAGTTAGAAAGGAAGACAGAGTGAGATCTGAGAGGCTGGGGCGGAGAAAAAGAGACAGAGACGGATGAAAAAAGGGGATCAGCTGGTCTGTAAACCTTAGAGGACGGAGAGACAGGGAGAAGATAGAGAAGAAGATAGTGGACTCACGGTTGACAGCTCTCTGTAAAGCCATGTGGGTCATGGAGAGACGGTGAGGCAATAAAAGACAAGTGCATTACTCAGTGTAATGCTGTGTTTTCTACAACAACAGACCAGAATGATTGGATAAATGTGATTGTGATCAAATGAAAAAAACTGATTAAATGCATCTTTGCAAAAATAATCATCTTAAAGGACATTTAATCCAGCGAAGGCTCTTAAAACGGCATTTTCCTTTAAGTTAAAGTCAACAAAATGGACTAAATCTTGCCTTGTTTCAATTTATATTGTCACATTTCAAGAAATCATTCAACTGCTGTTTTTAAATTTGAATTTTAAGACCAAACGTGAGGCTGAAAAAGTGGATATTTTAAGCTGAGTGCGCTGCATATCATTAAGGCGCATAGGAGAAGCATGTTCTTCTAATTCCTCCTCCTCGGTCGCTCGTGTGAGCGCGTGCAGAGCAGTTCATGGGTAATTGATGTGCCAAGTCTTATTTTGGGAGCTAAATCAAACGACAGGGCTTTACGCATCACCTGGCAAAAAACGCATCACACACACACACTCACTCACGAAGGTCCACGCATCAACATGTAGACCCTACGAGCAGCTGTCTGCCTCGTACTACAGACATGAACACACACATCATATACAAAGACCAAGGAGGGGTACACGTGAAGTCGCTCTCACACAGGGACACAGGCACACAGACATGAATATTTCAGTTTGCTTGAAAACGTGCAAACCAACCATCTCCCATCCCCCCACCGCCGACCGACCAACCAACCCTCAGCCAAAGCCCTGGTAGCAGCGCAGGAATAGGCCATAAATGATGGAGAAAGAGCAGGAACGAGGGAGGAGGAAGAGAAGGAGAGTGGAGATGAGTAGAAGGGTCTGACAGACTGGAAATTCATCAGGCAGAACGAAGGGAGAGGGTGGGAGAGGATGTGGAGGGAAATATAGACATCAGGGTGGAGTGACAGCACTGACAGCTCTCTGAGAGTAGTGGGGAAAATGGCAGACCCTGATTTACATTCTGCCGCCTCACCAGTGAGGAAATGCACCCATTTTGTCTCGTTGGTCAACTGAGCTGTTAAATGACAAGTCAAAACAGCTGATGTACTGAGGGTCTATTTTTGGAATGGTTTCAGGTGAGCGACCATGTGTCTATCCATTGTACCGTGGTTTAGATGTTCCCATATGAACAGGCAGCTGACAACATTCACCTCCTGGAACAACTTATGGGTTTGTATTTGGATTCCGAAAAGTTCTGCACATGGTTCGTATGGTATCTTAAAAATTAGCGCCCATGTTGCTAAGGTTAGGGAAAGGAATTAGGGCTGGGCATCGTCCATGTGTCATGACCTTGCATACTATGTTGGTTTTAAATGGGACACAAACAGCAGTCTCCTGGGTCAAAGTCTTGTGTTTGTTTGACCTGACCACTCAGCCCATTCTCATTCCCAGATCGTTAAATCTTGACGCTTTGTAGAAGGCACGCTTTGGGAGCTCTATGAGACACAACGACTTAAACCCGCAGCAAACCGTAACCCCCTAACCCTAGTTGAGGATGCTTTCACACCTGCCCTGTTTGGTTTGGTTCAATCGAACTCAAGTTCATTTGCACCCTCAGTGTGGTTCGTTTCTTCTTGAAGAGGTGGTCTCAGTCCGGTTCCAAAGGAACTCTGGTGCGGTTGGTTTGTGGTGAGAACGTGTTCCGACCTGGATCTGAACCAACTGCAGTCACATGACACATTGTTTGGGTTAAACATGAGCATGTTACAGTCCTGGAGGATTATTAATGTGCGCCTCCTCCTGTACTGCCTTAATATGCACATTCAGCACATCCAATGCATCAAAACATTGTTTTCTAGTTGGAGCCGCGCCTCGTTTTCAAACTGTATGCTTTGACTCAAATGAACAATGACAGCAATATAGTCCACGATGAGCAGCGCTAAAATCAACCTGCGTAGTTGTCCCTCCATTGTGACATTAGAAAGTGTCACATTTATCTTGACAGTGTACTCTTCTTCAACGTTTGCTTTACTTCCTGGATTTTTCCCACATGGAAATTCTGACCAATCAAGAGCAGCTTTCTCACACAAGGCATTTGATCTGGTCCGCTTGTAAATGCTGCTGTGAGAACACGAACCAGCTCTAGGCAATTATACAACTTTGGAACAACATGAGTCCCTGATTCAAACCAAAGGAGACACCACAGGGCTGACAGCAGCCTTACGTAGGTACGTCCCACGTGAAAGCAAACGCTGTTTTAAAAGAGCATTGCGTAACTTACGCAGGTACATGACATGTTTACGTCGCTCAAGTGACAAATTTGCATCACGTTACGCACTTATTTTAACCTCAAAACATGATGTTTTTCTTAAACCTGACCATGACTTTTTGACAACGTTAACCATGCACTACAACATGTTTCAGCCAGCAGACAGTTGTGTGTCACAGACAGACGCTAAAGGATGCCTCAGAGTGAGACGCCAAGGGGGCGTGACAGAGAATCGGTATTTGACAACATGGGGATGAGAACGTGTCGATTGTCCGCCCTACGACCTATGAGCACTTTGCCACTCTTTACATTACCTGACCCATCTTCCGCCCCAGCTATCATCTAGGTTACAACACCCCTCCCGGACACCTGTCAACATCAGACGCAGAGGGGTGTGTTGACAGGATTTGTAGCCGTCCCAAAGTTATGACAGTCATGCCCACTTAATGCAGCAACTGTCCAGGTGTGCAGAGATGAAAAAGTGTGCCAAGGGACAAAACCTACAACCATCACTTTTCATGTTCAGAAGTTAGTGCCACACCATGAATCAGAGTGTGTCTCATTAACCCCATCCTCCCCCCCTCTGTGATGGCAGGATTCTGCCCCACCTTTGAATAAGGCCATTTGGACATTTTTGCCTTCACACGTGGTCGTGAGACACTTTACACAAAATTGTTAATTCAAAGCATAACCCAGCCTCGCTGAGGCTAAATCTGGCAGTTCCCCCTGTGCCAGAGCACAGTCATGTGTGACAACATTCAGTCACAACAGACCTTTTTCACAGCAGAGAAAGCACAGGTGAGACTAATTTTGTGAACAATGGGGCCCGTTGGTGCTATTGTACTCTGTGCCAGTAAGCCAGTATGAACACCACAAGGCCCCCAGAGCTGACTCACCTAACTGGAGTACAGTCATTTATAACACGTATGTGTAACACTCACTGCATAAAAAATGACAGGAAATGAGATAAAGTACAGAAGTTCAACATACAATCTGTATTCTCCCACCTCACCCTCCTCAGGATTGACCCCCAGCTATCACTTGAGGGGGATTTATACTTGTACCGCAGACCCTACGCTGTAGCCTACGCACATGGCCTACACTGTTGTGAGCATTTATACTTGTGTAGTGGTGTGTCTGTGTCACTCTGCAGTTACACCTCCAAAACACTAGTCAGTGGCTGGGTTTCTGTGAAGTGCTGGAAAGTTAAGTTTATTCAAAACACACATTAAACACACATTAAACACACATTAAACATGGCTTAATAGAGACAGTGTCAAACACAAGTACACAAATCAGCTTCACTATAACTGGCAGCATTCACAGACAAACACTTGTCTTTATCTGGACACATTTTCCCCACAAATACAACATGCTAATGTTTTTAGCACAAGCCTATGGCATTTTACATTGTATAAATTAGCCTAGCAGCTAGCGGACTTTTTTCTCTACTCATATGAAACCAGGGACAACAGCAAATTTTAACAAAGGTAACGTTGCAAAATTTGGCTTCATTAAAACTCACAATGTTCACTGACAAAACAACTGTCTTATACTAAACACGTCTTCCAAACAAATACAACATAACCTGAGCGAGTTGGTAAATAGTGGGGAAAGCAGGCAGATTATAAAACAGAGCTAAGCAAACAAACAAACACAAACTAACGACAATTAAAGACAGAAAAATAGTTTGCCTCAAGGGCATCTTTTTGCCTGTTACCAGCTCACGTGCCAGGGCAGACTAAACAAAGAAAAAGACCAAACCAAAAAAAAAAACCAAAATAACAACATAAACGGTCCCACAGCGAGAGCAGCTAACAGACCACTGATGCTCAGCAGAGACACAAATAGGTAATCTTAAAAACACTTATTACAAAAATTAAAATGCGTACCGATTAAATGTTAAAAACATACATGGCTAAAATTTCAAATATCTGGTAGGTCAATCTTCTTTCCCAGCCGCCTCCAACACAGCAGGGAAGCAGGTCTGAAGTGCACAGAAACAATAAATGTGACAAACATTCAAACTCAACGGCATAAAACACGACACACAGATATTACACACAGACATTTCCCTGCCCCTGTCCTTCCAACATGCCAGCATGGGATGAGATGTGCACCTGTCTCATCCCTTGACCCAACATCACAGCCTTTGTTCCACCTCCTCCCTGTATTACAGGTGTCACTACCTGATGTGGCAGCACGGTGGTGCAGTGGTTGGCAATGTCTGCTCCCAACAAGAGGGTTCACAGTTCAAATCCAGGGTTGGGAGCGCCCTTTTTTGCAGAGTTTTCATGTTCTCCCCGTGTCAGCGTGGGTTTTCTCCGGGTGCTCCAGCTTCCTCCCACAGTCCAAAGACATGCAGGTTAATTGGTGACTCTAAATTGTCCGTAGGTGTGAATGTGAGTGTGAATGGTTGTCTGTCTCTGCAATAGTCTGGTGACCTCTCCGGGGTGAACCCCGCCTCTCGCACAGTGTCAGCAGTGACAGGCTCCAGCTCCCTCGAGACCCCCAACGTGATAATAACACAGGGCGTAATAATGGTTGTAATTTACCAGGAACTCGTGTATGACTCCTGCATGCATTTCCTAAAACCCCTGTTGTGTTCCTTTAAGACTCTCACAGAGAGATATTTCATCTGAAGAGGAGTGCGAGTGTAGGCCTACACGTGTGGGTGTTCATGATGCAAGCTCATGAAAGCATGTGGCCGTATGAGCTACAGGATAAAAGCGAGCGGGCGTGAGCGTACACAGCTGTAGCGGCAATTAAATGACACGCTGTGGAGTCAAATGGACCTAAGTGAGCTTGTGACATGAATGGGACGATTCGCTCGCTGCACATGTTTTTACTCAGCTGAAATTCAGACGGAGAGAGGAAACCAAAATACATTTGGGAGGCAGCGCACACAAATACACATCCACAGAGACGCTCAGCCGCTCTCTGGGGGGGGCAGTGTGTCTTCCTGTGGGACGCTTAGCAAGCAGAGGAGGAGGTCAAAGTTCGAGGGGAAGCAGGGTCTGTAAAATATGAGTGTGACACCCACACACACACATCCATGCACAACCCTCTTGTGTCTCGCCTCTTTCTCTACAGTCTTCCATACAGTAGACGCAGCGACCTCCTCCAACTCATCTCACACTCACACATGTGCCGGTGAACCCACACCTCATTCCCCTGTTGCATCGGTGTTAATCTCTCGCTCCATTTGCACCCGTCAGGAGATAACGACATCATTAGCACACATTAACATGTCAAGTCTGTGGATATTAACATGTCTTTGTTATCATTCCCTCAGTGTCCTCATGTGTGTGTGTGTGTGTGTGTGTGTGTGTGTGTGTGTACTGTACGTGTGTGTGTGTGTGTGTGAAGTGAAGGAGCTGTGAATGGGGATGAAGCATGAATATGGGTCTTTCAACAATTTGAGTCTATCGCAGTCTGACACAGTGTGTATGTGTGTGTGTGTGTGTGTGTGTGTGTGTGTGTGTGTGAGCCAACACATCCATTTACACATCAGCCAAGATGTTCCACAGAAAAAAGTGCTTGTTAATTACGCTCATTATCTGGATGTTTTACATGAGCTTTGTGGGGCTGTATGACAACACTGGAGCCACATTGATGCAACAGGTGATGTTTGAAACCAGGGCCGAGACACAGGAGTCACATGAAGGACGCCTTGTGGAGCAAAACATTAGTATCATGTGAATTAATTTCAATCTTCTTACATTAAAAACTCTTCTCAGAGATGGATGCAACATGCAGCAGCAGGTCAGAGGGGCTGTTCCCATGATGTCACAAACACGTATGAAATTCCTGTTGTTTATGTTCAGGATATTTTTCAACTGGGCCCCTGTTTTGCTTTGATTTTGTGAATAACCGTCTGTTTACATCTGGTATTAAGATGCGTTTCTGTGATCTGCACAAGCAGCTTGTCCATCATGCGTCTCCAGCTGGATTCTTGTTTTCAGAGTTCATGTCTGCCTTCGTCACTTACGCTACAAGGTCAATACCGTACCTTACACTGCTGCCTGATGTGCACCTCCTCAGAAATGTAACTCCACGTCACAGTGACGCAGACCTCCTGTCTGTCTCTGTAAGCTGAAACCATTTCCCTCAGTGGAAACAAAGCTTTTATTTACTTTAATTTCACAGATAAAAAACAATAAATTGTGAAGACAATAAAGCCTCCACAAAAATAGCATTTTAAGTCTTGTGTGTGATTTATCCTGGCTGAAATATGAGCAGAGGAAATCTCTGCTAGCTGCTAGGCTAATTTATACAATGTGAAATGCCATAGGCTTGTGCTAATAACGTTAGCATGTTGTATTTGTTTGGAAAATGTGTTTAGTATAAGACAGTTGTTTTGTCAGTGAACCTTGTGAGCTGTAATGGAGCCGAATTTTGTAACATTACCTTTGTTAAATGTTGCTGTTGTCCCTGGATTTATATGAGAAGAGGAAAAGTCTGCTAGCCACTAGGCTAATTTATACAATGTAAAATGCCATAGGCTTGTGCTAAAAACATTAGCATGTTGTATTTGTGGGGAAAATGTGTCCAGATAAAGACAAGTGTTTGTCTGTGAATGCTGCCAGTTATACTGAAGCTGATTTGTGTACTTGTGTTTGAAACTGTCTCTATTAAGCCATGTTTGTTTTGAATCAACTAAACTTTACAGCACTTCACAGAAACCCAGCCACTGACTAGTGTTTTGGAGGTGTAACTGCAGAGTGACACAGACACACCACCACACAAGTATAAATGCTCACAACAGTATAGGCCTTGTGTGTATAGCTGACGCACAAGTATAAATCCCACTTTAGTCCACCTCAATCGAAAAATTGGCACGTTATAGAGCATTAGCGCACTGTATACACTTTCTTGTTACGTCCTTGTCGATGGTGCATCAAGACACATTAGTGTTTACACTGCAAAAAATATGTGGTCAAATGCGTCCCAGAGCACCTCGACAAGTTGTTTGAATACATATATAGCTCAATAAAAAATATACATTATACAATCTCTTTACATTATCAGTCTCTTTTTTTGTTGTTGTTGTTGTTTTATTTTATTTTATTTTTAATTGTACTTTTAATTGTATTTTCTTCCCATTTTATTGGATGTGTATATGTGTGTCCTGTCCTATATATGCATTTTTTAAACATGTTTTCTGTGTTATTACTGTTCAGTTTATGCTCAGACAATAAAGGAAAAAGAGCACATTATGATCGATCCGCATATATGTGTATTTAGATACAGCACCTAAAGTAATGACCACAGAGCCTTTCAAATGTTTTGCACTTTGCATTAGGCAGCCACAAACACACAGCAGCATAGCAAAATGTCAACTCTTGAGTAAACAGACATTTCCTCACCAGTATGTTAACTGGCACAAGTTTTAGAGGTGTCCAGTGAGGAGACCTTTATTTATTCTGCACCATGTTCTCAAGCACCAACACCAACACCACACACAGACTGACTGGCTTTACACCTGAGCCTCCATGATGCCTTGCTGGCATGTACCAAAAATAAGGTTAACAATGAAACACACCTTAATAAACATTGACATAAAACCTTTACCCAACCATAAATACGTTATCAATACATTTATACAAACCAAAACCCATCACATAGATAAATAATTCATACATGTACAACTCCCCTCTACCTGCCTCCTACTTGGTATCTCCCTTCAGGAACTAATAAAAGGTGCTCGAACCCTAGGGGAACTCTTTAGCCCAAACACATTGAGGAAGGAGGAAGAAGACAGGAAGCAGTAAGTTTGTGCTCACAAAGAAACTACAACTAACGCAAAAACAGTTTGTTCATCTCACTTTATCCTTTAAACTACACAGTTTACTGCTGCAATGAATCAGTAGGCGATGCAGATTCTACTTAGGTGAACACCGAAGGTGAACAGCCTGGTGTCCGTCCTGTGAACCATGTGCTCGGCAAACTGCAACATGAAAGCAGTTAACCCAACAAACCTTTAAAAAAACTGCTGTGTGTTTCTTTTAATTCAAAATATGCCAAATGAGCGTTTTCAAATTATTTACAATTTTAATTTACCATTATAATTTATCATTTAATTTACCCTCTTATCATAAAGATACAACTAGTAACGGCGGTCATCCATCTAATTAAAATCCTGCCAATTTTCCAGGTTCCCTTTGTTAAATATGGACACACTGAACAAAATACGTTACTGTCAGAGTGAGGGATTTATTACTGTAAATGTTGTGTCTGAAACTTTGCATCTCTTTGTGTGAATGTTAGGAATGAAAGTGAAACACTCAGTTAACCTTCGTCTTTCTCTCTGTATCCAGCAGGCCTCAGAGATCCCACTCTGAAGCAGCGTGTTAACATTTCCAAAAATGGCTGGACCCTCCGTGTTTTGCTCAAGGTCACCAGGGAAGACACACTGTCCATCACGTCCATCTCTCTCTGGACCATCCTGGTTCCAAAAAAAAAAAGGTAATGAGGGTTAAATTCGGAGTTCTTCTTCTTGCTGGAAGCTATTTTCCCAGTTGGTCCGTCTAATTTCACTGAGGGATGCTGTCACGGCCCAGACGTCCCCAGTGTCAGGATCTCTGTCCTCTCCTGGATGTTTAGGAAGAAGCATAAATCAGATCCATGTGGGTGCTCTGAGGACGGGAACTGGACACTGGCTATGTGTTGTCTCTTCTGTGTTATACCCAGTGGACAGAGAGACACCTATGTCAACAGCTGGTGTCCTTTACCTCAAACACACTCACATGCACCTGAAAAGGAAAAGACAACAAACACAGAGATTGAAGGGTTGAAATGTCACGGCTGTACTTCAGATACACTGAAAATGAAAAACAGACGACTGTAACATAGAATTTACCAATCTTTACCCACCGAAAGAGAATGAGAGTAAAACGGGCATTCCCATTTAAATCAACGTGGCAGGATGGTTCGAGCGGCAGCCATTTTTTTTTTGTTTCTTTATTTGTTGGGTTTTTTTGTGCCATAAATTTAAATGTTCATTGTGCTGTAGCTGCCTCAGAAGAACGAGTGAGACCTGCTGCTCAGTAGACAGCTGAGAGGCATTGAGAGACCGCAGGGATAAACAGCGTGCAGTTGATAGAAACTTCAGAAATTTTCACAAAACATTTTAAAGGAAACATAAGAACTCTTACTTATCTACTGGACCCTTCAAGAAATACGTCTGTCTACTGAAAGCCTTATCAAAGGATTTCATCTTTTAGTTTGTGGACTTTACTTTTCACATCATCCATCCACCACTACTGCCACTGGTTAACAGGGATGGATTACTGACCGGGCCTACTGGGCACAGGCCCAGGGGCCCAAAGTGTCAGGGCCCCCGGCCTTCACCAGCAAAATATCACTAAAGAGACGGGTACTGACCAGGAAGAGACCCAAATGACCGAGAGGAGACACAAAACTACGATAAAGAGGTGCGAAACAGCTGCAGAAAGACTCACTATGACTATGGTAAGAGGCAAAACAATCACAAAGAGACACTAAGTGACTACAAAAAGATACAAAATGGCTACAGAGATGTAAAGCAACTACAAAGAGACTCAATATTAACACAAAGAGACTGAAAAGAACCACAAAGAGACACAAAACCACTACAAAGAGGTGTGAAACAGCTGCAGAGAGACTCACTTTGACTACAGAAGAGGCAAAATAATCACAAAGAGCCAAAAAATGACTACATGGGGACAGAAAATGACCATAGAGATGCAAAGCAACTACAAAAAGACACAAAGCAACTACAAAGAGACTCAAAATGACCACAAAGAGACACAAAACTACTACAAAGAGGTGCAAAACAGCTGCAAAGAGACTCACAATGACTATGGAAAGAGGCAAAATAATCCCAAAGAGACAGAAAAAGGACCAAAAGAGATACAAACTGACCACAGAGGTGCAAAGCAACTACAAAGAGACACAAAACTACTATGAAGAGATGCAAAACAGCTGCAGAGAGACTCACAGTGATTATGTAAAGAGGCAAAATGATTACTAAAGACACAGAACCACAGAGAGATGGGTAACGCCTACAAAGAGACACAAAACAACAACAAAGGTTATAAACAACTATAAAGTCTGTGTGTCTTCATCCAGTGTAGGAGAGGTGGTGGGGCCCTCTGCGTGTCTGTGCCCAGGGGCCCGTTGTCTCATATCCGCCCATGTTAAACACGTCTGTATTTTTTCCTGATATTGGCACACCAGCAGCGCGTCAGTACACAGCCAGCCTGCAGAAACTAGGACTTCTGTGACGGCTACATTTGTTCATCCCCTCTATCTCCTAATTCCTGTCCCTCTCCATGACCCTTAAATGTTCCTCAAAAACCTCTGGCTGGGCCTGTCGGTGCCCATCCCAGGCCCACAGGGGTGTATGTGTCCAAGCTAAAGCCGCCTCTCCCTGCTTGACCTCGCTCCGCCTGCCTGCCTGCCGTCCTGGGCCTTAATCCTGATCAAGCATGTCTAGACCTCTCATTACCAGCACATAATCAGGGGGCAGGGGAAGGACGGGGCGATGTGGCCGCGGGGAGCGTAGGATGGATGGAAGGAGGAGAGGAGAGGATGCGGAGAAAGTGACCCTGACAGTGACCCGCACATTCATTCCACTGTTTACTCTCTCGGTAAACAGACGGACTACGCAGGGAGTCTATACACAGGATGGAAGACGGATGGAGGGGGAGATATGAGGCAGGGGAGACAGAGACCAGACGTAAACACAGGATTAGACAGAGAAAGGGAATCCTCAACAATATGTATCTTGAGCACATACAATTTCGAAAAAATGCTCCAACCAATGGGATCGTGTAGAATCAAACGCAAAACAGCTTCTTGTATGATTTCCTCGATGGTAAAGCAGTAGTTTGACATTGTGGTAAAAACACTTAGATAAGAACATTGATACCATTTTCATATATTTCTATTCAATATGAAGCTGGAGCTGGAGCTAGCTTAGCTTAGCATAAAGACTGGAAACAGGAGGAAGCAGCTAACCAAGAACCCCATGTAAAGAACCTATGGTCTAAAATGCATTCAGGGCTTGTCCAGCAACTTTTGCTGGTTAAATGGCTCATAATTTGGGCGCAGAGTAAGATGCAAGAAGCAGAGTGGGTGTAAATAGTCTCTTAATTACTCGTAAGTGCATTTTGGGTGTAACATGAATTCAACTAATCTCAGTGACCCTTTAAACGTCAGGTGCACCTGCATGTGGCGCACTGCTACTTACATGGTGTTTGAGATGATCTGAGCTTTGTGACATGGTGCGTTATCCTGCAGGAAGTAGCCATCAGAAGATGGGTACACTGTGGTCATAAAGGGATGGACACGGTCAGCAACAATACTCAGGTAGGCTGTGGTGTTTAAACCATGCTCAGTTGGTACTAAGAAAATCTCCCCCACACCATGACACCAGCAGCAGCAGCCTGAAGCGTTGATACAAGGCAGGATGGATCCATGCTTCCAAATTCTGAGCCTACCATCTGAATGTGGTTTTTCCAATCTTCTATTGTCCAGTTTTGGTGAGCCTGTGTGAATTGTAGCCTCAGTTTCCTGTTGTTAGCTGACAGGAGTGGCACCTGGTGTGGTCTTCTGTGGCGTCACACTCCATCCCCTCACCCCTTCATCCCTCAACCCTTCGACCCTCATCCCTTCATCCATTCGATCCTCGACCGTCATCCCTCACCTATGATCCATTCATTCCTCAACCCTTTGACCCTCATCCCTCCATCCCTCACCCTTGCCTCCTCATTCCTACATCTTCATCCTTTCATCCCTCAACCCTTATCCCTTTCTCCTTCATCTCCAACCCTCATCTCTTTATCCTACATTGTATCATCCCTTTGTCCTCATCCTTTCATTGTCTGATCCCTCGATCTTCACCCATTCACGCTTTCCTCCGAACCCAATAATCCATCAAATGCAATAAACCCTTCAAAGTCTTTATCTCATTGGTCTCTGTTAGTGATAGAGGTATTGATCAGTATTGATTTTATTATTGATTAAAAATAAATAAATAAACTCAGATGGAGTTAATGAGCCTCCAGTGTCTGATCACTTGGAAAATATATATTTCATACCAGATGACAGAAGCCACATTATTAAAAAGAGGAAGCACCATTAACGTGACTGGATTGACCATCATGAGCTCAATCCCATTACCACACACAGACTCAGTCTCTGCTGAGCTCCAGTTGAGCAGCTGAGTGTGACACGCTGAGATTACTGAACATGACTTAATGTGACGAGGGGCTCAACGCATGAACTGATGACAGGCGTCACCGGCCGACCACGGACACAAAACCATGAAATAAGACACAACCTGTTTACAGCGAATACGGGCCTGGACATGTGCGGTGTGCTTGGAGAGATGAAGCCTGATGAAACCCAGAGGAGGGAAGAAGATCGATGTGTCGTAAACGGCGGGCTGCGCCATGACAAGTCTTTCAAGTGATCAAGAGCGATACTGTGATCTCATACAAAATTCGCCACATGGCAGGGTTTTCATCAAGCCTCTGCAGCTGAACTTATCCTCCCATACACAAACACACTCACACACTCACACACAACCTCGTCTATATGATCAAAAGGAGTGCCTGAAGTCTGCACCTGCATATAGTCCCACACTCACCGCCCTATAAATACACAGCGAGCCGTGTTAGTATGCAGGCTGACTGGAAGCCTGTTTCACTACGTCTCTGAAACATTCATGTGGGCCTGCATTTGGTCTCATCCCAGTCTCTCTCTTCTTCTTCTTCTTCTGCTCTGTTTCCACCCCCTCACCCTCTTGTCCTTCGCCTTGCTTCTTCGTTCCTAATCCCCCACCCCTCCCTTCATCACTCTGCTTCCTTCCCACTCTCATAATTTGGATTCCTCTCTTTTAAACACACACATATTCCTCATCTAGTTTCCTTCTCTGCAGCTTCCTAATTACATCTGCATTCATTTTTTCAATTCTGCTGCCGATACTTTTGCAGCACACGACTGCTTTTCTGCAAATTCCTGGCCTCATTTACATATGGGGGGGGGGCTTAACAGTGCTGCTCTAATTGGCTGTCTGGTCTGTATTCAGTGTGCTAATTGCTTGTCTGTGAAAGTGTCCACACACAAGTGTTGACCGACCCCGTGGGAGGGGTTTATCGCCTCCGCTGACAATCACTGCAGCCCACCCAGACCGCTTTTGTAGAGATTACAACATCTTCCTTTAAAATAAATGAGGTGATACCGTTTAATGAGTTGACATTACATTTTAAGCACAGGTGTCATCTGGATAAAGATGCAGACGACTACTGACCCAAATATCTCATCATGGAGGACAAACAAGATCAAACATGTGACTCCAGACATTTTAACGCAGTCACCAGAATAAATGCTGAGATTGTACAATTCTACAAACCATGGATACTTTTCATTTGTATGTCATGTAGCAGATATATGTTGTGGTTAGCTGTGTTTAGCTTTAAGCACAAAAACCACTTGGTTATGGCTGGAAAAGATCATGTTTGGCTTAAAATACCCAGTGTTTGTGACACAATCCCCGCTGGAAACGCAGTGAAGTCTTGGTAAAAAAAAAAAATAACCCACCAATTTTCATGGGACTTTCCCCGTCAGAAACACAGTATTACCCGACAGGAAAACACTATTTTTCATGGCACTGTCCCAGCAGGAAATGAAGCGATGTCTTGGTTAAGAAACATAGCTTTTTGTGGCACTATCCCCGTCACAAACAAAGCAGCGAGATGCAACAAAACACCCATGTTAGGGGGCTAAAAAGCTGCTGAAAACACAAGGATGACACGCTAAAAAACAATGGCTTTCATGGCACTATCCCTACTGGAAATGCAGTGATGTCCTGGAAAAAAAACCACCCCTTTTTGTGGCACTACCAAGCAGGAAACGCAGGGATGTCTAAAAAAAAAAAACCCACTGATTTTCCCCGCTGGAAAAGCAGCAATGTCTCAGTAAAGAAAACACCTATATTTCTAGCACAAACCTGGCAGGAAACTCGTATTTCAGAAAAAAAACCAATCGCATTTCATGGCATTATTTCATGGCATTACAGCACCCGGTGGCGTCAGGGGGATATGTGGCGGGACAAGGATGAAAGTTGAGGTGGCGAATGTCACAGTGGGGCGGGCAGGAGTTGTGGTGGATGGTGGTGGACTTTCACCTTAGAGAGCGGTGTTTGCGTCCTGTAAGATTCTAAAGCCAAACTCTGTTCTTTTTGGTGCTTGTTCTCGTTTTTGTTGCCTAAACCTAACCACGTGTTTGTTGTTGAAGGAAAAAGAAACGTCAAATCACGGCGTAGTGCTTTTATTTTGAAAGAGACTGCATGTAAACATTAAATTTCCTGTGAAAACAGAAGTGTATTTTGAAAGAAGAAACTTGACACAGCGTTCCAGAACGTCAACAACCAACACACCCAGGGTACCTTGGACGTCGTATGTGGACATGGAAAGTCCATGACCAAAACACCGATATGACACGAGGTCGGAGTGAGAATGTGTTGCACTATCCAAGCAGGAAAAGCAGTAAAAACACCACTTATCGTGGCACTTATCCCCGTCAGAAACACAGTAATGAGTCACTAAAAAACACCCATGTTTGGGAGCTAAAAAGCTGCTGAAAACACAGGGATGACTTGTGAAAAAAACCACCAGTAGAAACAATAGAAACTGGCAGAGTAGCAACTGTTTTATGTCTGGTCCAACTGATGCAGCTCCTCCAGGTAATGTCTCGATAAGTTCAGGGTGGTGGTGCGTGTGTGAAAGGTGCTTAACGTTTATGTCTCTCAAAAGATGAGTTATTTCAGTCTCACCTGTGCACCCCTCCTGTGTGTTAATCTAGAACAACCCCTCGTGCTGGCATCATCTAAGTGTTAACTTCCTGTGATTCCAGGCATGTCTCTGGCTGAGTCCTATAACAGCTGCATTGTGTGCCATGTGATAATGTGGCTGAATGAATGCTAAGAGGCGTTCAGGCTGCTGTGCTGTTTACCTTGCAGTCAAAAAAGCAAGTCATTAACATTCCTCTCATTGTTGTGTGCCGCTTCTCAGACGCTGGGCTGCATCTCAATGGGCTTTTCATTGAGACAGTCAGGGAGTCAATTAGCTTATCTAGCTATTGGCAATATCTGCGTCCATGTTGTTGTTGTTGTCGTCCCCGTGCAGGCCTGGCAAAGGGACCGTCCACAAGAGCTCACAACAGTGCCTTTACACCGAGTCACGTAGAGGCACGCCGCAGAGACACGCTGATAACGCCAGGGCCATCTTAAAAGAGACCTCACACACACATGCACACCGTAGAGCATGCACACGCACACACGCTCGCCTCCCTTGACGTTCCCCTGGGCTGAAATTGAGAGCAGGGAGGCCCCCAACAGATAAACAAGACCTATTGATTCAGTGTAATTTGACTCAGTGGGTGCCATAATGACATTATAGGATAGGACCAAAGTGTGTGTGTGTGTGTGTGTGTGTGTGTGTGCACAGGCACTTGCTATAGTGAATGATGACACATTATTCAGCTGTGCCACGGGAATTTAGCTGATTGGAAAGTGATATGGAAGAGGGCAAGCGAGATAGCGAGACAGAGGGAGAAAGAGAGGGTGTGTGTGTTATAGATGAGGAGGCAGCAGTGTGAAAGGAGAAGTAAATTGCGCTGCTCTCGTGTGTGTTTTTCCACGGGCACACGGCCATAAATACTGTCTATCTGTGTAAAACTCCCCGGCGATCAATGAGCCATCGGAATAATGTTTTACTTGCTAATCAAAGGGAGGAAAGGCGAGAGAAAGAGACTCTTCAATGGTGTGTGTGTGTGTGTGTGTGTGTGTGTGTGTGTGTGTGTGTGTGTGTGAGAGCAGATAAAGTCTCCAGCTGAATTCCAATCATTCCCCATTTCATTCCAGAGTTTGACTACAGATTTGGAAATGCTAATCAGCCATCTGTTGATCGCCGACAGCAGATCAAGGCCGTTCCTTCACTTCTGGTGGATGCGCTTCAAAAATAGACACTCGTTTGGAAAGCAGAAGCATTTGTTTGGTTTCACTTTGGCGCTTTATAACCATTTGGATTAAGGATGCAGAGGCGTTCTGGTACCGGCTCACACACACGTGCAGACACGAAACACTGTGGTGTTACGCTGATAATGATTTTATGACCAGCGGTGATGGATTGAAACCGCCAGTAGCAGATGTTTGGTGCCGATATTCAGAATCATTTGATGGGAAAACGTTAATCCGTACACACAATTATATTTCATCAGGTTTTATTAATGCTGGGATGGAAAAGCTTCTGCAGCAGTGTTAAGATAATGGCTCTCGAGTCCTGCTTCATAAAAGGAATAAAACTGAATATTTAAGTTCAGTCAAAACAAATGTGCTCAGCTCAGGTTCAGACCTTTCTGTGACCGTTCGTTCATTTCCATAACTGCTTATCCTGTTCGGGGTCGCGGAGAGTGCTGGAGCACTGTGCTACATTACAGAGAAATACAAACCGTACTAATGAACCTTCATTAATATAGGCCTATATTTTATCTCCAAGTGCACGTCACACACTGAGCGAGCCGCCTGTTAATGACGCTGTGGGCTAATGGGCATGTAGCTACTTCCATGTTTCACATGATACGTCATGTTTGTAGTGGACCAATGAAGATGAGTTTACATATCACCTTGGGTTGGTCCTTCACCTTCTCAAAATGATCCCACACTTTGGATTTCCTGCCCCACATGTTATTAACTAGCCTGTGGAGATTAACCTGACTCCTGTCTGACTGCTGAGCGTGGGCACTTCCTGTGTCTGTCTTTTCAAAATAAAGTCCCACATGGTCCAGTCATATAGGTTTGGATTTATTTTGACAAGGTGCAGCTCCTCATAGAGTTTCATGTTTGTTTTTGTTTGTTTGTTTGTTTTTCTGCAACTAAGCAACCAATGAAATCTTGACTAATGACCTTTCTGGTTGACTAACGTTTGGGGGCGGCCCTACTTAAAATGACTCAAAGTTCACACAGTTCAACACACCTGTCTCCTGGAGGAAAGTCCTGTGTTTTGTGCCTCCTTCCTCGACCATCAGTGCATTGGTCATATGATTACAGCCTTCCCAAATACATGGTGTATGTACGAACTTTGATGCGTTACTTTTTGTAGGAAAACAGTGCATGAAAACAGCCTGCATCCATCCAATAGGTGTTGAGATATTTTAGTCTGGACCAAAGCGGTGGACCATCACAGTCATCCCTACAGAGCTGTGCCGCCAGTGTGGCTGAAAGTCAATAAAGTTCCGATGTTCTGTATTTGCTTATTGTTAGACACAAATGCACAGGTCAAAGATGTGCATCGCTGTTACCATGAGAGCCTCCGACCTTACAGCGGCGGGTTAGGAGACACTCAGCTGTCATTTTGACTTCCTCTGGCTTTGCTCTCCTCCAGTTGACAGGCTGAGACCAGGGTAATTGGTGCCACGTATGATTCTGTCAACTTGGACGACAGGTAACAAGAGACAGAGGAAGACAAGAGAGAGGAGACAGTAAGACAGACACACAGACAGTCATGGTGGCTGTAGTGTGTATTTCCCCTTCACTGTGACCTAAAGACTTGGTTCCTTCCTGTTTTGCTAGTTTAAATTTAGCCTCCACCACAGCGCTGTGCAGGAAATCCTAAAAGAAGGGCTGCAAAATTTCAATTTGTAATTTTTTTGTATCTTCAGTGAGTCCTTGACTTACCCACAGAGTTGAGCAAAATCTCTGCTAACATTTGGTGTAGATTTCTCAAAATTCTATTATTTTCCTGACATTCAAACACCTAAAGACCCTGAGGCAGAATTTATACTTGTGCGTTAAATCGACGTCGTAACCTACGCTGGTGCACCTCCCCAGAAATGTAACTACACGTCGCGTCTCTTTGTTAAATTTTGCAACGTTATCTTTGTTAAATTTTGCCGTTGTCCCTGGATTTATATGAGAAGAGGAAAAGTCTGCTAGTTGTTAGGCTAATTTATACAATGTAAAATGCCATAGGCTTCTACTAAAAACATTAGCATGTTGTATTTGTGGGGAAAATGTGTCCAGATAAAGACAAGTGAAACAATAAATTGTGAAGACAATAAAGCCTCCACAAAAATAACATTTTAAGTCTTGTGTGTGATTTATCCTGGCTGAAATATGAGCAGAGGAAATCTCTGCTAGCTGCTAGGCTAATTTATACAATGTAAAATGCCATAGGCTTGTGCTAATAACGTTAGCATGTTGTATTTGTGGGGAAAATGTGTCCAGATAAAGACAAGTGTTTGTCTGTGAATGCTGCCAGTTATAGTGAAGCTGATTTGTGTACTTGTGTTTGAAACTGTCCCTATTAAGCCATGTTTAATGTGTGTTTAATGTGTGTTTTGAATCAACTAAACTTTACAGCACTTCACAGAAACCTCCGCAATTGACTAGTATTCTGAAGGTGTAACTGCAGAGTGACACAGACACACCACCGCACAAGTATAAATGCTCACAGCGATGTAGGGTCTGCTGCACAGGTATGAATCCCGCCTAACCGTCCAATATGTTCAGCTAGATGCGTGACTTTGTTTCCAGTTTCTCCCCTTACTCCTTTTTGCAGCACTGTTTCTCCTCCCCCAACACAACCCCTACACACACACACATTTTTAAGCAGTATGGCAAAAACATATCTATACCATATCATATTTAAACACATGCCATAGATATCATGTGTGCACAGCCTAAACACACACACACACACACACGGCTGGCTCAACCCCAGTCGTAGGCATTACAATACACAGCACCAACAGTTCTGTCTATCACACGAGCAGCCATTTGCACAGAATTAGGTCAACACTTCTCCACACAACACCCCTCCTTCTCTCTTTCTCTGTCTTTGCTGATTACCAACTCATTCGCCTTGTCTAGTTTCCTGGTTATCACTTGTCTTTACTGTAATTTATATCATCATCAGCCCGTAGTGTAGCATCACCGCCACCTAAAAACGTGTACAAATCACATTCTAGACGTCTTCTAGGCGCCATTTCAAAGGTGCACAGTCTGTGTTTAGACCTGAGAGCACTTCCAGTAAGAATGATCCAGCAGGAATGATATCAGGATTGGTCCAGTGTGTGATGTGTGTGTCTTTGATAAGGAATTTTCAAATCTGATGGTGGGAGCTGCAGATGTTCTGATCTGAGCAGATGAATGACTCCACGTCAGGTTGAACAGCCTGTCTTTAGTGTAACGGGGAGTGCGAGCGGCAGGCTGAGCCGCGCAGCCATCTTGCCATCCCTGGATCGCTCTCTCTTTTCAGTCTCATCCTTGGGCATGCAGCCTCTCCCTCCCCCCACCGCTCCATGTGCCAGCCTGGAGGGTGTGCTGGGAGGGCAAAGTCGATGAGTGTGTGTGTGTGTGTGTGTGTGTGTGTGTGTGTTGATGCCAAGGGCAGCCTTGCTACTGTAGCTTCTCAGGCTGCCAGTATGTCAGTGCCGCTGCCCTTTTCGTTTACTTTTTCCTCCACCAACTACTCGCTCTCGTTGCCTCACCGTCACGCCGACCACATGACAAACAGATTCACTTCACACTGAGGATGATGCAGATTCTCCACATTCTTTGGGGATGATGTGACCTGCCGGCGGTCTCTTAAGACCTACGTTGGGTCAGGCTGGGGATGTGGTGTAAGGTCTTGGGTTTACATAGTAGCCCTTTATTCCCTCCAACCAGCTGACTGCTGGGTCTTATGTAAGCAGCGCTGGAGGCTACAGCCCCATATGGCCGGCAGAGAACCTGTCTCACCTTCCTCTGCTGTTTATTCACACTTAATGAGATGATAAAATGATTTGTGGTGCTAACAACTGCAAGTACAAACAAAGACGTGGCATTCTCTGAGTCCTCAACACTGTCTGGCCTTTTTTTGCTCCCAGAGAGAGGATGTCATCCACCGGTGTGTCTCCTCGTTGTCTCTAATGGTGATATTAAAGGGGCCGTGTCAAGCCACCCTGAAAGAGCACATATCCAGCCAGCCTTCTCGCACTGAGCTGTCACTAGCTCTCAGTCACATCACATCCTAATACTGCACACTCTGAGTGTGTGTGTGTGTGTGTGTGTGTGTGATTCCTCTCCCTGGGGATATGTGTCATCATGTTTTTTTGGTGTGTTTGTGTTTAAAACATCATTTCAGAGCGGCATCCATCAGCAGCAGCACTGATGTCCGCTGAGGCGCTGAGCTTTTAATTAGATCTATATCTCTGTAACATTCAGCCGCTCAGATTGATTTAATTGGTTAACTATACAGTAACGACAAACTCAGCCAGAGTGATGGTGGGTTGTTTGGTACGTTTATAGCTATAATGACAATAAATGCTGATATAACAGAGATGAGCATAAAATGTAAGTGTCCCCAGATGGTTTAAATGTTGTTTCAGAGGCTTTTCATACCTAATAGGAAATATATTACGCAGAAAACATTGAATTCTGGGAGTTTGAGGCATTTGGATTGTAAATGAGCAGCAGTGTTTCAGTGCTGTTGGTATTCATGTTAAAGGCAGGGGCTGATAATCATTTTGCTTTCTCACAGTGAGAGCTGTGGTCAGGGTCCTACAGGAGAAGAAAGAAATCTTTATTTCATCCTAATTCACCTTTCGCTAAGCCCCGCCCCTTTGTGATGGCCCACACTGTAACTAACTGCAGAAATATGATCATATCTTTGTAGAAATGAAGCAGTGATTCCAGAGAGAAGCAGACAGAGGGGTCTACAGTCTGTGTTTGAAGGATATATCCAGGATGTCAAACTGACTCAGCAGCAACAACAGGTTCAAAAGACAAAGATAGTTAGAAGCTAAAGCCCAACTATAGGCTACAGATCACAGTGTAAAAGTGAACCACCACATCACTGCTGATCCACACAGAACACAATGAATATAAAGGGAAACTTTGCTGATATTGAACCAGCTGTGTGGCATCACAGTGTGTGCAAATATGACGCGCTGAATATCCTCCTGTGTCTGTTGTTGACGTTCCAGGAAAGGCACTGTGTTTTTTCAAATTACACTTCTGTCTTCACAGGAAATGTACAGCTCCTGCTCGTTAGATGCATCAGTCGTTTTCAAAATACAATTACAACGCGACTGGAGATGCTGCTCTCACTGTCAGAAAGCACTCCTCTCTGCACACTGCTGGACCACAGCTCCCACTGCAACCAGTTGCCTCTGATTCTCTAGCGAGCCCTCAACTCCAAAGTAAATCAAAGAGTAAAAACAAGGTCACTCTTGCTGTTGTAGGAAGAGTGGAGAGGAACACAGGAGCAGTGAGTCTGAAAAGAAGACATGACAGAATTAAACACGGCCCGCTACAGCCATTCTGTATCTAACGCTAACTTTAGGTCTTTACTAAAACAGCGACACACTTTATTCAGCCTAAACCTTAGCTCTACATCTTGGCCTCGGGCTGTGGGTTAAAGGTTTCCTCTCAAATGACTTCAGATCATCACATGATGATCGTCCTCAGACAACCTTACACGTTTCACACTTGAACTGGAGTTCCCTTCGCCCACGCAGTCAAAAGGCTGAACTCTGAAACTAATTTGGCGTCTAACCCAAAAATACATTTGACAGCTAGTGGGGGCAGAAGTTGTGAAACCTGGCGGTGTGTGTTTCCTGTGCGGGCACTGCATTGCTTCCTCTATTTCATGACCTTCAACAGCAGACAGTCAGAGGTGTTAGCAGAAGTGTGCCAGTATGCGGTTTCTGAGCATAGCCAAGCGTAACTATAGGAAATGATGCGCAAGTAACCCTTAAAGTCTTCGTCCAGAACGGCCTTTGGTTTGATATGAAGAGTACTGAGTCCAGTTACATGTGGCTGTGCATGTCTTACTGTGAGTGTGTGTGTGTGTGTGTGTGTTACACCAGGCCCAGGCAAAGCCACTGGCGATGCAGCTGCAATATTAGTGGGTCAGTGTGCCATCAACCCATTCATCAGCACTTCTCCCTCTCTTCTCCCTGCCTCCATCTCTCCTCTGACTCACCGCCAATCCATCCATCCATCCATCCATCCATCCATCCATCCATCCATCCATCCCCCACTACCTGCCTCTCACTCCCTCTCCTGCTCACTGAAGTTTGCCAAGTGTCCACATGCAGATTATCTTTGAGTTCTGAATGAATTCCTTCGGACTGACAATGCCAAATGAGGTGTGTAAATGAGGTCGGCTAACAGGGTGCATGTGTGCAATCAGTGCAAATGTTAATGGATTCCCAGCAAGGATTCGACAGATGGATGTGCAGGTGGCGGCAAAGAAGCTCGTTTCAGGACAGCTTTTAAAACTTCTCACCTGTAATGTAGTATTCAAACATGAGGGGTCTGACGTCCCAGAAAGCTTCAGCATGTCTACAGTATTTTCCAATATGAGCTGGGATCTGGATGATTTTTGACTTTTCTTAAAACACAATCGGGTCAGTTGTTGAGAGTGGGTGAACATGTGCTGGAAACCTGTTATGTAATTCAGCCAAATAAA
Source organism: Cephalopholis sonnerati (assembly GCA_019142605.1). Lineage (NCBI taxonomy): Eukaryota > Metazoa > Chordata > Actinopteri > Perciformes > Serranidae > Cephalopholis > Cephalopholis sonnerati. The sequence goes on along the minus strand of JAGQAX010000014.1, from coordinate 39,071,262 downwards.
GGCAGGTAAAAGTAGGTCGTAGGTAGGAAAGCAGTAGGTTGAAATTGTTGTCGGCCACTAATATCTTCCTCTTACAGGGGAAGTCCACTGGTCATACAGTAGCTTTGTACCACACTGTATGTGAAAACAGTTGTGTAAAGCCTTTTGTGGCTTCAGAGGGAGCTGTGTGAGGTCTGCCAAATTTTGCACTGGCAAAAACAGTGTTGGTTTGAGGCGGACGACTACAGGTTTGAAACTGAATAAAATCTGAGTGTGTGAAGTTAGGAAGAAGTTAGAAAGAAGGAGCTCAGTCTCACTCTGAAGTCGTCGAAATCAGTGACTTGCTGTGTCAGAAACCACCAAAAAGAGGCGTCCTTTAACGTCGGCATGATATGCAGCCGGTTGCTGTAAGGACGAAAGTTAAGCTGGTGAAAGTCCGACTGGGGCGGGAAGGAGGGGTGGATGGATCCAACAAACACTGACTTCCGCTTGAGAGCGGTGTTCACGTCCCATAAGACTCTAAAGCCAAACCCTATTCTTTTTTCCTAAACCTGACCACGTGTGTTTGTTGTTGAAGGAAAACATCATCAATTTGCAGTGTTGTGCCAACATAGTGCTTTTATTTTGAAAGAGACTGTATCCAAACTGTACATTTCCTGTGAAAACAGAAGTGTATTTTGAAAACAGACAATGCATGTAACAGGCTGAAGTTGACACGGCGTCCCAGAACATCAACAACCAACACACCCAGGGTACCTTGGACGTCATATGTGGACGTGGAGAGTCCATGACCAAACGTGGACATGTGACGAGGTCGCAGTGAGAATGTGTGGAAAGACGCCCATCTCAGCTCGAGGCTACATGAGCAGCTACTGGCACAACTGATCAGTCGGCGGTTGAGGTTCATTTTAGGTAACAGGGGGCAACAGGATATGACACGCCATCCCAGTCACAATGGCAGGACACCATGGTCTGCGTGGTTAACGCAGACGAGCGGAGGATTAGCTGGGAAACATCCCATTTATTCACTTTACATGGAGCTACAGTTAATACTGAATGATGTGTTAGTGTCTCTTAATAAGTCATCAGAGATCATAAATCATCTCTAGAAGGAGCAGATGTTTACCTTCAGCTAGCTCGGGACATGTTCAAGTTAACTACATTTTAACAGAGCAAGGCGAGCTAACTGTTAGCGTGCTGGGTTGCTCTGAGATGGCTGTCAGAGATGGCAGAGGTATGATCACATGATCCTGTTTGAGCTATAACAGGTGGTGTGTTCCACCTTTTATTTCCCAGTGGCTCTTGGAAAGAAGAATAGAGGACTGGAAACAAACTGTAAACAAACTTTAACCTCTAAAAATCGCCGGTTTTGATTCAACGCCGAAAGTCGCACACATAATTTGAGCACCTAATTCGTGCAAGGTATCATGGGGGCTAGGAATAAGGTGGGAGTTGCAACCATGCGGCCATCTTGCTTAGATGGAGCCAATCAGAAGCCACCCCAGTCTGGAGCACGATCCACCACCGCCAGAGTCACCGATGACATCATCACTGAGTCAGTGATGCATTTAATGTGTAAAACAACAGAAGCAGCTGCAGCCAACACTACAGTTCAATCACTGCACAGCCAGAAACTACAGCTCACCAGGAACATGGACGATTGTAAGGCAGCAGCCAACGATACAGGAAGACGGGAGCTGATGGGATTGCTTTTTACTGGAGATGTACCTTGTATGCAACAAGAAAATTAATATACTGATTGACTGACATACAATTATGTCAGCTGAGCTTCCATATTGAATACCCAGCTCTTCGTCTACAGTCTTTAATCATTTTTTTAATCTCCCTTTCCTCGAAGTCGCCCGCCCTCCATGCAGTCATGAGAGAAACACAAACTGAGCCTACGACTCTCGTACGTTTGGTCAAAATGCAACACAAAACCCTGATTTCCTCTCCGTCCTGGTCTTCCCATTCCCCTTCTTCCTTCTGACTTTCTCTCCATTTCTCTCCTCCTCTCAGGACGGATGGAGGAAAGCAAAGTAGAGAGGAGGAGGCAGAAGAGGGAAAGGGAGGGGGTGGATGTGTTGTTCAGTTCTGCTGAATGCGCTCACATGTATGAAAGAAGAAGCATTTATTTTAGGACTCTCGCGTGGGTGTACACAGATTTGAAACACACACACACACACACACACACACTGGAAGTGAAAGCTCACAAGCCCAGAGATAGGCCTGACCTACCTTTATATCAATCTTGTTTTGAGAGCTGCAGGAAGGATGCTTTTCTCTGTAGCTCAAAGACTTTTCCATAAACCTGAGTCCTCCAAATGCACTACACATTACTCAACACACACACACACACACACACACACACACACACACATATACACACGCAGAAAAATCAGGGCAAAACAAGGAAAAAATACACGTACTACAAGGGGCGAGCGGATACAGAAGAAAAGGAAAACACAAAGCGAGCGGGTCACCTCTCAGCAACACATCGCACAATAGTGTCCGTGCTGTTGTGTCATATTGTGTCAGCATTGCCACAACGTTATTATCCTGTAGATACTGTTGTCATGGTAATAAGGTCACTGGCATGCTCATATGTCAAAAGGGATTTATACTGGGCTGACACCATTTCCAGTGCTGCATGTGCCAGGCGTGTGTGTGTGTGTGTGTGTGTGTGTGTGTGTGTGTGTGTGTATGTGTGTGTGTGTATGTGTGCTGTATGTTAGACAAAGACTGACTGGAAGGCTGAGTTGGGTAATTTCTTCGTTGGTGATGCTGAAATTCCACATTTAGGACAAACCATTCTTCATTTCCCATAACTATGGTCCTGTTTCCCCATTCGAGACCTTTAGAAACACACTTAAAAAATACAGGTGATTTTTACGTTGCTTTAAAACGTCAAACAACACGTCTTCCCTTTACTACAGTATTTACACTGTGACACACACATACAGTACCTTCTCTGGTAAATCCCCACAGGGATTCCCCCTCTGACCACAGCTCACTGCGAGGCAGAGAAAGAAGAAGAGGACTGAAAGTGAAAGTAAAACGCTGTGTGCTTGGCAGTGTGATCCCCTGGGTCAATAACACTGTTTGAGTTGTAAATGGAAAGTCCCAAACACTCCTCTGACGCTGCTCTTTGGACTTTTTATTACAGCTTCTCAACAATGAATCCACTCGATCCCGGGAAAATGAGGAAAACTGTAACTGTAACTGCGTCTTTGTCGCTCCAGACAACATGTTAATGTGACCTACTTAGCTGGTATTTAACAAGAGTGCTGTACGACAACACTCCACCTCCTCATTTCCTTGCACCATTGTTGTTTGCCCCCTAACTCTGACTCCCCTTGACCCCAGGCCATTCGGGCTCAAAGCTAAAGTCATGATTATTTTTTCCCCTGCTCTCTATTTGTCCAGCATGGACATCTGTCAGCTCAAACACTAAGCCATATGCTATCTATTGTCCCTCCACGAGCTCTGGGAATCTGTGCTTATACGATTGAGCGAGCACTTAAGAGATATTGACCGCAGCTTGGCTTGCTTTGATTAAAATGGCTGATTATAATCCAGGGCAGGGAATGAATGCTTTAAAAAAATTGACTTAATCATCTAAACATCTTTGTTTATGATGGCATCGTCCAGAAATGGCATTCATGAGCTCAGTTTCTGCTGATTTAATACCCATAATCCTTTGTCCCTTCGGTCATCTCAGCTCTCCTTCCTTCGCTGTCTTTACCCAGACAGTGCTATCTCTTCTCCACCCTCCAGCAAGACTTGTGATGCTCATCCATAGGGTGATGAAGCGCAGAACAATGGAGCCTTGGGGAGACGGAGCTCACCCGCAGCCCAACATCCAGGAATACATACACAAGGCTTCATTGACTGCTGCCAGACAGAACGAGACTGAGGGGGTGGGCTTTGGGATCATACATAACTTAAAAGAAGTAGCTGACATGAAAATAAATTACGACAGCCACGGGATAAAAGCCTCGGGGCAGGTAACAGTGACCCAGAGATGAAGTCAGCACTTATACGATGAGCCCCGGGCGATGATCTCCAGCCATGCGATCAAAGGGTGGTAGAAGACTGGGTCAAAGGGCAGAGACAACTCGGAGTATCCCCTGAGGCTTAACAGTTTAGCATGGTGTGACAAGGTGACAGCCAGGCATGGAGAAAGTTTAAAGGGTCTGATTGGCTCAATTAAACTTCCAATGAGGGAGCAAGATCTTAAAATAAATGTCTTCCGGCGTTTGAGGTGGTTGGTGGTGACGGATCAGTTCAGGATGAGAGACTGGTCTGATAAGGCTGCTTGAAGCTTTAAAGCTGTGGTTGGTGACTTTTAGAAAATTAACTTTTTGCTGAAACTATATCCACACAGCAGCTGTGCATGACCAACATATCCTCACGCTACAGTCTGTCTGTTACCCGACAAAATGCACACACAAATTAGTGGCCCACGAATGACTTTGCTTACTTAAAGCTCTACCGTAAGAAACCTCGGAGCAATATTTGATCAAGATTTGTCTTTTAGCTCTCACATAAAACAACATCACATCACGGTCTGCGTTCTTTCATCTGTGTAGTATTGAAAAAATTAGGCCTCAAAAAGATGCAGAAAAACTGGTCCATGCATTTGTTACCTCTAGGCTGGATTACTGCAATTCCCTATGATCAGGTGGCTCTAATAAGTCTTTAAAAACTCTCCAGCTGATCCCGAATGCAACGGCTCGTGTAATGACAGGAACTAAGACATGAGATCATATTTCTTTTGTTGCCGTCATTTTAGGCAGAACTGTTGCACCCTCCTCCACCCCATTCACCTACAGCCTTCGTATCCAGACTCCAGGACAAGCTCAACAAAGTCTCATCCCTCTACTCATCCAGATCATCGGCACCTCTCCATCTTCCCATAGTCTCACCTTCACCACCTCTACCACCACCAGCGTCTAGACACCGAGGGGATTCCCTATTCAACTATGGATTCATTACCCTGCTTAAATTGTACCATCTCTACGGGGTCTAATTGCCAAAGAGTTTCCACACTTTTCATTCCAATGTGCACATGTTAATAAATATTCTCCCACTATAAAAACAAGTCTCTCCTGATTGATTAGCTTATCTGCACTGGGTTTGTGCATTTAGTCCTTCTCAGGCAAGCTCAGGGGTTTAGTGTTGCTGTAGCCCACAGGAAGTGAGGATTAGAATATATGACCTTCACATAATCCGCTCCAAATTCATCTATAGAAACACTTGAAGATCCACTCATTACTAAAAGTGTCTGTCATATAAAAACTAAAGTGATGCTCAAAGTTGTCACAGGTAAATTTAAGGTGTGCTGATGGATTCACGTCATCAACTCATGCATTGAGTAACATTACAAGTTAACGTTCCACCTTAAAAGTTGCCGGCAGTCGGCCCAGTGAATGAAGAGATTTTTTCTCCGACTCCAGCTGCTGTGAGAGGCAGCAAAACATCCTTTCATTTTATAGTTCCAGTTTACTAATCAAACTCTCCACAGTATGAACAGTGGTTACATGAGCCTCAAAACCAGACACAACTCAGCCCTGAGCAGAGTGAGCGTCCTCTACTGACCAATCAGACTGCAGTGTTCACAGCTCCACCTTTTAGTACCAGGTCTGTGTGCTAGGTACCCGGTGGAAACCAGTGGAAACAGAAAACAAGCAAACTCAGTGGAAACGGGGCTAATCTGTCTGCTACTGTGTGGATGAGTTTCAGCAAGTTACCAACTGCAGCTTTAATGGAGTTCCTATCAAGCATTTGCAAACCAAAGTCACTAAACTGAAGGTTTCATATTGGTGGGTGTTTGCCTTTATGAATGGGACATCATACTTTCAGTTTCCCCACCTTCTTATTTACCATGACACCACTGCCTGATTGGAAAGCACCTTACTCACACTGGCACGCCCTGACTCAGTGAAACACACAGCCACCAGACTGTTAGGTGACTTCCTCAGAGGAAGGTTGAATGTCACTGATGGTTGAACAGGAGGCCACTGAAAAATGTGTCCATTCATGCAACAGTGTCAAAGTAAAACATCCTTATCCTTGATTCTTCCTTTATATCTTAATGTTCTTCCATTAACCTTGTAGCCAGGGACACACTGACACGTTGGCGTGCTGATATACCTCCTTGATTCATTACTGATGTCATCTGACTCTAATATGATGGATAATTATGTCAGCATGTATTTAGGTTATAATATATTTACTTTACAGTGGAGTTTATCAGAAGCTGGCAATGTGAATTGATCAGAGTCCACACAGGTGAATTATTATCATAGTTTTGATCAAGAACCAGTTGCACCTGCTGTTTGTAAATTCAAACCTCTTAGTTTAATAAGTAAACTTTTACACGTAACATTTAAACAGACTGCACCATGCAAACTAGTTCTTACGTAGGCATTAGTTGTTACTATATATTTACAATATTTACCTAATAAATGTAACCAGCTGACAAAGCCAATATATTACACGTTTGGAGCTAATGAGACAGCATCAACACACCTGACACGACACACATGCTGCTTTATAACAAAGGTTTTAAATGACATTTCATGTGACGCAAATACCTCCAATACCTTAAATATTTTGCCAATAATATCTGAACAGTCAAATAGTGTGAGTTACGTTAGCGCCTCGTCTCCTCTCACATGTGTAACTGGTGTCCGTAGATCCGTTAATATACAGATGATGCCTCAGTGTCCAACGCAAGGAAGTGCATTTCTTTACAGATGATAGACACCTGGTAGAAACTACTTGTAGCCGTGGGGGGAAGCTTATTTTGTCAATTTAGTAGTTTGGAATATGTGCTTGGAACATTACCGGGACATAAACAGGAGCAAAATTGCACGGCAACAAATAAGTAAATATGTTGGCCTGTCAGGTATGCAGCATGTTTTGTGGAATACTTAATTAAAAAGACGTCTGAACGGCAGAACGAGTCATATTGACGATCGACTGTATGTAACGTATAACCATATTTTAGCAGATCTGTAATATGTTCAAACTGGATTAACAAGTTCTTTTTAATCAAACAAACTCACATGACGATCAACAGGCAACTGAACTGAAGAAAATGGCCTGTTAGCTAAGTTAGCACACTGTCACACGGTCTCTCTGAAATCCACCGCAAAAGTTTTTTTAACCTACTCAAGGCAAATTCCGGACTGAAATATTACAAAGGGGAGGAGTTTCACAGGCACATCAAATATCACACAGATGCCTCGTCTCCATACACATATGTAAGTGGAAACAAAGCGTAACCTATGAACACGACTAACTCTTAAACATGTATTTTTCTATGTATGTACACATAAACAAAAGAGAGTAACACCAATGTCTACAAAGCCTTAGTAGTTACGTTTAATGGACAGCTCCTGATAAAGCAGGAACTTCCTGTTAATATAGCTGAATGCTTTTGATTGGACCGCTCTAAAGATGTCTCCCATAAACTGATTTACACATTCAGACATGCCTTACGTTTTAACAGTGCAACCCAATTGGACGCAATGCAAGTGAGCGTCAGCGACTAAATCAGTTTCATTGTATTGTTTTCTGTTGGACTGTCCTAGCTGCCCATGAGCAACGTGACGCTATGCGATGTAGCACACTTTTATGAGCTGAACTTTTGGTGGGCGCCCCGTTTCTATATTTTTTCTGTTGCTTACTTTGAAAGCGTCGCAATGGACGAGGAACGGCTGATTCACAAAGTTTAAATGAGGGGTTACCTCCATGATACCACCAGCTAAGTGGTTTGTTTACATGACGTAATGGAGGTGCATATTTAATGGATCCAGTGTGGACAGAGAGCGTCTGATGTAACACAGTGAGACGATAGTCTGACGCTTGGCTCCAGTTAGAGCAGGGTGTTACTGCAGAGGTTTGATTGTTTTTAGCTTTTTGTCCAGTGGAAATTCTGCTTTTTAATCAGGTCTGGGCCGAAAACTGCTTCCATGATTTGGGCCTGGGTCAGGCTTGGACAGAAACTGAGCTGGTTTATGGAGGATCAGGCCAGATTATTTTAGGCCTGATCAAATCTTTATTAGTAGCTAGACCTTAAGAACAAGCACGGCCCTTCCATCTTTACATCTGACTTTTCAGTTCACAGTTTTTTTTATGGATCCTCCTTAGTTTCGTACCATTTTGTCTTCATCTTTCTCTCCTCCTTCCAGTTCCAGAATCCATCCCCTCATGGAGACTTGTATATATGGTGGGGTGGGTTTAACGGTCGTTTGATGACCTCTTATCGTATCCTCTGGCAACACTGATGCTATCACTATCAGCACGTCATCCAAACAATGATGTGACTGCATCTACAGCACCTCTGGCTGTCATCTTTCTCCCTTTCTTTCCATCTCAGGCCTCGGCTCTATCATAGAGATCAAACCCCCCCCCCCTCGTCCTCCTCTCTGCATTCCAACCCTCGGTCCATCTATATGAACTCTGTCACAGCTGATGCCCTTCGTGCTTTGTATGTGTGTGTGCCGGTGCATACTGTGTGTCTATGTGTGAAGGATTGCTTCTCTGTGCCTTTCACCCCCTGACGCTCACTGGTCCCATGACAATGCTTCCCTTATATGCACATAACACACAGACGCACATGTGCAAACACACACAGACACACATTACACAGAGCAAAGTGTCAAGTGCGGCGATGAGGAGACGATGAGGCTGCGCCTCGTCACTGCCCTCAGCACCGCAGTCATTACCATCACACAGGGACTGGGTTTTCATGGAAGAAGAAGAAAGGAGCACTTGATGTAGATCCATCTGCAAAAGTTACCCATGATGGTCGCTGCCTCTTCCCCCACCGAGGGCTGAGTTACCTCAGGCAGGCTGAAGAAGCCCATTCACAGGAGAAGATGGCTTGAGGAGACGGGAGGGCCTGCGTGCCAGGCATTCCTCAGTACACAGTGGACACATTATTATGACATTTACAAGGCCAGCTAGATAGATACAGCGTGATATGTGTGTGAGAAAAGCTGCTCCTCTCAGTGTGACTGCTATGAAGCCAGCGCGAGGGCAAACATCAGAGTAGCACAAGAAGGAAAGTAGAAAAAGTGAGACAGACTTCTGTGAATAATAAAGGAAGGATTTTTACACTTTACTTTTCTTACACACATCTTCAGCATAATCCATGGAATGTGGCCAAAAGTGTGTGGACACCCCTATCCACATAAAGCCGTGTAATTTTTATTTATTTAATGTAGATGTGGCTATAATGTCCGTACGCAGGATTTATACTTCTGCATCGAACCCTGCCGTAACCTACGTTGTAGCCTGACGTGCACCTCCCCAGAAATGTAACTCCACGTCACAGTGACGCAGACCTCCTGTCTGTCTCTGTGAGCTGAAACCATTTCCCTCAGTGGAAACAAAGCTTTTATTTACTTTAATTTCACAGATAAGAAACAATAAATTGTGAAGACAATAAAGCCTCCACAAAAATAGCGTTTGAAGTCTTGTGTGTGATTTATCCTGGCTTCATATGAGCAGAGGAAATCTCTGCTAGCTGCTAGGCTAATTTATACAATGTAAAATGCCATAGGCTTGTGCTAATAACGTTAGCATGTTGTATTTGTTTGAAAAACGTGTTTAGTATAAGACAGTTGTTTTGTCAGTGAACCTTGTGAGCTGTAATGGAGCCAAATTTTGTAATGTTGCTGTCGTCCCTGGCTTCACATGAGTAGAAGAAAAGTTCACTAGCTGCTAGGCTAATTTATACAATGTAAAATGCCATAGGCTTGTGCTAAAAATATTAGCATGTTGAATTTGTGGGGAAAATGTGTCCAAGTGTTTTGTTTGTGAAGCAAAACATGATCTGCTGCTTTTGTCACAATTTTATTTTCAAAATAGGATGATAAGTCATTGACAAAAATGTACACACAGTGCGCACAGGATTACGGCTGCCTGCACAACTGACCTATGTCCCTTGTGTAGTAATTCTAAATACCCATTTTCACAGTCTTGAGCTGTTTTCACACTACGAGCTACAACACAACAGCGTGACCTGCTGCCTGTGTTATTGTTGAGTTGCCGTTGAAGTTTTACTCAAGTGCTTGTTAACATGGTGATGTTGAGTTCGGCTGCTACAAAGCACCTCGACTGAACGTCATGTAAAGTTTGCATTCTGTTAAAAAAAATATTTTCACATTTCATTAATGTCTGAGCCCCATTTTAACATCACGTCAAAGCCCCATGCACCGCTATGCACATGAGGTAGCACAGCTGGAAACAAAAACATACGATTGGTTGATGCGTCACCACGTCACTGGAGCGCTTAAAAATGTCCAGACCAGCTCAGCTATGATTTGTAGCGCGTAACGCTAATCTGCAGCGACAACTGTCGGGCGTAGCGTCATGAAAATGTCAAACTGTGACTTTCTTTACTTGCAAAATTGTCTTTTAATTCGACTCCTTTTTCCAAAAGACATTCAATGGCGGTCCATTTGAAGGGGAGGGACTTCACCTCCGTATTGACGTAAACAAAATTAAAAAAGACAACTATGTATGTAACAGCAAAACACTTCAAATGATAGCATATCCCACCAACTTACAACATACTGTTTATCACGTTATATAAAACGTTAGCATGGACTGTGAAACACTCATATAACTGCATTATGAACACATTTTTTAAAATAATTATGTAACGTGGCCACAGAGTGCTTTAACTTACATGTGACGTGCAGAGCTGGTGGACGCAGCATCAAGACGAGCTGCTGACACGCATTCCAATGTTCCCGAGTCTTGCAAAATCAATTAGGCTGATTGGTCGCAGCAGAGCTCGTTTGTGACATTGAACACTGAAGTCTTTTCCTCCCATAACTGTGGCGTTAACAGCTGTTGGAGGAATGTGTGTGGGAGAAAATGATCAGGTGGAATGTGCATGATCATCACACTGACATGTTTTTGCTTCTGGTATGTTGTTGACAAGCGGAAGTCAACAACAAATTTAGTCATGGAGCCATGAGGAGACAGCGTGACATGCTGTTCGTCCCGACGCCGCTCCTGTTCCCCAGTCACCATGTCCCCACGTCCACAATGAGAGCACAACATGGGACAATAGATTAAACCCTTATTCACCATTGTATGACATAAGTGGGTCCATTTTACTGTTCAGCTGCTCCTGGCAGAAACTGATGGACGGAGAGGAGCGGGGTGCGCCGGAGGGAAGGGGAAAGAAGATGCAAGATATTCTGAAGCAACATTTAGAGTCTACATTGAACTTTTCACCTGTAGGCTGAAGTTTTCTCTCAGTTTGTGCCCTGCGTCATGTCATCTGTCATATATTTTGTCTCATGACGATCTCATGACCATCATAATTCAGTTATTTCAAATAATTGCCGTGCTAACCAGCCAGTTACCGCTAATGAACACTGGTCACATGTTGAGATGGCATCTAGGTGCTCTGTTTCTGCAGAGCTGCATCAGCTGGGAGCGTATAAAATCAGCATTTTGGATTTTCAGGCATTTGCTGTATGAAAGGGACGCACAAAACATTCATTTCACTGAGTGCTTATGTCACACCGACACATCGTCGTGTTATAACAGGACCCTGAATCAAAACTATGCTCCTGGCAGCAATTAGATTTTACTGAAACTCTGACTAAGTGCTGAATCAGATTGTAATTTAAGATATGTGTGAGCATCTTTAGTGATAATGAAACCAAAAGAGACTCACAGAAACTTCCCTGCTTGCATAAGAAAGATTCCAAAGTGAAACTGCAGTGGAGTGCTGACCTAATGCCGTGAACTCAGGCAGTTAGGGGAAACTAAAACTGAAACCATCACTTGATTTATCCACTGGTCGATGAACAGAAAGTCCAGCTGCATCATTGTTGATAGTTGGTTTATCGTTAATGTCATTTCTAAGCAGAGAAAAATAGAAAAGGAAAAAGCTTGCTGTTTGTTTTCTGAGACTGGTGTCACTCTGAAGTCGTCAAAATCTAGCGCTTGGGCAGTGACTTGTAGGTCAGAAATCAACGAAAAAAGACGTCCATCAACGTTAGCATGTCGTTATAGTTTAATGGCGCCTGGCAGCATCAGGGGAAACGCAGCGGGACAAGGACAAAAGTTGAGGTGGTGAAAGTCAAAGCGTGGCAGGCAGGAGAGATGGTGGATGGGTCCTGAGAGAGCGGCGTTGCGACTCGCAAAATTATAAAGCCAAACCCTGTTCTTTTTTCCTGAACCCAACCATGTGTTTGTTGGTGAAAAAATGTCAATTTGCATTGTTGTACCGACGTAGTGCTTTTATTTTGAAAGAGACTGTATGTAAATGTTAAATTTCCTGTGAAAAAAGAAGTGTATTTGAAAACAGAAAATGAATGTAACAGGCTGAACATGAGTGTCCCAGAACGTCAACAACCAACACACCCAGGGTACCTTGGACGTCATATGTGGACGTGGAAAGTCCATGACCAAACGTCAATATATACTTTCGAATGCAATTGCTTTTCAAAGTTGTTTGTATTATTAAGTTATTTATGTTATTCATACACACACCACAAACAACCACAGTTGACCAAAGTGCTGTAGAAAACAAAACGAGACTGACACACAAATATATAGAAATATAAAATGTATACAAATGAAAAAAAAACAGGATAAAACAATTGCATATGTAAAAAAAAAAAAAAATTAAACCCACTACAAACAACCAAAGGCCACTGAAAACATTTCAGATTTATTTATATTATTGAATTATTTATATTATTTATTTATTTTATTTAGTTACATATTATTTATTTATTTTATTGAATTATTTATTCAAGCTTATTCAGGATAAAACCAAATACATATGTTAAAAAAAATTATAAATACTAAAAAATATTAAAACCACTACAAAAAAACAAAGGCCATTGAAAACATTTCCAATTTATTTAAATTATTAAATGTATTTATATTACTTTTATATTTATTTCATCTACTTATATATAATTTATTTATATTATTGAATTATTTATTCAAGCTTATTTATATAGTGCATTTAAAGACAACCTCAGTTGACCAAAGTGCTGGACACACAAATAATTAGCAATACAAAATGTACACAAATGTAAAACAGAATGAAACAGGTAAAACCAATTATATAGATTTAAAAAAAAAAAAATATTATAAAATACTAAAAAAAATACATAAAAATAAAATACAAATAAAATAAATAAATAAAAATAATAAAACCACATGAAAATATGTAGGTTATAAGATTTGTCTTTAAAGTGTCAACATTAATTAGTCCTCATTCTTGTTACCAGGAAGACAGATATTCCTCATGTTAGACTGAACACACAACCATCATAAGAGCAGGAGTAAATGAACACACACACACACACACACACACACACACACACACACACACACACACACACACTGATAAAATAATAAAAGGGGATTTCATGTAGAGAATATTCATGTTTCATCCTGACGCCATGTCAGTGTTGTTTTTAAAACAGAGTTCAGCTCCACTCAATTGATTTCAACGCTGGGGGTCCTCCGGAGGGGCGGGGACAATTAGGGAGTCAGAGGTGATTGGCCAGCGCTGGCTAGACTTGCCCTCAGACTGCGAGCTGATTGGTCAGACCCCGGCAGGTCCCGCCCACGGGTGGTGCCTTGAACCTGCTGTATGTTCAACCGTTGCGTTCAACCAGTGCTGAGTTTAGAGGGTCTCTGTCTGCCGGGGTGACAAGTCCGAGCGCAGGAGGATAACCAAGACATAAAAAACAAAAACACTCTCTTCTCGTCGCTTCACCGCTGGATACGTCACTCGCCCTGGGGTTGGATTAACTTGACACCACTCTTTTTTAGTTTTTCTTTTTAATTTGCTTTAGAAGACGAAGTAAAGTCACCGCAGACAATGGGGTCCCAGTCATCCAAAGGAGATGTGGCCGCGGAGGCGAACGCTGCCGCCGCCGACGGTGCTGCTGTCAAAACCAACGGACAGGTAATTAGCTGTGTGAGTGTGTGTGTGTGATGGAGGAGGAGGAGGAGGAGGAGGAGGATGGTACCACATCATAAAAGTTTAATTCCTCACACCAAAACACTTGTTTGCCAAATTTACTCGACGCTGAAGCGATGACAGTTGGATGTGAGGACATTTTGGGCAGGTCAGGTGGGGCTCTCAGCGTCCCTGTCTCAGGGCTGCTCACTGAACACCCCCCAAAATATTAATTTAAAAGCAGCTAGCATGTTGTGTGTGTGTGTGTTTGCTGACAGAGCTGAAGCATGTGCAGTGTGTGTTTATTTGGGACTGAGGTCTGACACAAAATCCGCACAGTGTGTGTGATAGTGCCAGGCGTTAAAGGGGGAGGGGGGCAGCGCGAGCGCACGTAGGCACTCCTCCCTGTTTAAAGCACGAGCCTGGCTGTCGTCTGGACACCTTGGTGACACACTGGGACTTTACAAAAACCTGCACAAGTCAGATGAGTCACACTGATCATACATGTCGAACTTTAGAGTGTCATTGGATCATGATGAATGAAAATTAATATCACATGTTAATTACACCTGTCGAGTGATTAAAAACAGACTTTATCTTTGTGTTAAACTGTGTTAATTGAGCTGTTTGCATGTCAGTCTGGTTATTTAGGGTTTAAATAACAGTAATAATCAACTGGGAGTGTTTCCATTCTTCCATCGATGAGCTCCAGTCTCGTCTTTGTTGAGCCGATGTCTGTCTGGTACCTCAGCCGGTCTGTGAGGCGCTACCGCCGCCTATCGCCTGATTAGATTACTGCAAGGCGTCGCCTCTGAGCCAGGCGACACGGTGGATAATTGATGAGCACGACGATGCTCTGAAAAGAAACCAGACATGAGCATGTAAAATCCCCCTCCTTTGTTTGTCATGCATGTGCATTCAGTTTCCTTTTTCATGTAACCCTGATTTTCTGTCAGCTTCAGAGACTGATGGCTTCATTTGTGTCAACCTCATTTCAGGAGAATGGACATGTGAAAACCAACGGTGATGTCTCCACAAAGCCTGACGGGGATGCTGCCGCCACCAACGGCTCAGCCGAGGCAGCCAAGGAGCCCGAAGCCAGCGCGGGAGACGCCATTGAGCCGGCGCCTGCTGCAGATGGAGAGGCGGCCAAGCCTGAAGGCGAGGCTGCGACTAAGGAGACCCCAAAGAAGAAGAAGAAGAAGTTCTCCCTGAAGAAGTCCTTCAACTTCAAACTGAACCTGAAGAAGAGCAAGAAGAGCGAGGCCGTCAAGGAGGAAGCGGCCGCCGCTGCCGCCGCCCCCGCTGAGGAGAAGCCCGCCGAGAACGGGGCCGCTGCTCCCGCCGAGGAGAAGAAGGAGGAGGTGAAGGAGGAGGCTGCCGCTGCGGCCGAGTCCCCAAAGGCAGAGGAGGGGCCGGCTAAAGAGGAGGCCCCCAAGGAGGAGGCCAAGGAGGCAGCTGCCCCGGCCCCCGAGGCCACGAAACCAACAGAGGAGAGCAGCTCGACCCCCGCTCCCTCTGAAAAGAAAGAGTGATTGTACCTTTAGCTCACAATGAACTGGGTGAACTGTTTTTCAAGAGAGAGAGAGAAAATTTAAGAGTATATATATATATTTATATATATATGTGTATATGTATACATATGTATATGGATATATGTATATGTAAATATATACACATGTATGTGAGAGACTCCTTCGACGTGCCACTTTTCGTCATGATAACAAGACGACAGACTAGATTCACTAGATCACCTCCCTGGTTACTGCTCGACATCTGGACCTGGACTGAGATTTAGGCTGTGGGTTGGTCGCCGTGTGGAAACTGGATTTTAACGGCTAGAACACGAGCTAACGACACCATGAAGTTTAGACGGATGACGGACGGGTGGAGAAGGATGGAGTCAAAGCATCTTTTCCCTTAAAAATCTGCAGATCGAGATGCCTCCTCGCTGAAGGAATGAAACTAGATGAGATACTAGGACACCACCACCACTTGAAATGACTGTTGAATAGAGCAACAACAACAACAACAACAACAACAACAACAAAAAAAAAGAGAAAACAAACAAAAAAAAAAAAGAAATCAGAAAATTCAGAGACTCGCCAACTTTTTACATTCCTATATTTTAACCCAAATTTGAAGTATTTTGTGGTGTATTATAGAAAACCATCTTAAAGATTCAGAGAAGCTATTACTTGTTTGTTTAAAGAAAAAAAAATAGACGACTTTGATTTTTACCTTACTATGAAAAAAGAACACTTAAGCTTGCTATGTTCACTGTTGCGGTTTGATATGAAGCAGAGTTGTTTATCTGTCGTATGTGAGCCTGAATCTGCTTTGTCTCTGTAAATACATTGGATTGATTTCTGTTCTTTATTTTGCTAATGTTGACAGATGTTACTGGTTTTATTGTAAAGTTGATAATGGTAAATAAATGTTGGTTACCTGCCTGTTCGTGTGTCTTTATGGTCATTACATCTTGCATTACATTTGCAGAGGGGGGAAATACTCAGATCTTTGACGTAAGGAAAAAGTCCTGCATATAAAATCTTACTTAAGTAGACGTACAAGAGTGTAAACGTCAAAATGCACTTAAAGTACCAAAAGTAAAAATAAATATACTGTTGGATTATGATTGTTGATGCAGTCATGTGTTTATCACTTTAATGTTGCAGCTGGTAAAGATCCAGCTCATCTTAATATATGCTGCTGTAGTTTACGTCAGAATGTATATTTTGTATTAATCTAAATAAAGTTATTAAATGTAGTGCAGTAGAAAGCACAATATTTGCCGAGTACAAATATAAAGTAGCATAAAAAGGAAATACTCAAGTACAAGTAGCTCAGAATTGTACTTAAGTACATACTCTTTCCTTCACTGTACACTTGATATTAAGTGGTATACTTTAATAAGAGGATCTGAAGCCTGTTTGTCATATTAAAAGTTTTTATAGTAATTATCTATCCACAAAGAATCAGAATCAGAGATAGTTTATTGATCCCCAGGGGCAAATTGTTGGCGTTAGAGGTGCTCCTTACACGTGTAGAAAGATATATCGTATAGTGCAATTAGAAGTGAAAATATAACAAGATTATTTACAAAAATATAAACAGTAACCTAAGATACAGAATGGAAATAAGAAAAATTAAGGATTATGTACACAGTGTGCCTGGTGGTACAAATATATGTTTATATAGCAGTGTAAAAAGAAACACACCCTGGCAGTAATCGAGTCGCAGCAGAGTAAGAATCAGGGATACACAGTTTAAATTCGTCCCCTGGAGGCTGATGCTTCATTGACTCTGACATTTTGCATTGCTTTGGTGTCTGTAAGACAAATCTAATGAAAGAGAGAAAAAACAGAAACCAGAATCAGTGCAGCTGCACCGTGTCCGTCCATATTTGACCTCAAAACCCAATTTAAAGCCAGACGTTCACTCTTATAAGGTGAAATGATCCATTCATGCTTTTGCAAATTAAAGGTCAACGCCTCTGAAATGAAGAATTCCAATGTGTTACTGACACGGCCGAGGGAAGTTCAGACAATATTTATGAACATGAGCTGCTCTCTCTCTCAAAGCCAGAAACCATAGAAGTCTCAAACTTGTGATGTCATAGTGTGTGAAGTCTGGAACTGCTACATAAACAATGAACGAGCCTGAGTTTGTGGAGCCATAGAGGAGTTTGTCTTTATACTCAAATGAGTACTGTTCTGCACTCAGAGCATTCCCCTGGGTGCTCTCTGTCACCTCAGCTCTGTCTACACAGATATTTTTGTAAACAGATCTTTTCAACACCTCCAAATCTGAGGCCATGCTTCTCTGCCGGAAACTGGTGGATTGTTCCCTCTGGGTTTGGAAAGAGTTATTGTGTCAAGCGCAGGAATTAAAACATCTGGGGGTCTTGTCTAGATGGAGCATGAGATGGGTTGGCAGTTTGGTGCGGTGTCTGCAGTGATGCAGGCGCTGTGCCGGACCGTTGTGGTGAAGAGGGAGCTGAGCCAGATGACGGAGCTTTTGATTTCCTGGTCCATCTGCGTCCCAACCCTCAGCTATGGTCATGAACTCTGGGTAGTGACTGAAAGAATGAGATGGCAGATACAAGTGGCCGAAATGAGTTTCCTCTGTATAGTGTCTGGGCTCAGCCTTAGAGATAGGGGGAGGAGTCAGACATCTGGAGGGAGCTCGGAGTAGAGCTGCTGCTCCTTCATGTTGAGGTGGTTCAACATCTGATCAGGATCCTCCTGGGCGCCTCCTGTTAGAGGTGTTCCAGGCACGTCCCACTGGAGAGAGGCCCGGGGCAGACCCAGAACACAATGGAGGGATTACATATCTCATCTGGCCTGGGAACACCTCGGGGTCCTCCAGGAGGAGCTGGAAAGTGGTGCTGGGGAGAGGGACGTCTGAGGTGCTTTGCTCGGCCTGCTGCCCCCGCGACCTGGCCCCGGATAGGTGGATGGATGGATGGATGGATGTTTTCCTCTACGTTTGAACCTCTCGTCCACACAAACAAAGTTCTGAGTACCTAAAACAAAAAATTTTAAAACACCTTCTAAGAAGAAAGATTTATCAAATCTGTGTGAACATGTTAAACAGTGCATTTGGGAAACAATGACATCATCTCCTCAATTCACGCATGCTTATTCTTGATTTAATAATGAGCATAGAACAACAACAAGTGGACTGCTGGTGTGCTAACGTTTTGTTTGCAGTGCCTGGTCTAACTGACTACTTTACATCACTTCTTGGACGAGCGGAGCATCTGCTACGCCCTCTGTTTTTGCTCCACCTCAGTGTCTGTGGTTTAAAGTCTGCCAGAAACAACTGTCGAACCAGCAGATGGTTGGACACTTTCCAGGGTCAGATCGTTGTCAGTGAGGAATGGAAGGAAAAGTTTACCATGTTTGGGATGAGCTCCTTCATCCTTTTATTGAATGGGTATCAGCGGTGATGAGATCTCAAGTCAGTGTTAAAAAAGCTAAGATAGGAATGTGCTCTTTGGAGACCGCTGAAGACAGAGAGAGTGCTGGTACCTGGCGAATGTTTGTCTTTTTTGCGTTTATATGTGGCTACAGGAATTTTGTAAAATGGAGGTTGTGTGGACAGAATTGAATTTTAAAATGGAAGGAGAAAAAAATGTGTTTAAATGTGTTGTATTTAGGAGAGTTGTTCATATTGAGTAAAATATTTTTGGACTGTTTTACACCATAAGAAGAAAATGTATGAATTTTGAAAATAGCTGTACTTCCCTTTAAAGCTTAGATTCATAAGCAATAAAATACACAACGTCTCAGTTGAACACACTCGGGGGTTTTGCTGCTACAGCCTGCCTTAGTTTGGTATGACTGGTAGCTCATGGTGGCTAATGTTAGCAAAACATGTATAGATTTAGCTGTGCACAGTGACTGACATTACTGAGGTTTGTTTTCTGCTTCATACACTTTAGTCAAAGAAAACTTAATTTCCATTTGCAGTATTATATTTGGGTTCTGGGGCCTCTCTGCCTTTCCTCAGGCCTACACAGAAAAACCTCTTCCACACGCCTACATGGAAAGTCATAAGGCAAAGAGAGCACACCTCACTGCCCTTCCATGCGTCTACATGAAAACCCTAAGGCAGGCAGAGCAGCAGCAAAGACCTGCCAGGAACAGAACAGAGCAGCATCAGTGACAAACAAAAATGACACTGATAAGTCAGACACATCATGAAGAGGAGGAGCTGGGGTGGAGGTGGGTTGCAAAGCAGCTTGCAGAGGAAGCAGCAACAGTAGGCAGGCCAGAGCAGTTTAAATAGGGTGCCCTGAATGAGATTCGCCGATTGGTTGCATAGAAAGGAATCATGTGATCTATCAGAGGACTCTTCCATCAGTCAGCTGCTCCAACATGATTTGAGCTGAGCTTGACATCATGTCCTGCCTGAACTGACGCCATGTTCAGTTCTTAGCGCTCTTGTTTTTAGATTTGGGAGAGTTCTTCATATTGAGTCATATTTTTGGACTGTTTTACTCCATAGGAGGAAAATATATGCATTTTGAAAATGGGCGCAGCTCCCCTTTACAGATTAAAATCATAAGCAATAAAATACGTAACGTCTCAGTTGAACACACTCAGGTGTTTTGCTGCTACAGCCTGTCTAGCTCATGGTGGCTAACGTCAGCAAAGCGTGACTAGATTTTGCTCTGTACAGTGACTGACATTTCTGAGGTCCGTTTTCTACTTGTGGTGCCTAAAGCTCTGCATTTTACCCTTCACCATAATCTGATAACTCTCACCTGTTGATACAGAGGCTGTCATTAATCACAGTGGCACAGTTTTGCTTTAACATACCACTCATTTTCACCAGGAAATGTCATTTTTTTGATAGATGTGACATTAGCAAATAATTGGACCCCAGGTGGCTGCAGCACATGCGCGTCATTACAGTGGGAGTAATAAGGTTTGTTAATGCTATCCATAAAATCTGAACAGGCCTAACTTTGGCATCAATAAATTTTAATGCTTCTCATTCTTGTAATATTAGTTATTATTGGATTGTCACTCACTCGTGTCGACTACATTTTATTTACAGTTCCTGATATCACAAATCACACATTTGCCTCAGAGGGTTTCAGAGTCAGTGCAGCTACACTTTCTTTCCTTTAACATAGAGAAACATCAATCATTTAACAGCAACGACTGATCCACCAATAAAAATAAAAGCAAACGGCCAGTTTTATAACTGATATGAGATTAAGTGTCAAATTATTCCACGTGGCGCTCCATCGACACGTCACACGGGCCGTTCTGTGATTCTCTGTTTAACAGCAAACACATATTTTCAGCTGATTGGTTTGGAGGTAATTGAACACAGCAACAGCACCGTGTTAGCTCCAATGACCCCTGGCCCTCTATTAGTCTTACGGCCCTGAGATCAGCACCATTACCTCTGCCCTTCCTCTCGCTCCTCCTCCTCCTCCTCACATCTACAGTATTCCTCCCTGAACACGGCTAACTGAACACAGCAGTCCTGCTCTGGGTGAACTGACCTAGTTCACATGGTGATATGATGAGTTGAGATCTGAGCTATATTAGACCCAGCCTTCAAACAATTATGAATTATTTAAAGAAAGCTGTGGCTCTGCATCGATACAGCTCTCCAGCTCTGGAGGCAGACGATGTCTTTAAGCTCTAGATTTATTTCAGAATACGTGTCTTTAAATACCAAACACAATCATCACAGCTCATACAGAAATTGTGTAAATCTTCCACGTCTTCATGCTGCACACTGGCAGCAGGTTCAGTGAGCTGTAAATTATTCATGGCTGCTCCACAAAGAGTTAATCTTTCCAGTGCTCTGTTTATTCACTATATGGCTGTTTTGTTTGCGGTGCATGCTACACATGAGATTCTGTGGCTGATCCGCTCAGGGGTGCTGCATTTCTCATTCAGCACTGACAGACAGGGTCTGCAGAGATTTGGAAGTTGGAGTCAAACACATATGAGCTTACACTGTCACCTGGTGGTCAGTCTGTGGAACGCCACAAAGATGCTCACTCATTGTCTGGTGTCCCAGTCTGTTCCAGCACTACGCCTGCACCAGTATGCATAATCAGTCTCATGGTACGCTGCACTGTAGAGCAGAACAGTGACTACTTTTGGAAAAATATACTTTTAATGCAATCTTCAAATCATGTTTGTTGCTGTGTTTTAAAATGTGCAGAAACTGCCAGTAACATGTGACCTACACTGATCAGCCAGAACATTCAAACCACTGACTATTTTGTTCCAGTGCATTGTTCTGCTGGGAAACCTTTGGCTCTGGCGTCCATGTGGATACTACCTGACATGTTCCACCCACCCAAACACCATTGCAGACCAATAACCCCCCCTCATGGCAACAGTACTCCCCAGTGGCAGTCCCCCCCCCAGCATAAAAAAGCAGCATGCCACACCACAAACACTGTTTAGAAATGGCCTGTGGAGTGTGACAACAAGCTCAAGGTGTCGACCTGGCTTCTAAATTTCCCCGGTCCCAATCTGCTCAAAGATTATTGTGATGTGCTGGTACCACAGAGGTGGCATGGACACAGGATCTCTGGGAGTGTCCTGCGGTGTCTAGCGGCAGATCCATTTAGTCCAGTGGGCTGTGAGGTGGGTTAATGGCACGTGCCACAGATGCTTCTAATGGTGCCCCAGTGCTGCTTCACTGCCAGCGGACAGAGGGGACACTCATTATTTATTATTGTTAATTATTATTTAATTATTGGTATTGGTGGTATCAGGGTAAAGGTACGTTTAGCTTAAATATATACCTTCCTCCCTCCCCTTTATTATTATTATTATTATTATTATTATTATTATTATCATATTCCTTTCCTCCTCTTCCCTCACCCTTTCACCTGTCAACCTGTAGAGTATTGACACACACTACAGCCAACATAACCTCGTCCCCTTATCCCCTGACAACAATTAATTTACTGGCCTGTATTCGCTTTTGTTTTCATTTTATATCTTATTTTGTTAGTGTTTTGTATTGTCTTCCAATAATAAAAAATAAATATATATTAAATTTATTGTGATTTATTACCTGTTTTCAACTGTCCCCAAAGGAAATCTTTGTTAACATCTGTTTAATTAATTAATTTATTTAACCTTTATTTAACCAGGAAGTCCCACTGAGATTGAAAATCTCTTCTTCATCAGACGCCTGGCCGAGGCAGCAGCCAATCAAAATGCATTTAAAATGCAACAAATACAACATATAATATAAAAAATCCACAATATAACAACAACTATTCAAACATAGTGGCCTCTTAAGGAAAACAAGCACACGTCTCTGTCACCACATTCTTTATGATGGCCTGAAATTCATCAGTGGATGTAAGTGTTTCTAATTTCACACAAACACACACACACACGCTACAGCCAACATAACCTCGCCCCCTTATCCCCTGGCAACAATTAATTTACCTGTATTCACTTTTATATTCACTGTAATTGTTTTGTTAGTGTTTTGTATCGTCTTGCAAATTATATATATATATATATATGTTGGTGTTACTGGTGTGGCTGGTTGCAGGTCTGCAGGCTCCAGTGTGTGTGTGGAAGTGGGGTCCTCTCTTTCAAAGAGCTTTGCCTTTATACCTATGTCCTTATTCCTTTTCACTTGAGTGTCCACTTTGAGCAGAATCATGACAGACATATGATGATCATGACCCTGAACCTGCTCAATCATGGCCTGTACCATGTATGTAATCAGCTGCCTGTCTGATTCACTGCTGGACATGACAAACAAGCTGTCTTACTCTCCTCTACATCAGTAAAACAAAGACAGAAACACTGCTCTGTGTGCTCTGTGGCTGTCTAGACACTGTCTGGTTGTAGCTGCAGCCTCGGCGGTCCTTGGTTTGTAAACCCAGCGCCTCCCAGCCGGGCGGGTCAGCCTCCGTGATTGGCTGACTGGAGCCCAGCGCTGGTTCCTTGGTGCAGGAGCGGAGCCGGTGGGCACGAATCAGTGGGGTAATTGGTGTAAAATGGCGCTGTCTCAAGGAACAAAGAAAAAAGTTTGCTATTACTATGACGGTAAATATCCAACCTGTGCACCTCCGTCTCTCTGATAAACGAAGCGGCCTTGGAGGCGTGTAAATGTTTACGACATTTTACTTGTATCTTTATAAGTGTGCTGTGCGACCATGCTAGCTAGCAAGCCGGTGGCTAGCAAGCTAACGTTAGCATGCTAGAGTAGCTAACTAGCCTGTGTTAGCTACATGGTATGCTTAGCTAGCTGTTAGCTTTGAGCTGCACGCAGTAGTGTGGTGTGTTTTCTCCTTTGTATGTTGCTAACAGACCAGACAAAGGCCCTTCATGTATTCAAACATTTTATTGGACTGTGATGTGTGGATGTGCTGTAATGCGATCATTACATGTGGAACAGATTAGCTATTAATTTAGCCGGTGCTAAAGACATCAGTGTGCCCTCATAATGCTAACAACTTCCGAGTAGTGAGCACCGGTGCACCGGTTGTCACTGGATATTTAGCTCAAAGTTTCCGTGCAAATAAGTCCACTAAAGTTATACTGCATGTGCCATTTCTGTTATGCATAACGTTAAACATTATTAGGGAAATGCTTTACACCTGTATGTAAGTGTAGAAAGGACAAGTGGGATGGTTAAATTGAATAAACTCCCATTTTAAATGTGTTCATTGTCAGGCTTTTTTAAAAATACTTTTTTTTATTTATCAACATTTTTCCGTTCAATAAGTATAGGAACAAAACAAAAGAAAAATAAAGCAGTGCACACGTAAAAAGACAAATCTGGGGTCATGGGATGTTTGCAAAAACATGATTAATTTTTCTAGTTCAAAGTGTCATATATGGTACATACAATAAACAAGTGCAGTCTATTTTATGGCTATATAAACACACCAAAGTTTTTGTAATGATTGTTGCTACTTCCTTCTAGAAAGTCTTAACAGAAGGACAAGACAAAACTAGGTGGCGCTATGACTATCAGGAAATTTGGTTATATAAATGTGTTCAGGGCGGGACTATTGTGATTCATGTGAAGTTTGGCGGAGATCAGACCATTTACGCAAAAGTTATAGCAATTTCGTGTTTCATGGCGAGACCTCAAAATTCAACGCTCCGCAGCGGGCGTGCCATTCAGCATTGGGCAGATCCTGTTATAACTTGTGATCACACTGCAGTCAGGCTCACATAAACCAATCCGATTAAATCTGTTGGACGTTAAAACACAAGACGTGGGAAACACCAAAAATGACCACGGAATTCAAAAGGGCTGACTTCCTGTTGGGTTTGGGCAACGGGTCCAAGAGACTTTTTTGTGCATCTAGGCATGATACACGTATGTACCGATTTTCATATATGTCAGTGAAACATGCCGCGAGGGCTGCTCTTTAAGGGGCGTGACCAAGCTGTTTTGCCACACCCACCAACGAAAGCAATAACATAAATTTACACAGCGACTGAAGCAGGTGCAAAAATTGTTGCATCTTTGAGTATGTTAAAACCCCCAAAAGGCGATTTACTTAAAATACTTAATAATTTCAGTAGGGTCCTCGCACCGAGGTCAGTGCTCGGGCCCTAAAAATATGGGCATGGTGGACCATGATTTCTACACGTTTCCTCCGGTGGTACAGCTGGGTGCCAGTTTGTTTAGACGTCCGTTTGGGCGTGATGAAAAAGTGAATCAGGTTTTTCCAGCAGAAGAGGCCTGTACTACGAAGCCAGTTCAACTTACCCAGGATATCTTTTTGTTATCTGGTTTGACTAACCCGTCACATTGTCTGTCTGATAACTGGTACTACAAAGCTGGTTATCAACTAGTTCAGTCAACTCTGGGTTTTCCTGTCAGCCACGAGCGCGTTCATGTGGAAGAGGCGGGGGGTGTTAATTACAGTGACATCATCAGAGCCATGAATGAAGGAGGCTGCTTCATATCATATGAGATGAAACGATACTGAAAGTGTCTGTGACTGCGAGACTGTAAAATGTCAGTGGTGTGGGATGGAAACGACAATCTGTAACCTGAAAACAGAAAATCTAGAAAGACTGACACTATCCAAAAGATCCCTTCAGCCAGGACTCAAATGACATGCAGGTATCACTGAGCTGTATGTGACACTAGTATTTTATTAAACTCCTCTGAATATGTCACATAAAGACTTTAAAGTGACAGCAGACTGTTTCTGCTGCTGAAGTAAAGGCTGGAAAAGTAGTGAATGACTGATGAGGTCTGTCTGACTGAAACGTGTCATTCATAATAACAGGAGCTGATTAACAGTGTGTGGATTATTTGACTAATAAAACATGATCTGTTTTATCCTAGTTCTCATCACATAGGTGTCTCATGTTATTTTGAGCTGTAGTGATGAATCACAGTGTCAAATATCAACACTGTCACTGCCACTAAAATAAACTTTGCATCAGTTAAAATCGTGTTTAGTGTGTAAACGATCTCTATAGCCCCTTTTACACTGCCAGATTATCCGTGAATGTTCGGCCGTTTTGCCATCAAGCTGCGAGCGTTTAGACACACAGAGCCAGATTGGTGAGTTGATCCGAGGCGCCTAATTTTCCGCCTCTTAGGGTAGTCATATTGGCGGAACGGTTTTGGTCTAAACAGAGCGAGGCGGCCTTCCGCTATGGGAGGGTTTGTTGATAACTTGTGGGAGGGGCTGTTGATGACGCCGCACGTTCAACCCACTGGCGTGGACTTCAAACCAGGAAACAGCTGATAGCAGGAATGAGTATCTAGCAGCACTAAGGAGAGGCAAAGCAGAAGATGAGCAACTGGGGAGATAAAGAACTGCGCGCCCTCCTTGCCCTCGCTAACGAGGAGGCCATTAACCATCAGATGACGGGAACCGTGAAGGACAGGCCGATGTACGAGAGAATCGCCAAAGGACTGACCAGCTGCAGCTTTCCTCTGTACGTCACTGTTTACGTCACACGCTGAGCTACACGTTCTGTTACTAGCTCACGCCCCCCATTGCCCCGAAAAAGGCACGTTCTGTATAAACAAAAGTAGGCAGGCGGCATTTTGCTGCACTCCCCGATTTTGTTTTTATACTGCCAATGCTGAAAGAAGATGGATTGGGCTTTCCGGCAAATTTGCACAATTCCTATGTAAAAAGGGCTTGTGTTTGTTAGAAGCTGTGTTTTAAAACCAGTGGAAACACTGAAATGATTCTACTGACCTATAACAACATATAGACTCCTGTTTTTACCTGAGACTCTGGACGTTTGTCCATGGATACTTTTATCTTCAGTGATCTGATTGGTCAGAGGTCGGGGTGTTGCTGTTACCTCGCTAACTTCAAATCCTGATTCGTAGCACAGGCCTCAGGTCTGGGAGTTAGTGGAGGTTGGCTGTGTTTCCTAGGCATTCAGCCACATGTCCTCAGTTGCTCTTTTTCCCATCGTTGTTTCACATAGTTTGTAGTGTCCTTATTCAGTGATGTGATGCCACGGTATAACTTGCCGATTACACCTTTATTACCTTCTGAGTTATGAGCAGCAGTACATTTATGAATGACAGTTGGTCGCTCTCTTGGATTATAACATTTTACCTTTTTACAGAAATAGTCACAGAGCTGTAAATACCTGTAAAAGTCCTGCCCACCCCGGCGATATGTTTGACATAGATCATTAAAACTTGTAAGCTCCCATGTTTTCACAATCTTGCACATGGAGGTGATACCAGAATGGGCCGACTGACTGAATCCATGATCTTGTCATGCTGGCGTAAAGTCAGGATCATATGCCGGCCATCTGAGCAGTTTGACCTCTCTTGGTAGCCAGTGACGATTCACCACTTCTGCCCATACTTTTAAAGAGAAATTGTCGGGTTTTCTACTGTCTTTTTTTGTCACTGTATGTGAAAAAAATCTAATACCTACTGACATGTCTGGTCATTGACACCTGTCTCTTACGCTGGCAAACTAATAGGTCAAGTGTCGTATCAATAATTCAAGCTACAGTCCAGCACGTTGACCACCTGATTTTAGTTGAAGTTAGGACAGGTTCATCCCTGTTCGTAGTATTGTCACACTTTATTTACTCAAAGGTATAAGCCATTTGCAAATAAGTAGGGCACATTTTTTGAGTTTGGCATGAAGTTGTCTTCACCCAGGAGACCCAGAGCACATCCTGGCAATAAGTATTCAGCTAATTTTATAATGTCACCTTGTGTTAATTATCTTTTCTTTCCCAGGGGATGTGGGGAACTACTACTATGGCCAGGGCCATCCCATGAAACCCCACAGGATCCGCATGACGCACAACCTCCTTCTCAACTATGGACTGTACAGGAAAATGGAGATCTATGTGAGTTACATCACAATACTCAGATCAGTACTTCATTTGTGTCATTATGCTTCTGTGAGAGAAAATTACACCACAATCTTTAAAGCTAGAGTATGGACAGGGTGGTGTGAGGGAATACAGCATTAAAAAAAAAAACATACTCCTCCGTAACCTTTCAGTGCAGGCAGTCGAGGTCTGTATGTCAGGTGGTACAGTTTGATACGGCCCAGTGGTTTTAATAAGTAGTCTTATTAGTAATACATCAGCAGAACATATACTGCATTTCAATGGGACAATGTTAACTAGGGCTACCCTTGACTAAGAATTTTCCTAGTCGACCAACAGTCATCATTTAGAGCCGTTAGTTGACTGGTCACCCGCATGTTTACGATATTAATTTAATTCTGAAATTATGTATTTTGGTTTTTGTTAGTCTGTGTTTGAATTGGGGCTGGGCAATATATTATTATTATATTAATATATGATTTGTTGTATATGATTCTGTTATTTGCCTTTACCCACGTAGTCATTACCGTCATTACTGATGATGATAAAAAAATCTCAGTCAATTACAAAAAGTTGGGATGCTGTATAAAATGTCAATAAAACAGAATGTCGTGATTTAAAAATCCTTTTCAACCTATAATCAATTGAATATAGAAGATATTTGATCGTCAAACTGAGAAACTTTTTTGTTTTTGTAAATATATACTCAGTCTGAACTTGATGCCTGCAACATGTTTCAAAACAATTGGGACAGGAGCATATTTACCACTGTGTTACATCACCCAGGTTTTACCACACATTCGTCTAAGCATGGCAGCCCACATCCGTTTTTGGAACGTTGCAGAGAAAAGTTGCAGCGTTGTGAACTATTCTTTCCCAGACCTTGAAGTGAAACCAGTGTGTTGCCTCTCCCAAAATATGTAATTTAATAATTAAATTAATATCGTAAACACTCTGGCGACCACTCGACTAATCTCCCAAAATTTTGGTCAACTAGGAAAATTCTTAGTTGCTTAGTTGTTTTTGGAATCAGCGTGTTACTCTGTGAAAGCACCAAAAGTCAATCCTACAATATCGTGACAATATGAATATTAAGTTATTTGGTTTAATATTTGTAGATACTGTCCAGCCCTGTTTCGAATATTGGATGATCTTATACATGTAAGTGAACAGCTTAGTGTCAGCTGATCCTTTGTTCCTCCTCATCTTTCTGTCTGTTTCCAGAGACCGCACAAAGCCAGTGGTGAAGAGATGACAAAGTACCACAGTGATGACTACATTAAGTTCCTGAGGTCCATTCGACCAGACAACATGTCTGAGTACAGCAAACAGATGCAGAGATGTGAGTGTCCTCTTCTTTTCCAGTGGATGCTGAGGTGTTCTTACCGTTCACATGTGTAACGTGTCTTCTGTCTGGTTCTTTTTCCTCACAGTCAATGTTGGAGAGGACTGTCCGGTGTTTGATGGCCTGTTTGAGTTTTGCCAGCTTTCAACAGGTGGATCTGTCGGTAAGTTATTCCAAACACACTTCCCATGATCCCTCTGGTGTACCACCCTCAGACAAGAGGGACGTTTATGAATGTGTGTGGAACAAATCTGAAGACGAAGCTTCAGTGATGGTCTTTCCATAATACTAGGCTGTCTGTGCAGTACAACGACACACACGCTTTTGACATCGGTGCTACATGACCAGAGAAAGCAGAGGAAAAGGGCTGTACCATTTCCTTTAGCTCAAAAGGTGGAGGGCAGTTTACCACACTTCATTTACACACACTGCCCACATCATTCAGATAAACAGCTGGTTGAAAATCTGCGAAGCATCCCTCTAATCCTGGACTCAAAGTGGTTTTGAACACATCCTAAATTTGGATCAGTCACTTTTTGATAATGGTGTCCAGCATTTTCCACACATAGACTTTACTTTAGCAGGCCGCCCTGGTGTGTTTGTCGACCTATTTTAGATCTATTTTACCTTTTCGTTCTGCTTCCACGGTCAACGCAGAAGCGTCCTGAAACACCGATGTTGTGTTGTAGTCTGTTCCCCTCTCGAATAGTGTTTCCATTCTGTTTAAATGATACTCCCCACAGGACCCCCATAGGACTGCCCTCTATAGTCGACCACACATTAGTCGACCAGAAAACTCATTAGCAGGCAAGATTTCATTGGTTGCTTAGTCGCAGAAAAAAACCAAACGTAAAACTCTGTCAGGAGCTGCGCTAAGTCAAAATAAATCCAAACCTATATGCCTGGACCATGTTGGAATTTAATTTGAAAGGACAGACACAGGAAGTGTCCACGCTCAGCAGTCAGACAGGAATCTAAAATGTCCCATCATCGGCCGATAATTTAAACGTACAATTTATATTGTGCATCTCTAGATCAAAATATTGTGTTAAAGGTTTCATGTTTTTGTTTTTTGTCACATGTTGTAGACTATTTTTCCAGCAGGTAATGTCGGCCCTGTCCACCAGCTACCACCACAAGTATATTTCAGACGTGTGAGAAATGCTGGTGTCTTTGAAGTTAAACAGGTGTAATTATGGTCACACGTAGCAGTCGTCACTAAGGAGAATATGCACACAGAGCACTGACCAGAGGGTGCTCAGGTAATCTGTACTGGATTGGAAAAAGCCCTTAATATCTGAATAGTAACTGCACATTTATAAAAGTTTAGACAAGATAAAAGATTTTAATTAACGCAACAAAGCCCATTAAAACTCTTCTTTCTGTTCTCCAGCCGGGGCGCTGAAGTTAAACAAGCAGCAGACAGACATCGCCATCAACTGGGCCGGCGGACTCCACCACGCCAAGAAGTCTGAGGCCTCGGGTTTCTGCTACGTCAACGACATCGTCCTGGCCATCCTTGAGCTTCTCAAGTAAGCTGCTGCCTTCGTCTTTTAATTTAATCATCCCGCCTTTCCACCCATCTGTCAGGTTTTAGTTCTTTTGGGTCCCCAAAGAAATCTGGCTCAAACATTTTAGACCTGGTTTAGCTGGATTAGATCTACACCTGCTGCTGAGCTTTGTGTCTGGAGCACACAATCAAACAGTTCGTCTTTCCATGACAAACACCAGATTTCTTCCTTTGTCTTTTTCTTGCAGTGTGTATGCCTTTTTTTAGAGATGACAATAAGTGCCTTGTTATGCTCGCTCCCCGTCCATCAGTACTTTCATTTTAAAATTATATGGTCAAGTTTTTATTGCATTAGGACAACTTAGTTAGTCCCATTTATGATGAACTGAAGAATGTAAATTCTGAGTTAGTGCTGCCCCCAACTCCGAATTTTCCCAGTCGACCAACAGTCCTCATCAGGGTCCATCAGTGGACTCGTGTCTCTCATGTTTGTGATATGAATGTAATGATGAAATGATATATTTTGGTGGTTTGAGTTGAAGGTGTGAGAAAGAATAGTCTCAGTAACATTGTTAACACTGTGCTACATTACAGAGAAATACAAACCGTACTAATGAACCTTCATTAATATAGGCCTATATTTTATCTCCAAGTGCACGTCACACACTGAGCGAGCCGCCTGTTAATGACGCTGTGGGCTAATGGGCATGTAGCTACTTCCATGTTTCACATGATACGTCATGTTTGTAGTGGACCAATGAAGATGAGTTTACATATCACCTTGGGTTGGTCCTTCACCTTCTCAAAATGATCCCACACTTTGGATTTCCTGCCCCACATGTTATTAACTAGCCTGTGGAGATTAACCTGACTCCTGTCTGACTGCTGAGCGTGGACACTTCCTGTGTCTGTCCTTTCAAATTAAAGTCCCACATGGTTCAGTCATATAGGTTTGGATTTATTTTGACAAGGTGCAGCTCCCGTTTTTTTTATTATTTTCTGCAGCTAAGTGACCAATGAAGTCTTGCCGACTAACGACCCTTCTGATTGACTAAGGTTTGGTCGACTTTTAGGGGGCAGCCCTACTCTGAGTTGTCTTGTGGAAGCTCTTACTCGAGCAAATTGACCCTCAGGCCATATCATCATCATCATCATGTTTTCTATCCTGATACCCTAATCATAACAGCTCTATAAGATGTTCTTAACCAAACTCTTTCTCCTCTCTAGGTACCACCAGAGGGTGTTATACATAGACATTGACATCCATCACGGTGACGGAGTGGAGGAGGCGTTTTACACCACAGACAGGGTCATGACTGTCTCTTTTCACAAATATGGGGAATACTTCCCCGGCACTGGAGACCTGAGGGTTAGTTTGTTTGTTCTTATTTCCATTCTAAGATTGTCAACGTAGCTTGTGTGTACACGGACAGTAATTCAATATCTCCCATGTTTGCAGGACATCGGCGCTGGGAAGGGCAAGTACTATGCAGTAAACTACCCGCTCAGAGACGGTATTGATGATGAGTCCTATGAAGCCATCTTCAAACCTGTGAGTCTGCTTTCATTTAGGCACTAATGCTATTACCACAATCAGACTGGTAATCAGAGCAATGCTGTTAATGCTTGTTTGTGTGTGTTAGATCATGGCTAAAGTCATGGAGATGTACCAGCCAAGTGCAGTCGTGCTCCAGTGTGGAGCAGATTCTCTTTCTGGAGATAGACTGGGCTGCTTCAACCTCACCATCAAAGGTACAAACTAGGATCAAATAATGAAGTGATGACGTTGTATATCCATAGGTCAAAGGTCAGCTTCTCTGTGATATCGTAATGTTATCTGGCCACTATTCAACATCATAACCAGGGCTGGAGGATATGACCGCAAATCAGTATCACGATTAATCGAACATTTTACCTGTTTTCGGTTTTTGCCCTCATAGTTCACTGACAAGGTTTGCTCTGTAAATATGCTCAACTATTAAAGCTGGGATGCTTTTTCTAATGAAAGAGTTCATATCTTATCTTTGTGATTTTAAAATAATTGAAGGAAACACACACAGATGAACCATGTATGATTATTTATTGATTATTTCGTGATTTAAATCAAAGCACACAATACTTAAAATGAAAATGTCTTACAAAAAAGGTCACATTTTAGTTTTAATGTAAAAAAAAGTTCCCTAAAAAGCAGAAAATAAATAACTTGCATGTCTTACAAACAAAATAGAATTTAAATATTGTTTAATCAAAAGTAGAAAATAAATTACATCTCTTGTTAACAAATATTGTCCAGATAATGCCATGTCAAAAATAGAAAATAATAACTAAAATCACTTGTAAACAATTTTTTTTAGATAATGCCATGTCAATAGTAGAAAATAACTTGCATCACTTGCTTTTTACAACATGAGTTGTGCATGTTTGGCACCACAGTTTGGTAAAAGAAATATTTTGGGGATGGCACAGTGTGTCTTCTGTCGATGGTTATAACAAGGTGTTTTAACCCACTGTGCTCCACAGTAGTTATGGGAGCCATATCCTTTGCGATGTAATAGGAAATGATGTTGGTTATTTCTTTCTGTCTTCTTAAATCTTTTCCATATAGTGTGTCCTTTGTAAATGCTTGTGTTATCGAGAGCTGCTTTGTGGAGGCACTTGTTGCCGAGTGTTTGTCAGTCTGTCTTTTTATGAGCCATGCACTCTTCATATTCAGTAACATGATTGTGCTCAAATGCTGAAGCAGCTTGGTGGAATTACCTTTGGCTGCTGAAATGGTTATCCGCAGTGTTCTGTTCGGTGTCGTCTTCATGACAGCCAAAATGTGGGTCGGACACAGAATTTTTCTTTGGCACAACCTTCTGAAGTTGTTCTGTTGGCTCAGTGTTTGAGTTCTCCTCCATGTTACACTATGACTTTATTTCATGATTCTGGACGACATGCTATACTATCACTTTTTTTCCCATGATTTTGGACGACATGCTATACTATGACTTTTTTTCATAATTTTGGACGACATGCTATACTATGACTTTTTTCCCATGATTTTTGACAACATGCTATACTATGACTTTTTTTCCCATAATTTTGGACGACATGCTATACTATGACTTTTTTCCATGATTTTTGATGACATGCTATACTATGACTTTTTTTTCATCATTTTGGACGACATGCTATACTATGACTTTTTTTCCATGATTTTTGACGACATGCTATACTATGACTTTTTTTTCATCATTTTGGACGACATGCTATACTATGACATTTTTTCCCATGATTTTTGACGACATACTATACTATGACTTTTTTTCCATGATTTTTGACGACATGCTATACTATGACTTTTTTTCCATGATTTTGGACGACATGCTATACTATGACTTTTTTTCATCATTTTGGACGACATGCTATACTATGACATTTTTTCCCATGATTTTTGACGACATACTATACTATGACTTTTTTTCCATGATTTTGAAAGACATGATTTTGGACGACATGCTATACTGTGACTTTTTTTCCATGATTTTGGACGACATGCTATACTATGACATTTTTTCCCATGATTTTTGACGACATACTATACTATGACTTTTTTTCCATGATTTTTGACGACATGCTATACCATGACTTTTTTTCATAATTTTGGACGACATGCTATACTATGACTTTTTTTTCATAATTTTGGACGACATACTATACTATGACTTTTTTTCCCATGATTTTGGACGACATGCTATACTATGACTTTTTTTTCATAATTTTGGACGACATGCTATACTATGACTTTTTTTTCATAATTTTGGACGACATACTATACTATGACTTTTTTTCATCATTTTGGACGACATGCTATACTATGACTTTGTTTCATGATTTTGAAAGACATGATTTTTGACGACATACTATACTATGACTTTCTTTCATGATTTTGGACGACATGCTATACTATGACATTTTTTCCCATGATTTTTGACGACATGCTATACTATGACATTTTTTCCCATGATTTTTGACGACATACTATACTATGACTTTTTTTCCATGATTTTTGACGACATGCTATACTATGACTTTTTTTTCATAATTTTGGACGACATGCTATACTATGACTTTGTTTCATGATTTTGAAAGACATGATTTTGGACGACATACTATACTATGACTTTTTTTTCATAATTTTGGATGACGTGCTATACTATGACTTTCTTTCATGATTTTGGACGACATGCTATACTATGACTTTCTTTAATGATTTTGGACGACATGCTATACTATGACTTTTTTTTCATAATTTTGGACGACATACTATACTATGACTTTTTTTCCATGATTTTTGATGACATGCTATACTATGACTTTTTTTCCCATGATTTTGGACGACATGCTATACTATGACTTTTTTTCATAATTTTGGACGACATGCTATACTATGACTTTTTTTTCATAATTTTGGACGACATACTATACTATGACTTTTTTTTCATAATTTTGGACGACATACTATACAATGACTTTTTTTCCATGATTTTTGACGACATGCTATACTATGACTTTTTTTTCATCATTTTGGACGACATGCTATACTATGACTTTTTTTCATAATTTTGGACGACATACTATACTATGACTTTTTTTTCATAATTTTGGACGACATACTATACTATGACTTTTTTTCATCATTTTGGACGACATGCTATACTATGACTTTGTTTCATGATTTTGAAAGACATGATTTTTGACGACATACTATACTATGACTGTCTTTCATGATTTTTGACGACATGCTATACTATGACTTTTTTTCCATGATTTTTGACGACATGCTACACTATGACTTTTTTTTCATAATTTTGGACGACATACTATACTATGACTTTTTTTCCATGATTTTTGATGACAAGCTATACTATGACTTTTTTTCCCATGATTTTGGACGACATGCTATACTATGACTTTTTTTCATAATTTTGGACGACATGCTATACTATGACTTTTTTTTCATAATTTTGGACGACATGCTATACTATGACTTTTTTTCCCATGATTTTGGACGACATGCTATACTATGACTTTTTTTCATAATTTTGGACGACATGCTATACTATGACTTTGTTTCATGATTTTGGACGACATGCTATACTATGTCTTTTTTCATAATTTTGGACGACATGCTATACTATGACTTTTTTCATAATTTTGGACGACATGCTATACTATGACTTTTTTCATAATTTTGGACGACATGCTATACTATGACTTTTTTCATAATTTTGGACGACATGCTATACTATGACTTTTTTTCCCATGATTTTGGACGACACGCTATACTATGACTTTTTTTCCCATGATTTTGGACGACATACTATACTATGACTTTGTTTCATGATTTTGAAAGACATGATTTTGGACGACATGCTATACTATGACTTTTTTCATAATTTTGGACGACATGCTATACTATGACTTTTTTTCATAATTTTGGACGACATGCTATACTATGACTTTTTTTTCATAATTTTGGACGACATACTATACTATGACTTTTTTTCCCATGATTTTTGACGACATGCTATACTATGACTTTTTTTCCATGATTTTTGACGACATACTATACTATGACTTTCTTTCATGATTTTGGACGACATGCTATACTATGACTTTTTTTTTCATAATTTTGGACGACATGCTATACTATGACTTTTTTTTCATAATTTTGGACGACATACTATACTATGACTTTTTTTCCATGATTTTTGACGACATACTATACTATGACTTTCTTTCATGATTTTGGACGACATGCTATACTATGACATTTTTTCCCATGATTTTTGACGACATGCTATACTATGACATTTTTTCCCATGATTTTTGACGACATACTATACTATGACTTTTTTTCCATGATTTTTGACGACATGCTATACTATGACTTTTTTTTCATAATTTTGGACGACATGCTATACTATGACTTTTTTTCATAATTTTGGACGACATACTATACTATGACTTTTTTTTTCATAATTTTGGACGACATACTATACTATGACTTTTTTTTCATAATTTTGGACGACATACTATACTATGACTTTTTTTTCATAATTTTGGACGACATACTATACTATGACTTTTTTTCCATGATTTTTGATGACATGCTATACTATGACTTTTTTTCCCATGATTTTGGACGACACGCTATACTATGACTTTGTTTCATGATTTTGAAAGACATGATTTTGGACGACATGCTATACTATGACATTTTTTCATAATTTTGGACGACATACTAGACTATGACTTTCTTTCATGATTTTGGACGACATACTATACTATGACTTTTTTTCCATGATTTTTGACGACATGCTATACTATGACTTTTTTTTCATAATTTTGGACGACATACTATACTATGACTTTTTTTTCATAATTTTGGACGACATACTATACTATGACTTTTTTTTCATAATTTTGGATGACGTGCTATACTATGACTTTCTTTCATGATTTTGGACGACATGCTATACTATGACTTTCTTTAATGATTTTGGACGACATGCTATACTATGACTTTTTTTTCATAATTTTGGACGACATACTATACTATGACTTTTTTTCCATGATTTTTGATGACATGCTATACTATGACTTTTTTTCCCATGATTTTGGACGACATGCTATACTATGACTTTTTTTCATAATTTTGGACGACATGCTATACTATGACTTTTTTTTCATAATTTTGGACGACATACTATACAGTGACTTTTTTTCCATGATTTTTGACGACATGCTATACTATGACTTTTTTTTCATCATTTTGGACGACATGCTATACTATGACTTTTTTTCATAATTTTGGACGACATGCTATACTATGACTTTTTTTCATCATTTTGGACGACATACTATACTATGACTTTTTTTTCATAATTTTGGACGACATACTATACTATGACTTTTTTTCATCATTTTGGACGACATGCTATACTATGACTTTTTTTTCATAATTTTGGACGACATGCTATACTATGACTTTTTTTCATGATTTTGAAAGACATGATTTTTGACGACATACTATACTATGACTTTCTTTCATGATTTTTGACGACATGCTATACTATGACTTTTTTTCCATGATTTTTGACGACATGCTATACTATGACTTTTTTTCATAATTTTGGACGACATGCTATACTATGACGTTTTTTTCATAATTTTGGACGACATACTATACTATGACTTTTTTTCCATGATTTTTGATGACATGCTATACTATGACTTTTTTTCCCATGATTTTGGACGACATGCTATACTATGACTTTTTTTCATAATTTTGGACGACATACTATACTATGACTTTTTTTTCATAATTTTGGACGACATACTATACTATGACTTTTTTTCCATGATTTTTGATGACATGCTATACTATGACTTTTTTTCCCATGATTTTGGACGACATACTATACTATGACTTTGTTTCATGATTTTGGACGACATGCTATACTATGACTTTTTTCATAATTTTGGACGACATGCTATACTATGACTTTTTTTCCCATGATTTTGGACGACACGCTATACTATGACTTTTTTTCCCATGATTTTGGACGACATACTATACTATGACTTTGTTTCATGATTTTGAAAGACATGATTTTGGACGACATGCTATACTATGACTTTTTTTCCATGATTTTGGACGACATGCTATACTATGACTTTTTTTCCATGATTTTTGACGACATACTATACTATGACTTTTTTTTCATAATTTTGGAAGACATGATTTTGGACGACATGCTATACTATGACTTTTTTTTCATAATTTTGGAAGACATGCTATACTATGACTTTCTTTCATGATTTTCGACGACATGCTATACTATGACTTTTTTTCCCATGATTTTGGACGACATGCTATACTATGACTTTTTTTCATCATTTTGGACGACATGTTATACTATGACTTTCTTTCATGATTTTGGACGACATGCTATACTATGACATTTTTTCCCATGATTTTTGACGACATACTATACTATGACTTTTTTTCATAATTTTGGAAGACATGCTATACTATGACTTTTTTTCATAATTTTGGACGACATACTATACTATGACTTTTTTTCATAATTTTGGAAGACATACTATACTATGACGTTTTTTCACGATTTTGGACGACATGCTATACTATGACGTTTTTATAACACACAATGTTACAGTCTCTCTAAAGAGACACAAGCTCAACTGAGACCTGAACATATGAAAGGACACCAGGCACCATTGACAGGGTGAAAAACAACTCAAGGTTTATTCGTTACACAGAAAAAAAGAACCGTACTTACAACTAAAGATAGGAAACAAAAGGGGGTTGGAGATCCCAGACGAGAGAAATTAAAAATGGGGAATCACTGGGTCAACCATGCAATGGGCCATCGGACCCAGGCTCGTCCCCCTAACTACTGAAACTGTAACTGAACACTAAACACAATCTGAAAGCTGAACTGCTGGTAACCTCCAACCCAAACTAAAATAACAAAGCCTAACAATCCACTTTAGGCTGGGAACGACGAAGAAGAAACCCATTTCTCCACTATCCCAGTGCTCCTGCTGCTGCGGGCATGTGTGGCTGGGTGCTGTTGTATGCCTCTGTGTTGGTGTGTGTCCACGCTCTGCCCCTCAGCTCTGTTTAATCTTCTCCTCCCAGTCGCTGTCATGTGTTGCACTCCGAAGAAAGACAGGTAGGGAGGAGCGAGAGAGAAAGGCAACAAGAGGGAGAGAGGGAGCAAGAGGAGAAAAACTAATCACCACACCCACTAGGATGCACAATACAATATAACAGGACATGGTCGCACGTAACATAGCATCATGACATTTTTTGACTTTTTTAAAACACGGTATACTTTGACCCTCTGACATCGTACAGTACTATGCCTTTTTTAGTTTCTTACAACATAATATACTTTGACTTTTTATGACACATTCTGACATTTTCCTGACATACTACACTATGACGCTTTTTCATGATTTTGGACGACATACTATACTATGACATTTTTTTCATGGTTTTGGATGACATGCTATACTATGACTTTTTTTTTCATGATTTTGGACGACATGTTATACTATGACTTTTTTTTTCATGATTTTGGACGACATGCTATACTATGACTTTTTTTCATGATTTTGGACGTCATGCTATACTATGACTTTTTTTCATGATTTTGGATGACATGCTATACTATGACTTTTTTTTCATGGTTTTGGATGACATGCTATACTATGACTTTTTTTTTCATCGTTTTGGACGACATGCTATACTATGACTTTTTTTACATGATTTTGGAGGACATGCTATACTATGACTTTTTTTTCATCACTTAGGACGAAATTCTATACTATGACTTTTTTTCGTGATTTTGGACGACATGCTATACTATGACTTTTTTTTCGTGATTTCTGACGACATGCTATACTATGACGTTTTTTCCATGATTTTGGACGGCATGCTATACTATGACGTTTTTTCATGATTTTGGACGGCATGCTATACTATGACGTTTTTTCATGATTTTGGACGACATACTATACTATGACGTTTTTTCCATGATTTCGGACGACATGCTATACTATGACTTTTTTTCCATGATTTTGGACGACATGCTATACTATGACGTTTTTTCATGATTTTGGACGACATGCTATACTGTGACGTTTTTTCATGATTTTGGACGACATGCTATACTATGACGTTTTTTCCATGATTTTGGACGACATGCTATACTATGACGTTTTTTATGATTTCAGACGACATGCTATACTATAACGTTTTTTATGATTTCGGACGACGTGCTATACTATGACTTTTTTTCCATGATTTTGGACGACATGCTATACTATGACGTTTTTTCCATGATTTTGGACGACATGCTATACTATGACGTTTTTTCATGATTTTGGACGACATGCTGTACTATGACGTTTTTTCATGATTTTGGACGACATGCTATACTATGACGTTTTTTATGATTTTGGACGACATGCTATACTATGACTACTATGACGTTTTTTCCATGATTTTGGACGACATGCTATACTATGACGTTTTTTCCATGATTTTGGACGACATGCTATACTATGACGTTTTTTATGATTTTGGACGACATGCTATACTATGACTTTTTTTCATGATTTCGGACGACATGCTATACTATGACGTTTTCTCATGATTTTGGACGACATGCTATACTATGACGTTTTTTATGATTTCGGACGACATGCTATACTATGACGTTTTTTCCATGATTTTGGACGACATGCTATACTATGACGTTTTTTCATGATTTTGGACGACATGCTATACTATGACTTTTTTTCATGATTTTGGACGACATGCTATACTATGACGTTTTTTCCATGATTTTGGACGACATGCTATACTATGACGTTTTTTCCATGATTTTGGACGACATGCTATACTATGACGTTTTTTCCATGATTTTGGACGACATGCTATACTATGACGTTTTTTATGATTTCGGACGACATGCTATACTATGACATTTTTCCATCATTTTGGACGACATGCTATACTATGACGTTTTTTATGATTTTGGACGACATGCTATACTATGACATTTTTTCATGATTTTGGACGACATGCTATACTATAACGTTTTTTATGATTTCGGACGACATGCTATACTATGACGTTTATTCCATGATTTTGGACGACATGCTATACTATGACGTTTTTTCATGACTTTGGACGACATGCTATACTATGACGTTTTTTCCATGATTTTGGACGACATGCTATACTATGACGTTTTTTCCATGATTTTGGACGACATGCTATACTATGACGTTTTTCCATGACTTTGGACGACATGCTATACTATGACATTTTTTCATGATTTTGGACGACATGCTATACTATAACGTTTTTTATGATTTCGGACGACATGCTATACTATGACGTTTTTCCATGATTTTGGACGACATGCTATACTATGACGTTTTTTCCATGATTTTGGACGACATGCTATACTATGACATTTTTTCATGATTTTGGACGACATGCTATACTATGACTTCATTTTCGTGATTTTGGACGACATGCTATACTGTGACTTTATTTTTGTGATTTCGGACGACATGCTATACTATGACGTTTTTTATGATTTTGGACGACATGCTATACTATGACATTTTTTCATGATTTTGGACGACATGCTATACTATAACGTTTTTTATGATTTCGGACGACATGCTATACTATGACGTTTTTTATGATTTCGGACGACATGCTATACTATGACTTTTTTCCATCATTTTGGACGACATGCTATACTATGACGTTTTTTATGATTTTGGACGACATGCTATACTATGACATTTTTTCATGATTTTGGACGACATGCTATACTATAACGTTTTTTATGATTTCGGACGACATGCTATACTATGACGTTTATTCCATGATTTTGGACGACATGCTATACTATGACGTTTTTTCATGACTTTGGACGACATGCTATACTATGACGTTTTTTCCATGATTTTGGACGACATGCTATACTATGACGTTTTTTCCATGATTTTGGACGACATGCTATACTATGACGTTTTTCCATGACTTTGGACGACATGCTATACTATGACATTTTTTCATGATTTTGGACGACATGCTATACTATAACGTTTTTTATGATTTCGGACGACATGCTATACTATGACGTTTTTCCATGATTTTGGACGACATGCTATAGTATGACGTTTTTTCCATGATTTTGGACGACATGCTATACTATGACATTTTTTCATGATTTTGGACGACATGCTATACTATGACTTTATTTTCGTGATTTTGGACGACATGCTATACTGTGACTTTATTTTTGTGATTTCGGACGACATGCTATACTATGACGTTTTTTATGATTTTGGACGACATGCTATACTATGACGTTTTTTATGATTTCGGACGACATGCTATACTATGACGTTTTTTATGATTTCGGACGACATGCTATACTATGACGTTTTTTCATGATTTTGGACGACATGCTATACTATAACGTTTTTTATGATTTCGGACGACATGCTATACTATGACGTTTTTTCATGATTTTGGACGACATGCTATACTATGACTTTTTTTTCGTGATTTTGGACGACATGCTATACTATGACTTTTTTTCATGATTTTGGACGACATGCTATACTATGACTTTATTTCATCATTTTGGACGACATGCTATACTATGACGTTTTTTATGATTTTGGACGACATGCTATACTATGACATTTTTTCATGATTTTGAACGACATGCTATACTATAACGTTTTTTATGATTTCGGACGACATGCTATACTATGACGTTTTTTCCATGATTTTGGACGACATGCTATACTATGACGTTTTTTCATGACTTTGGACGACATGCTATACTATGACGTTTTTTCATGATTTTGGACGACATGCTATACTATGACTTTTTTTTCGTGATTTTGGACGACATGCTATACTATGACTACTATGACGTTTTTTCCATGATTTTGGACGACATGCTATACTATGACTTTTTTTTCGTGATTTTGGACGACATGCTATACTATGACTACTATGACGTTTTTTCCATGATTTTGGACGACATGCTATACTATGACGTTTTTTCCATGATTTTGGACGACATGCTATACTATGACGTTTTTTATGATTTTGGACGACATGCTATACTATGACATTTTTTCATGATTTTGGACGACATGCTATACTATAACGTTTTTTATGATTTCGGACGACATGCTATACTATGACGTTTTTTCATGATTTTGGATGACATGCTATACTATGACTTTTTTTCATGATTTCGGACGACATGCTATACTATGACGTTTTTTCCATGATTTTGGACGACATGCTATACTATAACGTTTTTTCATGATTTTGGACGACATGCTATACTATGACTTTTTTTTCGTGATTTTGGACGACATGCTATACTGTGACTTTATTTCATCATTTTGGACGACATGCTATACTATGACGTTTTTCATGATTTTGGACGACATGCTATACTATGACTTTTTTTCCATGATTTTGGACGACATGCTATACTATGACGTTTTTTCATGATTTTGGACGACATGCTATACTATGACTTTTTTTCCATGATTTTGGACGACATGCTATACTATGACGTTTTTTCATGATTTCGGACGACATGCTATACTATGACGTTTTTTCCATGATTTTGGACGACATGCTATACTATGACGTTTTTTCATGATTTTGGACGACATGCTATACTATGACTTTTTTTTCGTGATTTTGGACGACATGCTATACTGTGACTTTATTTCATCATTTTGGACGACATGCTATACTATGACGTTTTTCATGATTTTGGACGACATGCTATACTATGACTTTTTTTTCGTGATTTTGGACGACATGCTATACTGTGACTTTATTTCATCATTTTGGACGACATGCTATACTATAACGTTTTTTATGATTTCGGACGACATGCTATACTATGACGTTTTTTCATGATTTTGGACGACATGCTATACTATGACTTTTTTTTCGTGATTTTGGACGACATGCTATACTATGACTTTTTTTCATGATTTTGGACGACATGCTATACTATGACGTTTTTTATGATTTTGGACGACATGCTATACTATGACGTTTTTTATGATTTCGGACGACATGCTATACTATGACGTTTTTTCCATGATTTTGGACGACATGCTATACTATGACGTTTTTTCCATGATTTTGGACGACATGCTATACTATGACGTTTTTTCCATGATTTTGGACGACATGCTATACTATGACGTTTTTTCATGACTTTGGACGACATGCTATACTATGACGTTTTTTCATGATTTTGGACGACATGCTATACTATGTCTTTTTTTTCGTGATTTTGGACGACATGCTATACTGTGACTTTATTTCATCATTTTGGACGACATGCTATACTATGACTACTATGACGTTTTTTCCATGATTT
Organism: Cephalopholis sonnerati; assembly: GCA_019142605.1. Lineage (NCBI taxonomy): Eukaryota > Metazoa > Chordata > Actinopteri > Perciformes > Serranidae > Cephalopholis > Cephalopholis sonnerati. The sequence goes on along the minus strand of JAGQAX010000014.1, from coordinate 39,026,606 downwards.
TGGACGACATGCTATACTATGACGTTTTTTCCATGATTTTGGACGACATGCTATACTATGACGTTTTTTCCATGATTTTGGACGACATGCTATACTATGACGTTTTTTCATGATTTTGGATGACATGCTATACTATGACTTTTTTTCATGATTTCGGACGACATGCTATACTATGACGTTTTTTCCATGATTTTGGACGACATGCTATACTATGACGTTTTTTATGATTTTTGACGACATGCTATACTATGACGTTTTTTATGATTTTGGACGACATGCTATACTATGACGTTTTTTATGATTTCGGACGACATGCTATACTATGACTACTATGACGTTTTTTCCATGATTTTGGACGACATGCTATACTATGACTTTTTTTTCGTGATTTTGGACGACATGCTATACTGTGACTTTATTTCATCATTTTGGACGACATGCTATACTATGACTACTACGACGTTTTTTTCATGATTTTGGACGACATGCTATACTATGACGTTTTTTCCATGATTTTGGACGACATGCTATACTATGACGTTTTTTATGATTTCGGACGACATGCTATACTATGACGTTTTTTCATGATTTTGGATGACATGCTATACTATGACTTTTTTTCATGATTTCGGACGACATGCTATACTATGACGTTTTTTCCATGATTTTGGACGACATGCTATACTATGACGTTTTTTATGATTTTTGACGACATGCTATACTATGACGTTTTTTATGATTTTGGACGACATGCTATACTATGACGTTTTTTATGATTTCGGACGACATGCTATACTATGACTACTATGACGTTTTTTCCATGATTTTGGACGACATGCTATACTGTGACTTTATTTCATCATTTTGGACGACATGCTATACTATGACTACTATGACGTTTTTTCCATGATTTTGGACGACATGCTATACTATGACGTTTTTTCATGATTTTGGATGACATGCTATACTATGACTTTTTTTCATGATTTCGGACGACATGCTATACTATGACGTTTTTTCCATGATTTTGGACGACATGCTATACTATGACGTTTTTTATGATTTTTGACGACATGCTATACTATGACGTTTTTTATGATTTTGGACGACATGCTATACTATGACGTTTTTTATGATTTCGGACGACATGCTATACTATGACTACTATGACGTTTTTTCCATGATTTTGGACGACATGCTATACTATGACTTTTTTTTCGTGATTTTGGACGACATGCTATACTGTGACTTTATTTCATCATTTTGGACGACATGCTATACTATGACTACTATGACGTTTTTTCCATGATTTTGGACGACATGCTATACTATGACGTTTTCTCATGATTTTGGACGACATGCTATACTATGACGTTTTTTTATGATTTCGGACGACATGCTATACTATGACGTTTTTTCATGATTTTGGACGACATGCTATACTATGACTTTTTTTCATGATTTTGGACGACATGCTATACTATGACGTTTTTTATGATTTTGGACGACATGCTATACAATGACGTTTTTTCCATGATTTCGGACGACATGCTATACTATGACGTTTTTTATGATTTCGGACGACATGCTATACTATGACTACTATGACGTTTTTTCCATGATTTTGGACGACATGCTATACTATGACTTTTTTTTCGTGATTTTGGACGACATGCTATACTGTGACTTTATTTCATCATTTTGGACGACATGCTATACTATGACTACTATGACGTTTTTTCCATGATTTTGGACGACATGCTATACTATGACGTTTTCTCATGATTTTGGACGACATGCTATACTATGACGTTTTCTCATGATTTTGGACGACATGCTATACTATGACGTTTTTTTATGATTTCGGACGACATGCTATACTATGACGTTTTTTCATGATTTTGGACGACATGCTATACTATGACTTTTTTTCATGATTTTGGACGACATGCTATACTATGACGTTTTTTATGATTTTGGACGACATGCTATACAATGACGTTTTTTTCATGATTTTGGACGACATGCTATACTATGACTTTTTTTTCGTGATTTTGGACGACATGCTATACTATGACGTTTTTTCCATGATTTTGGACGACATGCTATACTATGACTTTTTTCCATGATTTGTGACGACATGCTATACTATGACGTTTTTTCCATGATTTCGGACGACATGCTATACTATGACGTTTTTTTCGTGATTTTGGACGACATGCTATACTATGACTTTTTTTTCGAGATTTTGGACGACATGCTATACTATGACTTTTTTTTCGTGATTTTGGACGACATGCCATACTATGACGTTTTTCATGATTTTGGACGACATGCTATACTATGACGTTTTTTATGATTTTGGACGACATGCTATATTTTATGACATTTATTACATTTTTGTGATAGAATACATTATGATCTTCTTACATCATACTTTACTATAGGTACTTGCACCGCCCAAAGTGTATCATGATTACACCACATTGAATTAGTGAATAAACAGTGCAGCTCCGTAAGACCCAAGAACAGTGAATATAAATTTATATACAGAAACACAGGTACTGTGAAAGTCTGAGTCAAAAACTGAACCACACTGTGATATGTGTGAAATTATTACAAATGACAGCATTATAGTGATATTATCGCATATCTCATGTTGGTCATATTCGTCAGCCCTCATATAAATATGATTCGCCTCCTAAGACAATACTCGAAAGTGCATTTTGTGCATTGGTGGTTTTAATACGTGTGTGTTCTTCCAGGCCACGCCAAATGTGTTGAGTACATCAAAAGTTTCAACCTGCCCCTGCTGATGCTGGGTGGCGGAGGCTATACCATTCGCAACGTGGCCCGTTGCTGGACGTATGAAACTGCTGTCGCCTTGGACTGCTCCATCCCTAACGAGCTGCCCTACAACGATTACTTTGAATACTTTGGGCCCGACTTCAAGCTGCACATCAGCCCGTCCAATATGACCAACCAGAACACCAACGAGTACCTGGAGAAGATAAAGCAGCGTCTGTTTGAAAACCTCCGTATGCTGCCTCACGCCCCGGGTGTCCAGATGCAGGCGATCCCAGAGGACGCGCCCCACCCGGACAGTGGAGACGAGGACGAGGAGGACCCTGACAAACGCGTCTCGAGTAAGATTAATGCTGGTTCACAGGAAATGATTGTTAACTTGTGGTAACACTTACAGTATGTCTGAGTTAACGGTGTATTACCTGTGTTTCAGTCCGGGCCCACGACAAGAGGATAGCCTGTGAGGAGGAGTTTTCTGACTCGGAGGACGAGGCGGAGGGTCAGGGAGGGGGCCGCAGAAACGCAGCCAATCACAAGAAGGCTAAACGAGTTAAGAAGGAGGAAGAGAAGGAAGGAGAGGAAAAGAAAGGTAAGACTTAACCACAAGTCCAACAGGTATTTCTGAATGAACGAACACTGTGATAATCACTCGTTCTCTGCCCACTAGAAGTAAAAGAAGAGGAGAAGGAGGAAGAGAAGATGGACACATCAGGGTAAGAGTTTGACCACGAATAGTCGATGATTAGATCTAAGGAGCCGGACTCAACTGCCAGTGTCAGACAGTCATCACAGTTAACAAGAAATGTTGTTCTGAAACAAAGGATTGTTTTATTCAGGTTATGATCTGTCTCTCTAAACAGATCATAACCTGTTTGGTATAAATGTATTAATCAGAACTTGGCGCTAAAGCCCCGTTTCCACTGAGCAGTACGGTCCCTGTGAAACCCTCGTGGTCTAATCTGTTGTAGAAAGAAGTAAAGAGACGTTATGATTTTGTTTCTTAAAATATCCGTTTGTGTTTCAGACCAAAAGAAGAGGTGAAGACAACTTGAAGTCCGGCACTGGGAGAGATGGTTGGTTGTACTGTCGTCCTGGAGCCCCACTGATTCCTACACTCTCCTGCTGCGATGATAGGACCTTTTTGTATTCCTGTTTGATCATGTGTTCTTACAGCAGACCTGGTTTACACTGTATTCACATTTACATTTGTTTCAATCTCAGTGAAGAGGCCCCTTTCTGTTCTCCATGCTGAGGTTAAACCCCGCCCACCTTGAGCTCCCTGTAGTACAAAACAAATGCCACAATACCTTCTCAGCTGCCGTGTGAACCAGGTCTGCTTTACTGTGAAGAAAAGCACCCAAATTATTACTGTTCCTATCATGATGTTACAGATTTAAAGCAGTTTGTGGGGCTGACGCTAAAACGCCTGCAGAGATGTAGATGATTTCTAAGTCTTGTGCTCTCATGCAAAAAGGCTTTTCTGTTAGTTTTGAAACATCTATTTATGACACTGTTGGAATAACCAGCAGCTGGTGAACTGGCGTTTGGCTGGCTGTGTTAATTTATCAGTGACTGCATGTTTAGGATGATGTCGCCTTCAGCATGTACATACTGCTCCCTCTGCCCAGACACGTCTCTGCTCACTAACTTATTTGATATCATGAACACAGTCGGTCCCTGCAGCCCGTCGTCCTGTCAGTATCTGCTCAGTGTTTTCTTCCTCCTGCATTGTTTGGATGTTGAAGTATGAATGGCTGTGAACCTCTTCAGAGGCTCGTGTGTGTGGAAGTGAGAGGTTTTAGATATTTTGTACCATTATACATGAAGGTGGAGTGAGCTGGTAAAATGGCTCCTCTACATGTGGTCGTTTGGAGTTTGATCCTTGTGAAATGTGCATTATCAGAACTTTGTAATAAAAGATAAAGAAAACTGATCCACCTTTTCCCCTCGTGTTCATCATTTTGTTTTTAGATTGCTTTCTATCCACCTTATTCCTGAGGGCTCTACTGCAGAAATGATTATGGGCACAACTTCCTGTGAGATAGAGGAAGTAGCATTAAGCTAGTTAGTCCCATAGACTGTCTGTGGTTAGTCCCAGTGGCTACTCTTGGTGGCTAACTGCCAACGCTGGTTCTTTTCCAAAGTAATTTGCCTTCAGTTTATTTTTGAACAAATATTTAACTTATGTTAACTCAGCATTTTCTAACATGTCTTTGTGGAGCTCTGGTACCTGTTGCACTGTCCGTGTCTGTGACGACTAACAACCAGTCTGAGCTACATTTTTGTCGTCAGCAACTGTGTGTTGAACACGTGACCAGGACAACAAGGGATTGTTCCTGTTGCCATAGTTAGCGTTGATATCAGAAATAAAACCACAAGAGTTTAAATCAGATGCGACTTACAGTTTCACAAATCAGACAACTTGAATTTAGCACTTTTATGGTGTTAATCCTGGGTAAGTTAAACTGGCGTCGTAGCACAGACCTCTGGAGAGGACACAGACAGCGTACCTTAGCTGTGTTGTCCTTGGAGGCGCTGATGAACACGGTGAGATCCACTGACGTCTGGATGTGGTTGATCTGCTTGGTGTGCTCTTTGGCCTTCTTCAGGATCTCTCCAGACTGCACACAGATAACACAGTCACAACATTTCACTGTAAAGATTCTCTTCAAGCCAAACTTCATCTGAAATCTCACATTTATATTTTTAATCACTGTGATAGATTTAGACATCTTTACAGGCAAACTAAGACGGTATTCTCCATTCTAGCTCATTTATTGTTCTGGGCTAAATATCAATGATCATTTATCACATTTATCCAGTAAGAGTGTGTGTCTCCAACCTTGGCGCTGAACTGGTTGAACTCTCCGTTCTCGTGACCAGCGATGACAAACTCTCTCAGGGGTCCCCACACAGCACTGGTGATCTTGTGGTCACTGCAGGGTACTGACAGGTACGGCTGGTTGTCCTCTGCAGAGACACAGGGACAGACTCACTCAGCGTACCTCTGAGAGGAGACACATTCCTGCTGATCACGATATTCTCAGACAGGGCGACTGTCGAAAGGTGAACACAGTTTGAATCAGTTCTGTGTGAAGGCAAACGGAGTGCCAGCAGACGGCTCAGAAAATGTTCAGCTAAGGAGGAACTGAAACTCATACATGTTATCACTGTGGTCTGAGACGCTCCAGAAATATTAGTGAACATGAACAACTCTGCTGCATCCAAAAACTGAAGTGCTAAAACTCAAATGTGTGATGTCATAAGAGCTGCTATGAAGTCTGGAGCTGCTCGGCTGACAGTGAACGGTGGAAGATGTTATAGATGAAACTGAGAGCCGCCTGCAGAGAAATGTTCTGAGTATATGGGAACATTTTCTGTTCAAGAACTGACAACACTATAATTGACCCGTCACTAAGCCCCGCCCCTTTGTGATGGAGCATGGAGCCCACCTCCATAATCCCTCCAGTGTGTTCTGGGTCTGCCCCGGGGCCTCCTACCAGTGGGACGTGCCCTGAACACCTCTAACAGGAGGCGCTCAGGAGGATCCTGTTCAGATGTTGAACCACCTCAACATGAAGGAGCAGCGGCTCTACTCCGAGCTCTTCCCCCTATATCTAAGGCTGAGCCCAGACACCCCACAGAGGAAACTCATTTCGGCCGCTTGCATCTGTGATCTCATTCTTTCAGTCACTACCCAGAGCTCATGACCATAGGTGAGGGTTGGGACGTAGATGGACCAGTAAGTCAAAAGCTTTGCCTTCTGGCTCAGAAAACTAAACTCTTAAATTTAATTCAGCGGACAATAATGAGGTTCCCTACCTGGCGAATATTTTAAGTCATCAAATGTCAAATTTTAACTTCACTAAACGCGACAGCTCAGTTGGAAACAGTTTCAGTTGTGGCGACAGAAGTAACTGAGAAAATCTAATTTCCTGTTTTAGCCATTCTGCCTATCCATTGTGTGTGTGTGTGTGTGTGTGTGTGTGTGTGTGTGTGTGTGTGTGTGTGTGTGTGTGTGTGCGTGTGTGTGTGTGTGTGAGGGGGTGTGTGTGTGTGTGTGTGTAGGTGTGTAGGTGTGAATAAATGTGTGGGTAGATCTGTAAATACATGCATATTGTTGTTGCTGACAGAAAACCTGGCAAAGTGTGTGTGGGTGTGTGTGTGTGTGGGTGTGTGTGTGTGCTGCTACTTCCTCTATGTTTTCTAATGAAACCAGACAACAGACAGACGATCAAACACTGGCAGCAGCATCAGTGTTACTGCTATACTTTACCAGTACACATGAAGGTTTCACAGCAGCATAGTAACAGTTGAACACAACGCAGTCAGCAGTACATAAAGTGCAGCCACAGTCTGTCCTCTCAAGATGTCCTCAGATATTTACGCCACACCAGATTTATCAAAGAAGGTGAGATACAACAGAGAGGTGGAGTGGGAGGAAAGGCAGGTGGATATCTACGAGAGTACGGACGCTATCGGGAACAATCACACTGATATTCAGTCACATGAAGGAGGTAAGTGAGAAATTACACGACTGAATCACCAGGATTAATGTTGGCATTGTACATGTTGGCATTTGTACGTCACTGTGCAGCAGATACTTTGCAACGTCACCTTTCTTTATGTTTCAGAAACACTGTGTGGTTAGGTTTAGGCACAAAACCACTCGGCTGTGCTCAAGAATTGATTTTAAGATCCTTTTATTGGTTTATAGAACTCTTAATGGTCTTAGTCTAAACTATTGATCAGATTTGCTTTTATCGTATGAACCCTCTGGAACCCTCAGGTCTTCTGGTCGTGGCCTTTTAACCATCCCCAAAGTTAGAAATTAAACCTTCATGAAGACCTGAGGGCCGCACAGAGGGTTGGTGTTTTTAAAAGCAAACTCAAGAGCTACCTTTTGAGCCTGGCTCTTTATTAAACTGTCTTTTATTTTATTTTATTTCATTTTACGTTTCATTTTGCTTTATTTTTTATTTAGTTATTTTAATTTTGTATTTATCATTATTGAGTATTTATTTATTTATTCTTAATAATCTGTTTTTTTAGCTGGCGTATTCTTCTATTTCATTAATTATTTATTTATTTTAACTTATTTATTTACTTATTTATTGACGGATCTAAAATAGTTTTTATCCTGCCTCTGGTGATTCCCTACTTATGATAGTGCTTCTTCAGTTGCCGTTTTTTAATCAGTGCTGTTATAATTTTAGTCCTTACCATTACAGTTTCTGCTTTATGTGTGTGTGTGTGTGTGTGTGTGTGTGTGTGTGTGTGTGTGTGTGTGTGTGTTGCATTCTGTTTGTATAAAAAGTGCTATATACATAAAGTTTGATTGACTGATTAAAGGAAAGATCATGTTTTGGCTTAAAATACACACTTTGGAAGCACAATCTGTCCGTAACGCAGCAATGTCTGTAAAAAAACAAGCGCTCTTTGTGGTTAAAAAAAGGCATCTAGCCCATCTGTGTTTGTTTTAACAGACCTACATGTACAGTGTGAACCTCAGTGGTCAGTCAGGCAATGATCTGCTAAAGAGAAAGTAGCAGAGCTCATTTCTGAGATCTGAGGAAACATCAGTTCTGGTGAAGACAGCGTTACAACAGCGTGCACAGAGTAACCACGTGTTGGCGAGAAGGGAAGTGCAGCGTGACGAGGTCTGCTGAACGTCATGATCAGTACAGAGCCAAGAAACAGAGACTGAAGAGGGGAAATCACTTTCACAGCTTTTTGTTGAGAGTCATTTGTGCAGTTCAAACATTTCAGAGGAGGTCGTATTTGTTTTACTTTAATATTTGAAGCGGTTTAAATTACATTATGATTTGTTTAGAGTGTGTCTGACAAACGTCGCCGAACCAGAGGTCAATGAAGCTGCTGAATAACATGTTATTGTAACTGGGGAACAACAGAAACTATGACTGTGTGTGTGTGTGTGTGTGTGTGTGTTTCCCACCTTAGGACTGCGCACTAAGAAGCATCCTCCAGCCGTCCGAAGGAGGCCTTTCAGGGTTACTGCATGTTGTCTGGGAGTGCTGTGCCTCCTGATGATGACAGGAATCATCCTCTCATCTGTACTCTGTAAGATAAAACACAACACTCAGTGGTGAACTCAGATGGTGAGGAGTTTCAGCTTCATCATACCTAGGTCTGTCAGTGACATGCCAAATATTTGCTGGAATAGTAATCAGTGGCTGTAATCACTCCCACGGGTCATACTGCCTGTTGAGCTGTTGCTTCCTAACACAAATGCAACGTAAGAAACAGGGGGACAAAATGGACGGTCCTCATTCTGTGATAACATTCAGCTGAAGCTATTATGAGTTATAACCAGAATAATCGCTCCGCGGTTGTACGTCTCCGCACACCAGTCAAGTTACAGTTTACATCTGTGTGTGTGAAAACATGGACGCTTCACACCCACTGTCCCCTCTGGGTTTAAATCAAGGTCTGATCTTATCTCGTCTCGTCTGTCAGTCACTTTGGACAAAAACAAGCTGCAGAGCAGATACGACCAACTGAGCAACAACTACAGCCAGCTCCAAGAACAAATTTCAAGTAAGATCAGTTTCAAAATACCATAAAACAGGATCCACCTTCACACTGAAGACTAATCACAAATATTTCCATACTGTCTTACTTTGATCTGTTGTTGTTCTCAAGACGTATCAGTCCTCTACAGTCAGTCACAGGATGAAGTGAAGCAGCTGAAGGACAAGATTGAAGGAGAGAAGAGTTTATAAACTGACAGCAAACACCTGAATTATTCTGATTTTACATCAATATAACTTGACTCTGTTTTCAGTAGAACTGTTTGATGCTGTTGAACTGTTTCACTACTTGAATATTTCTGATAGAGACAGATCAGTTACAAATGACATAAGAAACTAGAGTGAAAACTTGTATTGTTTGTGAGTCACTTTGGAAAAAGACAAACTACAGATCTGATCTGTTGTTGTTCTCAAGACGTATCAGTCCTCTACAGTCAGTCACAGGATGAAGTGAAGCAGCTGAAGAACAAGATTGAAGGTGAGAAGAGTTTATAAACTGACATATTTCTGGAGTGAAATCTTAAAGTATTTACAGAGTAAACATCCTGAAAGGGAAACATGGAAGTTAATAAAGAGCTTTAACTAAACAGTTACAGTACTGAAGTGAAATCTCTCTTTAAAACACTTGTTTGACATTAAGGGAAGTGGTGTCCTGATGGATGGAGGAGATTTGGATGCAGCTGTTACTACAAATCTTATGGAGCAAAAATTTGGGAACAAAGCAGAGCTGACTGTCAGCAGAGAGGAGCAGATCTGGTGATCATAAACAACAAAGAGGAACAGGTGAGTGTTCATCAACTGTTGATTCTAGTAAAGTGTCTGCACTTCAACCTGCTCTGACTCTGTTAGCTGTGGCTGATTTTTGTCTCTTGTCAACGACTAGAAGTTTGTCACTGAGCTGAATGTGCGTGGAGAGTCCTGGATTGGTCTACGGGAAACATGGACAGGACATGTATGGAAATGGCAATGGGTGGACGGATCACCGCTGACAGAAATGTGAGGCACCTGAAGGTTTTTTTTGCTTCAATCACGTTTCTACCCAAGTTACTGTCTGTCACTAAAATAAGTATGCTTTAAAAAGTAGAATGAAAACAAAAGATTTTTGAATTGTTATCAGTGTCTGTTATTTAATGGTCTTCAGAAACTGAATCAGATGATAGGACCTGTGAGGAAGTGTGGAGCTGCTTGATGAACCAGCACTATATTACCATACTACTATTTACACTATACTGTAGAAAAGCAATATTTCAAGTCAAATTCAACAGTTTGCTTCAAACTGAAAATAATCAGTTGTTTCAGCCCTGTTTAAAAGGACAACACTTTATTTGTCCTCCAGGTTCTGGGCACCAGGACTACCAACCCGTTTCGGATACCGGGACGCTGCAACATGCTGCAATGACCAAGGACAATGGACACAGAGTCAACAAAATGTGTTAAAGAACTGGATCTGTGAGAAATAGAGTGTTTGTATTCTTGAATGAGGGTGTGTGGTGTTGCCATCAGCTTTGCCAAATCTGACCAATATACATTTCACATGTGTTCATTTCTTTCTTCTGTGCTGCATGCTAAGTAACCTGGATTACACAGATGTTGTTCCTCTGCCCTTCATACTGAACAATGTGGTTGGAAGTCTTCCACACAGCTTTACATGAGCACTGACTCTGTAGTCCTTCAGCATTATTATCATAAAAGTCAATAAAAACATGACATTTGTATTCAGTTTGACTTTTTCCTGTGTTTCCTTTGAAACACCTGCAGCCTACACCTACACCTTCCTACTGTCAAAGAAGGGGACCTTTTTTCTTGTCACCCATCCTGTTTGTGATTTTCATGAACAGCATCTTGAGGTGCAGCCAGGGGGAGGAAGGGGTCCTGTCTGGGGACCTCAGAATTGCATAGCTAAGCTAAGGCAAAGCTTTCAATTGACTGGTCCATCTCCGTCCCAACCCTCAGCTATGGTCATGAGCTCTGGGTAGTGACTGAAAGAATGAGACTGAGGATACAAGCGGCCGAAATTTGTTTCCTCCGTGAGGTATCTGGGCTCAGCCTTAGAGATAGGGGGAGGAGCTCGGACATCCAGAGGGAGCTCAGAGAAGAGCTGCTGCTCCTTCATGTTGAGGTGGTTCAACATCTGATCAGGATCCTCCTGAGCACCTCCTGCAGGATGTCTCAAGCACGTCCCACTGGTAGGAGGCCCTGGAGCGGACCCAGAACACACTGGAGGGATTAGATATCTCATCTGGCCTAGGAACACCTCGGGGTCCTCCAGGAGGAGCTGGAAAGTGTTGCTGGGGGGAGGGACGTCTGTAGTGCTTTGTTTGGCCTGCTGCCTCGAATAACTCATCTGGTATGTTATCTCTGTATGTTACTAGTCGTGCATGTAGCAGAGCAAATTCTTCATTTCTTCCAGCTGAACTTCAGGTAATTATCACACAACCTGACTGTGTGTCAGTGAGGAAGATTTTCTCTCATCTCTTTTACTTTCTTTATCTAAAACATTGTCCCTGTCACCTCAACCTGTCATTTTACTTCCCCTACCAGACAGAACAAAAATAACTGTCCAGTTCATTTCCTGTCAGAGATGTGTGAATGTAGCTATGCACAAACATGGGTATATGAGAGCACACACCTCTTCTGTTGAGCCAAAACTTTGTATGTCCCCAATGTCAAAGTCAGGAAATAAATAAAAAACATGCTTTGTGTTTTAGATTCAAAGTTTATCAGACAGTTTTTACAATTCCAATGACTAAACAACTGAATGCCAACATTTAAGTCAAGTTTAAATTACGTGGAGCTCTTCATCTACCATTGATGTGTTCATGTGTGCATCTGTGTTTGTGGTTTGTCCTGCAGCCACTTCCTGTTTTGAGGGTTGCTCACCTCAAAGTCAAACAGTGAAAGAAGAAAAGGTTCAGTTAAGTTAAGGTTGTTCAAGATGTCCGCTGATGCTCTTGCCGCACCAGATTTGAGCCTGAATGTGAGATATACTAGAGACATCCAAGAGAACAGAGGAGAGGGAGAGGAGGATCAGGTGGAGGTCGTCCAGGATGAAGAGCATCACACTGATCTCCAGTCACCAAAAGCCAGTAAGTCTAAAATGATGAATATTATAAACAGGAAGTTGATGTCAGTTCTTGTGTGGCGACATGAAAATAGTGGGTCATTATCAGGAGTCTTGGTGCTGTAATCTGGTGCTACATGAGTCATGATTCTTATGGAGACAGTGACAACCAGTAACAAAGACTCCACAGTTCAAAGAGGCCACTTTAACCTCCAAACAAGCATCATGAAACATGTTCTCTATGTCTGTTGCCTCTGTAGGACCACGCACTCAAAGGAATCCTGCAGCTGTCAAAAGACGGTGTTTCAGTGTTACTGCAGTGACTCTGGCAGTGATGTATCTTCTGATATTGGCTGGACTCTACATACGCTGTGAGGATTGAAGTTTTTAATCCAAACTCTCATGTCTTCAGTTCCTCTATGTTTCTGTCATGTCATGTTTGAAGCCTTTTTTCCTGCCAGATACAGTGGCATGCAAATGTTTGGGCACCTCTGGTCAAAATTGATTTTACTGTGAGTAGTTAAATAAGTCAAATATGAGCTGATCTACAAAAGGCATGAAGTTAAGGAGGAAACATTTCTTCAATAATTTAAGTAAGATGACTTTTGAATTTCAATCTTTTACATTTTCAAAATAACAAAAAGGCAAAAGGGCCTGAAGCAAAAGTTTGGGCACCCTGCATGGTCAGTACTTAGTAACGCCCCCTTTGGCAAGTATCACAGCTTGTAAAGACTTTTTGTAACCAGCTGAGAGTCTTTCAGTTCTTGTTTGGAGGATTTTCACCCATTCTTCCTGCAAAAGGCTTCTAGCTCTGTGAGAATCTTGGGCCGTCTTCATCAGTGACGTGTGGTGAGGTACATGGTTGGTGAGGCACTGACTCCTTTAGAGTCAGATTTACAAATATATAAACCCAAAAGGGTAGTTTATTCAATTGCCTACTGGTTATTTCATATCTCATCAGCATTTTTCACACACACACACACACACACACACACACACACACACACACACACACACACACACACACACACACGTACACGTAAGATACGTATTAAAGGTACGTAAAGATAAGAAAAAACGTTACAATTAGAGCAGCGAGAGAAAGCGGATAGAGGGCATTTGCTCTGCACCCTCCGTGTGTTGGCTGTCGCAATTCTACAATTCATACAACACAAATGAGAGTATAGAGTGGTGTACAAAAACACAGATTTCAATTTTGACCTTTAGTGAAATATTCAGTTGTTTTTAAAAGCTTTTAATTCTGATACTTTAATCAGTTCAATACAGATTGCTCAACAAAAAGCATGAAAAGAAAAACAAAGAATATTTTATTTAAGGCCAAAATTTAGTTTTTAAATATTCTATTGTATTCTTCTTAGTCTAATCTCATTTTTTTTTTATAACATTGAAATGAAAACTGTTTGTGGTCTTACCTTTATTTGTAGATGAAGTCCATGCGCCTATCCTTCGCCACAAAAACCTCCGTTACTTTGTTGTAAAAGTCCTCCTTATTTTCCTTTAGTTTTAAAAGTCTCTCCGCCTCAATAGAGATGATCGCCAGGGAGGAAAGTCGTCCTGAATCGGTCCTATTCCGACTGTATGTTTTCAGTCTTGTCAATGCAGAGAATGACCTTTCCACGGACGCTGTTGTAGCTGGTACAGTGAGCACCAGTTGGAGTAACTTTGTCGCCTCAGGAACAGTCTGTAGCAGATCCTTCTGGGCCAAAAAGCTGAGAAGCTGTCCGGGAGATTTGCATTCATTCCTCACCGTTTGTGAGCTGTACAGTCCGATGAGATCAGCCTTTAGTCTAACAAAGTCAAAAAACGTTGCATATTTTGACAGGCTCTGCAGTTTGGTGTCATCAAAATGTTGTGACATCTCATTAAATTTTGTACAGTCGACCAAACCGAGGAAAGCTAGCTCACCAAAATGATCAAACCTAGCTTTCATTTGAACACTGATGTTGTCCAGAATGTTATAGAGCATTCGTCTTCTCTCATCTCTGACCGACTGATTTCTTCCGTTATCGTTTAGGCCAAGTGTGCTGCATTTCTGCTCAAATCGCTCATACAGTGCGTTAAACTCCTGTTTCATGCGTTCAGCAACTCCGATGGTGTCGTGGATTCGCGCACAATATCCAATGTCCACGACTTTGTTTTGCAGCACTCTAAAAAGTGCATCGGTTTCACTGAAAATGCCCTCATGTGCCGTAATTAAAAAGCATGTTGATGCTTTTGACAGCCATCGATCATATCCAGCGGCCATCATTTGAGTGTCATCATCCCAACTGTCAGGATTTTCAATCATGATACGGAATACAGCATGCAGATCAGATTGGTACATGCTTGTTGTCTGCAGCAGCCGAGAATTTGAACTCCATCTTGTGGGCGCTGCTCTTGGTAAGCGCTGTTTCACAACATCATCCAGTAAGTGGGTGCGCTTTGTGGACTTGCTAAAAAATGACCCTAGTCCCTCAAGTGTTTTAAAAAACGTTCTACTCTCAGCCATACATTTTGCTGAATGCAACAGCACAAGGTTCAGTTTGTGTGCATAACAGTGTGTAAACATGGCCTCGGGCACCTTTTCTTTAATTTGGCCCGCACCCCATTAAGCTCTGATGCCATCACAGCAGCTCCATCATATGTTTGAGCTACTAGCTTTTCAACACAGCTGTATTTCTGCAACACTCCCAAGACATACGTAGCTACAGCAGGGGCTCGTCTATTATCACTCACGTCATCAAATCCCAAAAACGCCTCCTTCACTTCACAGTCCACTTCACTTTTAGCTACATAGCGCAAAATAACAGAGATCTGTGCTTTGTGTGTGACATCCGTTGTCTCGTCTACCTCTACAGCAACAAATGGGGGAGCATTAATCTCCCTTTTAATATCATTTCTAATCACATCACCGACTGCTTCAATTAGATCGTTCTGTATTCTATTTGACAAGCCAGAAAACACATGTCTCCAGATGTCTAGCTAACCTTTCATCTTTCTCAGCAAAAGCATGTAATAGTTCTACATAGTTGCCACGATTAGAAGAGCTTGCCCTCTCGTCGTTACCACGAAATGCCAACTCCTGTTTAGCTAGGAAGCAGGTTGCATTAATGACGTCTTTCAAAATCTCTCGATGTTCCTTTACCTTAGCATTGTGGATGCTAATATTGAGTCTCCTATGTTCGTTCAAAGCCAAATCGATCCTTGAGCTTCCAAAAGTCTTTAAAGCAATCTGGCTTTGAATGTGAGTGGTCGATCTCTCATGTTTGCTGAGGCTTCATGGTAAATTTTTCATGTCACAATATCCCGTGTTAGTCCAGACACTGTCACAAGTTGAGAACAAAAGGCAGGGAAAGCAGTAAAGGTGGTTTTTCGAAGGACAGCCACACAGCCAGTCTTTTCGGGTGTACCACTCCGCTTGAAAAGAGCGGGTTATCTTCTGTCCCGTAGTTTGAACTTGAAGCAAACCTTTTAGCTCCGGCGTTGGTCTTCCGTTGTTAATCACTCCCCCTTTTGACTGAAAGTCCAGTTTTGTGAAATTTTTAAGCTTAGATATATAATCCTCTTCCATTTTGGCAGTCCGGCGGAGCAAAACACAAAAATAAACGGCTTGCAGCAGCAGTGCATTTGACTCGCCTTGCGCCTCTGCGTAGAAAGACAGCAGCAACAAGCACCCGTTGGCTCACGTACGCCCCCTTCAGTGCGGCAGAGTACTATCTGCCTCACCTGCCTCCCCTGACCACACGTCCCTTCATGCACTGCTCTTTGAGGTCTATCCACAGACTTGTAATGATGTTTAGGTCGGGAGACTGTGAGGGCTATGGCAAAACCTTCATCTTGCTCCTCTTGAGGTCGTCTATCGTGGATTTGGAGGTGTGTTTAGAATCATTGTCCTGTTGTAGAAACCATCCTCTCTTCGTCTTCAGTTTTTTTACTGAGTATTTATAAAGCTCTGACATTTGCATCACCTGGCCTTTCCTAACGATGACTGTGAACAAGCCAGAGTCCTAACAAGCCAATTAAGGTCTGAGACCCTGGTAAAAGTTGTCTGAGACCTCAACTGTCTTGGGGTGTCCAAACTTTTGCATGGTGCTCCTGTCATTTTTTTCCACTCTAAAATTGGACAAAACAATAATTCTTTAATCTAACTTAAAATGCTGAAAAGCATGTTTCATCTTTAACTTCCTGCCTTTCAGAGATCACTTCATCTTCTACTCACTTAACTATTCACAGTAAATGACATTTTGACCAGGAGTGCCCAAACTTTTGCATTCCACTGTAATATAACAGGTAAATATCCGTATATTTTATCAACATGTCATGTGACGTTCTTCCTGTGATTAGTGGTATCTTCTGTAGTTTTGTCTGAGACACTTTTTTGGGAAAAACACTAAAGCTAGTCAGACCAGGTTCATACTCTATGGACACTTGGAGACACACTTCTACACATTTCATACACATCATATACATATTAACTCTCATAACATGAATCCTTTCAATCAACACGTGGCATGTGATTCCCATTGAAGCTACATTAATATTTGTTGATGATCTTTCTTTGTTTTCTTGTTCATGCGTGATACTTCAGTTAGCAAGTCAGTTATCCACAAGTTGAGACACTTCAACAGCAGTTAAAGGACAAGTACACCTGATAACTACATTCCAGTTTGAAATAGTCAGAGTGATTTTTAATTATGCACAGGAAGAAACTTAACTGTGTTTTCAGTTTAAAGCAGAATGATTGGGTGTTGTTGGTCTGTTTCTTATTAGCTGTGATTGTCGCCAGATATTTCAGTCACTGTGGAAAAAGACGAGCTGCAGAGCAGATACGACCAACTGAGCAACAACTACAGCCAGCTCCAAGAACAAATTTCAAGTAAGATCACTTTCAAAATACCATAAAACAGGATCCACCTTCACACTGAAGACTAATCACAAATATTTCCATACTGTCTTACTTTGATCTGTTGTTCTCAAGACGTATCAGTCCTCTACAGTCAGTCACAGGATGAAGTGAAGCAGCTGAAGGACAAAATTGAAGGTGAGAAGAGTTTATAAACTGACATATTTCTGGAGTGAAATCTTAAAGTATTTACAGAGTAAACAACCTGAAAGGGAAACATGGAAGTTAATAAAGAGCTTTAACTAAACAGTGACAGTACTGAAGTGAAATCTCTCTTTAAAACACTTGTTTGACATTAAGGGAAGTGGTGTCCTGATGGATGGAGGAGATTTGGATGCAGCTGTTACTTTCAATCTTATGGAGCAAACACTTGGGAACAAAGCAGAGCTGACTGTCAGCAGAGAGGAGCAGATCTGGTGGTCATAAACAACAAAGAGGAACAGGTGAGTGTTCATCAACTGTTGATTCTAGTAAAGTGTCTGCACTTCAACCTGCTCTGACTCTGTTAGCTGTGGCTGATTTTTGTCTCTTGTCAACAACTAGAAGTTTGTCACTGAGCTGAATGTGCACGGAGAGTCCTGGATTGGTCTACAGAAAACATGGACAGACAGAGGATATGAATGGGAACAGAAATGGGTGGACGGATCACCGCTGACAGAAACGTGAGACACCTGAAGGTTTTTTTTGCTTCAATCACGTTTCTACCCAAGTTACTGTCTGTCACTAAAATAAGTATGCTTTAAAAAGTAGAATGCAAACAAAAGATTTTTGAATTGTTATCAGTGTCTGTTTTTTAATGGTCTTCAGAAACTGAATCAGATGATAGGACCTGTGAGGAAGTGTGGAGCTGCTTGATGAACCAGCACTATATTACCATACTACTATTTACACTATACTGTAGAAAAGCAATATTTCAAGTCAAATTCAACAGTTTGCTTCAAACTGAAAATAATCAGTTGTTTCAGCCCTGTTTAAAAGGACAACACTTTATTTGTCCTCCAGGTTCTGGGCACCAGGACTACCAACCCATGACAGATACTGGCACGCTGCAACATGCTGCAATGACCAAGGACAATGGACACAGAGTGGATATTATGACAAGAAGAACTGGATCTGTGAGAAATAGAGTTCTTGTATTCTTGAATGAGGGTGTGTGGTGTTGACATCAGCTTTGCCAAATCTGACCAATATACATTTTACATGTGTTCATTTCTGTCTTCTGTGCTGCATGCTAAGTAACCTGGATTACACAGATGTTGTTCCTCTGCCCTTCATACTGAACAATGTGGTTGGAAGTCTTCCACACAGCTTTACATGAGCACTGACTCTGTAGTCCTTCAGCATTATTATCATAAAAGTCAATAAAAACATGACATTTGTATTCAGTTTGACTTTTTCCTGTGTTTCCTTTGAAACACCTGCAGCCTACACCTACACCTTCCTACTGTCAAAGAAGGGGACCTTTTTTCTTGTCACCCATCCTGTTTGTGATTTTCATGAACAGCATCTTGAGGTGCAGCCAGGGGGAGGAAGGGGTCCTGTCTGGGGACCTCAGAATTGCATAGCTAAGCTAAGGCAAAGCTTTCAATTGACTGGTCCATCTCCGTCCCAACCCTCAGCTATGGTCATGAGCTCTGGGTAGTGACTGAAAGAATGAGACTGAGGATACAAGCGGCCGAAATTTGTTTCCTCCGTGAGGTATCTGGGCTCAGCCTTAGAGATAGGGGGAGGAGCTCGGACATCCAGAGGGAGCTCAGAGTAGAGCTGCTGCTCCTTCATGTTGAGGTGGTTCAACATCTGATCAGGATCCTCCTGAGCACCTCCTGCAGGATGTCTCAAGCACGTCCCACTGGTAGGAGGCCCTGGAGCGGACCCAGAACACACTGGAGGGATTAGATATCTCATCTGGCCTAGGAACACCTGGGGGTCCTCCAGGAGGAGCTGGAAAGTGTTGCTGGGGAGAGGGACGTCTGGAGTGCTTTGTTTGGCCTGCTGCCTCGAATAACTCATCTCGTATGTTATCTCTGTATGTTACTAGTCGTACATGTAGCAGAGCGAATTCTTCATTTCTTCCAGCTGAACTTCAGGTAATTATCACACAACCTGACTGTGTGTCAGTGAGGAAGATTTTCTCTCATCTCTTCTACTTTCTTCATCTAAAACATTGTCCCTGTCACCTCAACTTGTCATTTTACTTCCCCTACCAGACAGAACAAAAATAACTGTCCAGTTCATTTCCTGTCAGAGATGTGTGAATGTAGCTATGCACAAATATGAGTGTATGAGAGCACACACCTCTTCTGTTGAGTCAAAACTTTGTATGTCCCCAATGTCAAAGTCAGGAAATAAATAAAAACATGCTTTGTGTTTTAGATTCAAAGTTTATCAGACAGTTTTTACAATTCCAATGACTAAACAACTGAATGCCAACATTTAAGTCAAGTTTAAATTACGTGGAGCTCTTCATCTACCATTGATGTGTTCAGGGGTTTATCTGTGTTTGTGGTTTGTCCTGCAGCCACTTCCTGTTCTGAGGGCTGCCCAGCTCAAAGTCAAACAGTGAAAGAAGAAAAGGTTCAGTTAACTTAAGGTTGTTCAAGATGTCCGCTGATGCTCTTGCCGCACCAGATTTGAGCCTGAATGTGAGATATACTAGAGACATCCAAGAGAACAGAGGAGAGGGAGAGGAGGATCAGGTGGAGGTCGTCCAGGATGAAGAGCATCACACTGATCTCCAGTCACCAAATGCCAGTAAGTCTAAAATGATGAATATTATAAACAGGAAGTTGATGTCAGTCCTTGTGTGGCGACATGAAAATAGGATACTGAGTGATAATTCAGGATTCATCAGTCCATGCACCATCACCCATCATTCACTGTGGGTCATTATCAGGAGTCTTGGTGCTGTAATCTGGTGCTACATGAGTCATGATTCTTATGGAGAGAGTGACAACCAGTAACAAATACTCCACAGTTCAAAGAGGCCACTTTAACCTCCAAACAAGCATCATGAAACATGTTCTCTATGTCTGTTGCCTCTGTAGGACCACGCACTCAAAGGAATCCTGCAGCTGTCAAAAGACGGTGTTTCAGTGTTACTGCAGTGACTCTGGCAGTGATGTATCTTCTGATATTGGCTGGACTCTACATACGCTGTGAGGATTGAAGTTTTTAATCCAAACTCTCATGTCTTTAGTTCCTCTGTGTTTCTGTCATGTCATGTTTGAAGCCTTTTTTCCTGCTAGATACAGTGGCATGCAAATGTTTGGGCACCTCTGGTCAAAATTGATTTCACCGTGAGTAGTTAAATAAGTCAAATATGAGCTGATCTACAAAAGGCATGAAGTTAAGGAGGAAACATTTCTTCAATAATTGAAGTAAGCTGACTTTTGAATTTCAATCTTTTACATTTTCAAAATAACAAAAAGGCAAAAGGGCCTGAAGCAAAAGTTTGGGCACCCTGCATGGTCAGTACTTAGTAACGCCCCCTTTGGCAACTATCACAGCTTGTAAAGACTTTTTGTAACCAGCTGAGAGTCTTTCAGTTCTTGTTTGGAGGATTTTCACTCATTCTTCCTGCAAAAGGCTTCTAGCTCTGTGAGAATCTTGGGCCGTCTTCATGCACTGCTCTTTGAGGGCTATCCACAGACTTGTAATGATGTTTAGGTCGAGGGACTGTGAGGGCCACGGTAAAACCTTCATCTTGCTCCTCTTGAGGTCGTCTATCGTGGATTTGGAGGTGTGTTTAGAATCATTGTCCTGTTGTAGAAACCATCCTCTCTTCATCTTCAGTTTTTTTACTGAGTATTTATAAAGCTCTGACATTTGCATCACCTGGCCTTTCCTAACGATGACTGTGAACAAGCCAGAGTCCTAACAAGCCAATTAAGGTCTGAGACCCTGGTAAAAGTTGTCTGAGACCTCAACTGTCTTGGGGTGTCCAAACTTTTGCATGGTGCTCCTGTCATTTTTTTCCACTCTAAAATTGTACAAAACAATAATTCTTTAATCTTACTTAAAATGCTGAAAAGCATGTTTCATCTTTAACTTCCTGCCTTTCAGAGATCACTTCATCTTCTACTCACTTAACTATTCACAGTAAATGACATTTTGACCAGGAGTGCCCAAACTTTTGCATTCCACTGTAATATAACAGGTAAATATCCATATATTTTATCAACATGTCATGTGACGTTCTTCCTGTGATTAGTGGTGTCTTCTGTAGTTTTGTCTGAGACACTTTTTGGGAAAAACACTAAAGCTAGTCAGACCAGGTTCATACTCTATGGACACTTGGAGACACACTTCTACACATTTCATACACATCATATACATATTAACTCTCATAACATGAATCCTTTCAATCAACACGTGGCATGTGATTCCCATTGAAGCTACATTAATATTTGTTGATGATCTTTCTTTGTTTTCTTGTTCATGCGTGATACTTCAGTTAGCAAGTCAGTTATCCACAAGTTGAGACACTTCAACAGCAGTTAAAGGACAAGTACACCTGATAACTACATTCCAGTTTGAAATAGTCAGAGTGATTTTTAATTATGCACAGGAAGAAACTTAACTGTGTTTTCAGTTTAAAGCAGAATGATTGGGTGTTGTTGGTCTGTTTCTTATTAGCTGTGATTGTCACCAGATATTTCAGTCACTGTGGAAAAAGACGAGCTGCAGAGCAGATACGACCAACTGAGCAACAACTACAGCCAGCTCCAAGAACAAATTTCAAGTAAGATCAGTTACAAAATACCATAAAACAGGATCCACCTTCACACTGAAGACTAATCACAAATATTTCCATACTGTCTTACTTTGATCTGTTGTTGTTCTCAAGACGTATCAGTCCTCTACAGTCAGTCACAGGATGAAGTGAAGCAGCTGAAGGACAAAATTGAAGGTGAGAAGAGTTTATAAACTGACAGCAAACACCTGAATTATTCTGATTTTACATCAATATAACTTGACTGTGTTTTCAGTAGAACTGTTTGATGCTGTTAAACTGTTTTACTACTTGAAAATTTATGTTAGAGACGGATCAGTTACAAATGAGGTAAGAAACCAGAGTGAAAACTTGCCTTGTCTTGTCTCATCTCGTTGCCGGCTTTTGTCTTGTCTTTCAGTCACTGTGGAAAAAGACGAGCTGCAGAGCAGATACGACCAACTGAGCGACAACTACAGCCAGCTCCAAGAACAAATTTCAAGTAAGATCACTTTCAAAATACCATAAAACAGGATCCACCTTCACACTGAAGACTAATCGCAAATATTTCCATACTGTCTTACTTTGATCTGTTGTTGTTCTCAAGACGTATCAGTCCTCTACAGTCAGTCACAGGATGAAGTGAAGCAGCTGAAGGACAAGATTGAAGGTGAGAAGAGTTTATAAACTGACATATTCTGGAGTGAAAACTTGAAGTATTTACAGAGTAAACAACCTGAAAGGGAAACATGGAAGTTAATAAAGAGCTTTAACTAAACAGTGACAGTACTGAAGTGAAATCTCTCTTTAAAACACTTGTTTGACATTAAGGGAAGTGGTGTCCTGATGGATGGAGGAGATTTGGATGCAGCTGTTACTACAAATCTTATGGAGCAAAAATTTGGGATCAAAGCAGAGCTGACTGTCTGCAGAGAGGAGCAGATCTGATGGTCATAAACAACAAAGAGGAACAGGTGAGTGTTCATCAACTGTTGATTCTAGTAAAGTGTCTGCACTTCAACCTGCTCTGACTCTGTTAGCTGTGGCTGATTTTTGTCTCTTGTCAACGACTAGAAGTTTGTCACTGAGCTGAATGTGCGTGGAGAGTCCTGGATTGGTCTACAGAAAACATGGACAGACAGAGGATATGAATGGAACATTGAATGGGAACAGAAATGGGTGGACGGATCACCGCTGACAGAAACGTGAGACACCTGAAGGTTTTTTTTGCTTCAATCACGTTTCTACCCGAGTTACTGTCAGTCACTAAAATAAGTATGCTTTAAAAAGTAGAATGAAAACAAAAGATTTTGAATTGTTATCAGTGTCTGTTATTTAATGGTCTTCAGAAACTGAATCAGATGATAGGACCTGTGAGGAAGTGTGGAGCTGCTTGATGAACCAGCACTATATTACCATACTACTATTTACACTATACTGTAGAAAAGCAATATCTCAAGTCAAATTCAACAGTTTGCTTCAAACTGAAAATAATCATTTGTTTCAGCCCTGTTTAAAAGGACAACACTTTATTTGTCCTCCAGGTTCTGGGCACCAGTACTACCAACCCGTGCCGGATACTGGAATGGTGCAACATGCTGCAATGACCAAGGACAATGGGCACATAGTCAATATTATGTGTTAAAGAACTGGATCTGTGAGAAATAGAGTTCTTGTCTTCTTGAATGAGGGTGTGTGGTGTTGCCATCAGCTTTGCCAAATCTGACCAATATACATTTTACATGTGTTCATTTCTGTCTTCTGTGCTGCATGCTAAGTAACCTGGATTACACAGATGTTGTTCCTCTGCCCTTCATACTGAACAATGTGGTTGGAAGTCTTCCACACAGCTTTACATGAGCACTGACTCTGTAGTCCTTCAGCATTATTATCATAAAAGTCAATAAAAACAGGACATTTGTATTCAGTTTGAGTTTTTCCTGTGTTTCCTTTGAAACACCTGCAGCCTACACCTACACCTTCCTACTGTCAAAGAAGGGGACCTTTTTTCTTGTCACCCATCCTGTTTGTGATTTTCATGAACAGCATCTTGAGGTGCAGCCAGGGGGAGGAAGGGGTCCTGTCTGGGGACCTCAGAATTGCATAGCTAAGCTAAGGCAAAGCTTTCAATTGACTGGTCCATCTACGTCCCAACCCTCAGCTATGGTCATGAGCTCTGGGTAGTGACTGAAAGAAAGAGACTGAGGATACAAGCGGCCGAAATTTGTTTCCTCCGTGAGGTATCTGGGCTCAGCCTTAGAGATAGGGGGAGGAGCTCGGACATCAAGAGGAAGCTCAGAGAAGAGCTGCTGCTCCTTTGCATTGAAAGAGGCCAGTTGGGGTGGTTCAACATCTGATCAGGATCCTCCTGAGCACCTCCTGCAGGATGTCTCAAGCACGTCTCACTGGTAGGAGGCCCCGGAGCGGACCCAGAACACACTGGAGGGATTAGATATCTCATCAGGTCTGGGAACACCTCGGGGTCCTCCAGGAGGAGCTGGAAAGTGTTGCTGGGGAGAGGGACGTCTGGGGTGCTTTGTTTGGCCTGCTGCCTCGAATAACTCATCTGGTATGTTATCTCTGTATGTTACTAGTCGTGCATGTAGCAGAGCAAATTCTTTATTTCTTCCAGCTGAACTTCAGGTAATTATCACACAACCTGACTGTGTGTCAGTGAGGAAGATTTTCTCTCATCTCTTTTACTTTCTTTATCTAAAACATTGTCCCTGTCACCTCAACCTGTCATTTTACTTCCCCTACCAGACAGAACAAAAATAACTGTCTGGTTGCATTTCATTTCCTGTGTCAGAGAACAGTGAAAGAAGAAAAGGGTCAGGTAAGTTTAGGTTGTTCAAGATGTCCACTGATGCTCTTGCCGCACCAGATTTGAGCCTGAATGTGAGATATACTAGAGACATCCAAGAGAACAGAGGAGAGGGAGAGGAGGACCAGGTGGAGGTCGTCCAGGATGAAGAGCATCACGCTGATCTCCAGTCACCAAAAGCCAGTAAGTCTAAAATGATGAATATTATAAACAGGAAGTTGATGTCAGTTCTTGTGTGGCGACATGAAAATAGTGGGTCATTATCAGGAGTCTTGGTGCTGTAATCTGGTGCTACATGAGTCATGATTCTTATGGAGACAGTGACAACCAGTAACAAAGACTCCACAGTTCAAAGAGGCCACTTTAACCTCCAAACAAGCATCATGAAACATGTTCTCTATGTCTGTTGCCTCTGTAGGACCACGCACTCAAAGGAATCCTGCAGCTGTCAAAAGACGGTGTTTCAGTGTTACTGCAGTGACTCTGGCAGTGATGTATCTTCTGATATTGGCTGGACTCTACATACGCTGTGAGGATTGAAGTTTTTAATCCAAACTCTCATGTCTTTAGTTCCTCTATGTTTCTGTCATGTCATGTTTGAAGCCTTTTTTCCTGCCAGATACAGTGGCATGCAAATGTTTGGGCACCTCTGGTCAAAATTGATTTTACTGTGAGTAGTTAAATAAGTCAAATATGAGCTGATCTACAAAAGGCATGAAGTTAAGGAGGAAACATTTCTTCAATAATTGAAGTAAGATGACTTTTGAATTTCAATCTTTTACATTTTCAAAATAACAAAAAGGCAAAAGGGCCTGAAGCAAAAGTTTGGGCACCCTGCATGGTCAGTACTTAGTAACGCCCCCTTTGGCAAGTATCACAGCTTCTAAAGACTTTTTGTAACCAGCTGAGAGTCTTTCAGTTCTTGTGTGGAGGATTTTCACCCATTCTTCCTGCAAAAGGCTTCCAGCTCTGTGAGAATCTTGGGCTGTCTTCATGCACTGCTCTTTGAGGTCTATCCACAGACTTGTAATGTTTAAGTTGGGGGACTGTGAGGGCCATGGTAAAACCTTCATCCTGCTCCTCTTGAGGTCGTCCATTGTGAATTTGGAGGTGTGTTGTAGAAGCCATGCTCTCTTCATCTTCAGCTTTTTCTTTTATCTGTGCTGTGATGTTTGCTTCCAGAATTTGCAGGAATTTAACTGAATCCATTCTTCCCTCTACCTGTGAAATGTTCCCCGTGCCACTGGCTGCAACACAAGCCCAAAGCATTATCCATCCACCCCCGTGTTTAACAGTTTTTTCTCCAGACACACCTTCGCTCATTATGTCCAAAAAGTCCTATTTTAACTTCATCAGTCCACAGGACTTGTTTCCAAAAAGAATCAGACTTGTATCGATGTTCCTTTGCAAATTCCGAATGCTGAATTTTGTGGTGAGGACACAGGAAAGGTTTTCCTCTGATGACTCCTCCATGAAGGTCATATTTGTCCAGGTGTGGCTCCACAGTAGAACAGTGCACCACTACTCTTAAGTCTTAGAAATCTTTCTGCAGGTCTTTTGCAGTCAAACATGGGTTCTAATTTGCCTGTCTGACAATCCTACGAGCAGCTCTCTCTGAAAGTTTTCCTGGTCTTCCAAAAGTCAACTTGACCTCCACAGTTCCTATTAGAGCCTGGTCTCACTCCCAAGTTGTCGGAATCCAGCACTTGGGCAGTGACTTGCGGCGTCAGAAAGCAAAGCAAAAAGGCGTCGTTTATCGTTGGCGTGATATGTGGCCGGTTCCTGTTAGAGTTTGATGGCGCCCGGCAGAGACAGGGGGAAATGCAGTGGGACAAGGGTGAGAGTTAAGGTGGCAGAAGTCCAAATGGGGCGGGTGGGAGTGGTGGTGAATGGGTCCAACAAACAACGACTTTCACCTGAGAGAGTGGTGTTCGCATCCCGTAAGATTCTAAAGCCAAACCCTGGTCTTTGTTCCTAAACCAAACCACATGCTTTTGTTGTTGAAAGAAAAAAAAAGTGAACTCGCAGGACTTAAATTTCCTGTGAAAAGTGTACTTTGAAAGAGGACAATCCATGTAAAAGGCAGAACTTGACATGTCACAGAATGTCAACGACCAACACACCCAGGGTACCTTTCATGGAGTATCTGGATGTGGAAAGTCCACGACCAAAACTTCAATATGTGACGAGGTCAGGGTGAGAATGTGTTGCCTGTTAACTGCCATTATTTAACGACATTAGGAACTGTAGAAACAGCTACCTGAAATCACTTTGTTATGTTCTCATAGTCTTCTCCTGCTTTTTGGGCATCAGTTATTTTTTAGTTTTCAGAGTGCTAAACAGCTGTTTAGAGGAGCCCATGACTGCTGATTGTTGGGACAAGGTTTCAGGAGTCAGAGTATTTATAAAGCTTGGACACTTGCATCACCTGGCCTTTCCTAACGATGACTGTGAACAAGCCAGAGTCCTAACAAGCCAGATAGGGTCTCAGACCCTGGTAAAAGTTCTCTGAGAGCTCAACTGTCTTGGGGTGTCCAAACTTTTGCATGGTGCTCCTTTCATTTTTTTCCACTCTAAAATTGGACAAAACAATAATTCTTTAATCTTACTTAAAATGCTGAAAAGCATGTTTCATCTTTAACTTCCTGCCTTTCAGAGATCACTTCATCTTCTACTCACTTAACTATTCACAGTAAATGACATTTTGACCAGGAGTGCCCAAACTTTTGCATTCCACTGTAATATAACAAGTAAATATCCGTATATTTTATCAACATGTCATGTGACGTTCTTCCTGTGATTAGTGGTTCTTCTGTAGTTTTGTCTGAGACACTTTTTGGGAAAAACACTAAAGCTAGTCAGACCAGGTTCATACTCTATGAACACTTGGAGACACACTTCTACACATTTCATACACATCATATACATATTAACTCTCATAACATGAATCCTTTCAATCAACACGTGGCATGTGATTCCCACTGAAGCTACGTTAATATTTGTTGATGATCTTTCTTTGTTTTCTTGTTCATGCGTGATACTTCAGTTAGCAAGTCAGTTATCCACAAGTTGAGACACTTCAACAGCAGTTAAAGGACAGGTACACCTGATAACTACATTCCAGTTTGAAATAGTCAGAGTGATTTTTAATTATGCACAGGAAGAAACTTAACTGTGTTTTCAGTTTAAAGCAGAATGATTGGGTGTTGCTGTTTCTTATTAGCTGTGATTGTCGCCAGATATTTCAGTCACTGTGGAAAAAGACGAGCTGCAGAGCAGATACGACCAACTGAGCAACAACTACAGCCAGCTCCAAGAACAAATTTCAAGTAAGATCAGTTTCAAAATACCATAAAACAGGATCCACCTTCACACTGAAGACTACTCACAAATATTTCCATACTGTCTTACTTTGATCTGTTGTTGTTCTCAAGACGTATCAGTCCTCTACAGTCAGTCACAGGATGAAGTGAAGCAGCTGAAGGACAAAATTGAAGGAGAGAAGAGTTTATAAACTGACAGCAAACACCTGAATTATTCTGATTTTACATCAATATAATTTGACTGTGTTTTCAGTAGAACTGTTTGATGCTGTTAAACTGTTTTACTACTTGAGAATTTATGTTAGAGACAGATCAGTTACAAATGAGGTAAGAAACCAGAGTGAAAACTTATGGAGTTAGATTAGTCTCAATATTAATAAATGCACACAGAAGGATTCACAAATACATGTTAAGATTTATATATAAATGACTCTCTCCACACAAATATTTTCAATGCACACACATATATTTGGCATTTTATATAAATGTAAAAAAAAATCCACAAATAACCAAAAAAGTTTCACAAATGTATTCCTGATGCACACACAAATATTTATTGTTTTAAATATATGCAATTTTCATCAAAACATATGTGGATGTTGATACATTCATATACAGATGCTTTTATTTTGTGAACCTCAGCGCATTCGTGTGTGAATCTTTTTGAGACTCCCCTGACGTCACCCGATCCACAAATGCATTTTTTCTACCAAGGGGATATAGGTAGCCAATCAGATGTCTCCTTCCTCTTCAGCCAATCACATGAGCGTCTCGCTACCACCCCCACGTGGGGTATGTTTTAACGTCGTAGTGTCAGAGGGTGGCAGTAATGCACAACTACATTGTTTGCTGACCGCCAAATTAATAAGGACGAGAAGAAGAAGAAGCAGCAGCAGACAGCGGTCAATGCAGAGCCCCGGGTCAAGGGTCAAGAGGTCTAGTTTGCATGGCGGCCGACGATCGTGCACCTGTAAGTGTATCCACTTGTTGTAAATCATGACTCTTTATTGAATTTTTAGTGATTTGTTTTACTAAAGTGTGTGGTAGCCCAGTTAGTTAGCAAATCAGGCCTATCTGAATCTTGCTTAGTTGGTATAATTGCACCGTGTAACTGATGCTAACTTAAGAGTTAGCCTTAAGATACATGTTAAAGCGTAACGTTACGTTAAAGCACAGCGGGACCCCCTCTCCCCATGCAATTTATTCGCACATCAATATATTTTTTCGAGCAATTAGCTAAGGTGTGTATGGTCTCATGTCTGTAATAGCTGCTGGTTTCGACCAGGGTGTCCAGATGTCCCGCTTTGAGCAGGACTGCACAGTATTTTTAGCACCTTTCCTAGCGCTAACTCTTACGTTAGCGTCAGTTACACGGTGCAATTATACCAACTAAGCAAGATTCAGATAGGCCTAATTTGCTAACTAACTGGGCTACCACACACTTAAGTAAAACAAATCACTAATGATTCAATAAAGAGTCATGATTTACAACAAGTGGATACACTTACAGGTGCACGATCGTCGGTCGCCATGCTGCAAACTAGACCTCTTGACCCTTGACCCGGGGCTCTGCATTGACCGCTGTCTGCTGCTGCTTCTTCTTCTTCTCGTCCTTATTAATTTGGCGGTCAGCAAACAATGTAGTTGTGCATTACTGCCACCCTCTGACACTACGACGTTAAAACATACCCCACGTGGGGGTGGTAGCGAGACGCTCATGTGATTGGCTGAAGAGGAAGGAGACATCTGATTGGCTACCTATATCCCCTTGGTAGAAAAAATGCATTTGTGGATCGGGTGACGTCAGGGGAGTCTCAAAAAGATTCACACACGAATGCGCTGAGGTTCACAAAATAAAAGCATCTGTATATGAATGTATCAACATCCACATATGTTTTGATGAAAACTGCATATATTTAAAACAATAAATATTTGTGTGTGCATCAGGAATACATTTGTGAAACTTTTTTGGTTATTTGTGGATTTTTTTTACATTTATATAAAATGCCAAATATATGTGTGTGCATTGAAAATATTTGTGTGGAGAGAGTCATTTATATATAAATCTTAACATGCATTTGTGAATCCTTCTGTGTGCATTTATTAATATTGAGACTAATCTAACTCCATAAAAACTTGCCTTGTCTTGTCTCATCTCGTTGCCGGTTTTTGTCTTGTCTTTCAGTCACTGTGGAAAAAGACGAGCTGCAGAGCAGATACAACCAACTGAGCAACAACTACAGCCAGCTCCAAGAACAAATTTCAAGTAAGATCACTTTCAAAATACCATAAAACAGGATCCACCTTCAAACTGAAGACTAATCACAAATATTTCCATACTGTCTTACTTTGATCTGTTGTTGTTCTCAAGACGTATCAGTCCTCTACAGTCAGTCACAGGATGAAGTGAAGCAGCTGAAGGACAAGATTGAAGGAGAGAAGAGTTTATAAACTGACATATTTCTGGAGTGAAAACTTAAAGTATTTACAGAGTAAACAACCTGAAAGGGAAACATGGAAGTTAATAAAGAGCTTTAACTAAACAGTGACAGTACTGAAGTGAAATCTCTCTTTAAAACACTTGTTTGACATTAAGGGAAATGGTGTCCTGATGGATGGAGGAGATTTGGATGCAGCTGTTACTTTAAATCTAATAAGAAGGAAACGTGGGATCAAAGCAGAGCTGACTGTCAGCAGAGAGGAGCAGACCTGGTGATCATAAACAACAAAGAGGAACAGGTGAGTGTTCATCAACTGTTGATTCTAGTAAAGTGTCTGCACTTCAACCTGCTCTGACTCTGTTAGCTGTGGCTGATTTTTGTCTCTTGTCAACGACTAGAAGTTTGTCACTGAGCTGAATGTGCGTGGAGAGTCCTGGATTGGTCTACAGAAAACATGGACAGGCAGGAGATATGAATGGGAACAGAAATGGGTGGATGGATCACCGCTGACAGAAACGTGAGACACCTGAAGGTTTTTTTTGCTTCAATCACGTTTCTACCCAAGTTACTGTCTGTCACTAAAATAAGTATGCTTTAAAAAGTAGAATGAAAACAAAAGATTTTTGAATTGTTATCAGTGTCTGTTATTTAATGGTCTTCAGAAACTGAATCAGATGATAGGACCTGTGAGGAAGTGTGGAGCTGCTTGATGAACCAGCACTATATTACCATACTACTATTTACACTATACTGTAGAAAAGCAATATTTCAAGTCAAATTCAACAGTTTGCTTCAAACTGAAAATAATCAGTTGTTTCAGCCCTGTTTAAAAGGACAACACTTTATTTGTCCTCCAGGTTCTGGGCACCAGGACTACCAACCCATGATGAATACTGGCACAGTGCAACATGCTGCAATGACCAAGGACAATGGACACATCGTCGATATCATGTCAAGAAGAACTGGATCTGTGAGAAACAGAGTTCTTGTATTCTTGAATGAGGGTGTGTGGTGTTGCCATCAGCTTTGCCAAATCTGACCAATATACATTTTACATGTGTTCATTTCTGTCTTCTGTGCTGCATGCTAAGTAACCTGGATTACACAGATGTTGTTCCTCTGCCCTTCATACTGAACAATGTGGTTGGAAGTCTTTCACACAGCTTTACATGAGCACTGACTCTGTAGTCCTTCAGCATTATTATCATAAAAGTCAATAAAAACAGGACATTTGTATTCAGTTTGAGTTTTTCCTGCGTTTCCTTTGAAACACCTGCAGCCTGCACCTACACCTTCCCACTTTCAAAAAAGGGGACCGGAGGGTGTGCTCCAGCTAACACGTCCTCGGTGGGCGTTGGCCTCCATAGGGTTGTCCCTTGCCACCGATCCTGTTTGTGATCTTCATGGACAGGATGTCGAGGTGCAGCCCGGAAGAGGAAGGGGTCCGGTCTGGCAACTTCAAAATTGCATCTCTGCTTTTTCAGATGATGTGGTTCTGATTGCTCATCACGCCGTGACCTCCAGCATGTACTGAGTGTGAAGCGGTTGGGACTGAGAGTCAGCACCTCCAAATCTGAGACCATGGTTTTCTGCCGGAAACTGGTGGATTGCCCCCTCTGGGTTGGGAGAGAGTTATTGCCTAAAGCGAAGGAGTTCAAGTATCTTGGGGTCTTGCTCACGAGTGAGGGTAGAATGGAGCGTTAGATGGATCGGCGGTTTGGTGCAGCATGAAGCAGGTGCTATGGTAGACCATCCTGGTGAAGAGGGAGCTGAGCCAGATTTACTGGTTGATGTACATCCCAATCCTCACCTATGGTCATGAGCTCTGGGTAGTGACTGAAAGAATGAGATCGTGGCTGAAATTAGTTTCCTCTGTGGGGTGTCTGGGCTCAGCCTTAGAGATAGGGAGAGGAGTCAGACATCTGGAGGGAGCTCAGAATTCGCATTGAAAGGTGTCAGTTGAGGTGGTTCAACATCTGATCAGGATCCTCCTGAGCGCCTCCTGTTAGAGGTGTTCTGGGCACGTCTCACTGGTAGGAGGCCCCAGGGCAGACCCAGGACACACTGGAGGGATTAGATATCTCATCTGGTCTGGGAACACCTCGGGGTCCTCCAGGAGGAGCTGGAAAGTGTTGCTGGGGTGAGGGACGTCTGTAGTGCTTTGTTTGGCCTGCTACCTCGGATAACTCATCTGGTATGTTATCTTTGTATGTTACTAGTCGTGCATGTAGCAGAGCAAATTCTTCATTTCTTCCAGCTGAACTTCAGGTAATTATCACACAACCTGACTGTGTGTCGGTGAGGAAGATTTTCTCTCATCTCTTTTACTTTTTTTTATCTAAAACATTGTCCCTGTCACCTAAACCTGTCATTTTACTTCCCCTACCAGACAGGACAAAAATAACTGTCTGGTTGCATTTCATTTCCTGTCTGAGATGTGTCACTGTAGCTATGCATAAACATGGGTATATGAGAGCACGCACCTCTTCTGTTGAGTCAAAACTTTGTATGTCCCCAATGTCAAAGTCAGGAAATAAATAAAAACATGCTTTGTGTTTTAGATTCAAAGTTTATCAGACAGTTTTTAAAATTCCAATGACTAAACAACTGAATGCCAACATTTAAGTCAAGTTTAAATTACATGGAGCTGTTCATCTACCATTGATGTGTTCATGTGTGCATCTGTGTTCGTGGTTTGACCTGCAGCCACTTCCGGTTTTAAGGGCTGCCCAGCTCAAAGTCAAACAGTGAAAGAAGAAGAGGGTCAGTTAAGTTTAGGTTGTTCAAGATGTCCGCTGATGCTCTTGCCGCACCAGATTTGAGCCTGAATGTGAGATATACGAGAGACATCCAAGAGAACAGAGGAGAGGGAGAGGAGGATCAGGTGGAGGTCGTCCAGGATGAAGAGCATCACACTGATCTCCAGTCACCAAAAGCCAGTAAGTCTAAAATGATGAATGTTATAAACAGGAAGTTGATGTCAGTTCTTGTGTGGCGACATGAAAATAGTGGGTCATTATCAGGAGTCTTGGTGCTGTAATCTGGTGCTACATGAGTCATGATTCTTATGGACAGAGTGACAACCAGTAACAAAGACTCCACAGTTCAAAGAGGCCACTTTAACCTCCAAACAAGCATCATGAAACATGTTCTCTATGTCTGTTGCCTCTGTAGGACCACGCACTCAAAGGAATCCTGCAGCTGTCAAAAGACGGTGTTTCAGTGTTACTGCAGTGACTCTGGCAGTGATGTATCTTCTGATATTGGCTGGACTCTACATACGCTGTGAGGATTGAAGTTTTTAATCCAAACTCTCATGTCTTTAGTTCCTCTATGTTTCTGTCATGTCATGTTTGAAGCCTTTTTTCCTGCTAGATACAGTGGCATGCAAATGTTTGGGCACCTCTGGTCAAAATTGATTTTACTGTGAGTAGTTAAATAAGTCAAATATGAGCTGATCTACAAAAGGCATGAGGTTAAGGAGGAAACATTTCTTCAATAATTGAAGTAAGATGACTTTTGAATTTCAATCTTTTACATTTTCAAAATAACAAAAAGGCAAAAGGGCCTGAAGCAAAAGTTTGGGCACCCTGCATGGTCAGTACTTAGTAACGCCCCCTTTGGCAAGTATCACAGCTTCTAAAGACTTTTTGTAACCAGCTGAGAGTCTTTCAGTTCTTGTGTGGAGGATTTTCACCCATTCTTCCTGCAAAAGGCTTCCAGCTCTGTGAGAATCTTGGGCCGTCTTCATGCACTGCTCCTTTGAAGTCTATCCACAGACTTGTAATGTTTAAGTTGGGGGACTGTGAGGGCCATGGTAAAACCTTCATCCTGCTCCTCTTGAGGTCGTCCATTGTGAATTTGGAGGTGTGTTGTAGAAGCCACGCTCTCTTCATCTTCAGCTTTTTTTTTTATCGATGCTGTGATGTTTGCTTCCAGAATTTGCAGGAATTTAACTGAATCCATTCTTCCCTCTACCTGTGAAATGTTCCCCGTGCCACTGGCTGCAACACAAGCCCAAAGCATCATCCACCACCCCCGTGTTTAACAGTTTTTTCTCCAGACACACCTTCGCTCATTATGTCCAAAAAGTCCTATTTTAACTTCATCAGTCCACAGGACTTGTTTCCAAAAAGAATCAGACTTGTATCGATGTTCCTTTGCAAATTCCGAATGCTGAATTTTGTGGTGAGGACACAGGAAAGGTTTTCCTCTGATGACTCCTCCATGAAGGTCATATTTGTCCAGGTGTGGCTCCACAGTAGAACAGTGCACCACTACTCTTAAGTCTTAGAAATCTTTCTGCAGGTCTTTTGCAGTCAAACATGGGTTCTAATTTGCCTGTCTGACAATCCTACGAGCAGCTCTCTCTGAAAGTTTTCCTGGTCTTCCAAAAGTCAACTTGACCTCCACAGTTCCTATTAGAGCCTGGTCTCACTCCCAAGTTGTCGGAATCCAGCACTTGGGCAGTGACTTGCGGCGTCAGAAAGCAAAGCAAAAAGGCTTCGTTTATCGTTGGCGTGATATGTGGCCGGTTCCTGTTAGAGTTTGATGGCGCCCGGCAGAGACAGGGGGAAATGCAGTGGGACAAAGGTGAGAGTTAAGGTGGCAGAAGTCCAAATGGGGCGGGTGGGTGTGGTGGTGAATGGGTCCAACAAACAATGACTTTCACCTGAAAGAGTGGTGTTCGCATCCCGTAAGATTCTAAAGCCAAACCCTGGTCTTTGTTCCTAAACCAAACCACATGCTTTTGTTGTTGAAAGAAAAAAAAAAGTGAACTCGCAGGACTTAAATTTCCTGTGAAAAGTGTACTTTGAAAGAGGACAATCCATGTAAAAGGCAGAACTTGACATGTCACAGAATGTCAACGACCAACACACCCAGGGTACCTTTCATGGAGTATCTGGATGTGGAAAGTCCATGACCAAAACTTCAATATGTGACGAGGTCAGGGTGAGAATGTGTTGCCTGTTAACTGCCATTATTTAACGACATTAGGAACTGTAGAAACAGCTACCTGAAATCACTTTGTTATGTTCTCATAGTCTTCTCCTGCTTTTTGGGCATCAGTTATTTTTTAGTTTTCAGAGTGCTAGGCAGCTGTTTAGAGGAGCCCATGACTGCTGATTGTTGGGACAAGGTTTCAGGAGTCAGAGTATTTATAAAGCTTGGACACTTGCATCACCTGGCCTTTCCTAACGATGACTGTGAACAAGCCAGAGTCCTAACAAGCCAGATAGGGTCTGAGACCCTGGTAAAAGTTGTCTGAGACCTCAACTGTCTTGGGGTGTCCAAACTTTTGCATGGTGCTCCTTTCATTTTTTTCCACTCTAAAAATTGTACAAAACAATAATTCTTTAATCTTACTTAAAATGCTGAAAAGCATGTTTCATCTTTAACTTCCTGCCTTTCAGAGATCACTTCATCTTCTACTCACTTAACTATTCACAGTAAATGACATTTTGACCAGGAGTGCCCAAACTTTTGCATTCCACTGTAATATAACAGGTAAATATCCGTATATTTTATCAACATGTCATGTGACGTTCTTCCTGTGATTAGTGGTGTCTTCTGTAGTTTTGTCTGAGACACTTTTTGGGAAAAACACTAAAGCTAGTCAGACCAGGTTCATACTCTATGAACACTTGGAGACACACTTCTACACATTTCATACACATCATATACATATTAACTCTCATAACATGAATCCTTTCAATCAACACGTGGCATGTGATTCCCATTGAAGCTACATTAATATTTGTTGATGATCTTTCTTTGTTTTCTTGTTCATGCGTGATACTTCAGTTAGCAAGTCAGTTATCCACAAGTTGAGACACTTCAACAGCAGTTAAAGGACAGGTACACCTGATAACTACATTCCAGTTTGAAATAGTCAGAGTGATTTTTAATTATGCACAGGAAGAAACTTAACTGTGTTTTCAGTTTAAAGCAGAATGATTGGGTGTTGTTGGTCTGTTTCTTATTAGTTGTGATTGTCGCCAGATATTTCAGTCACTGTGGAAAAAGACGAGCTGCAGAGCAGATACGACCAACTGAGCAACAACTACAGCCAGCTCCAAGAACAAATTTCAAGTAAGATCAGTTACAAAATACCATAAAACAGGATCCACCTTCACACTGAAGACTAATCACAAATATTTCCATACTGTCTTACTTTGATCTGTTGTTCTCAAGACGTATCAGTCCTCTACAGTCAGTCACAGGATGAAGTGAAGCAGCTGAAGGACAAAACTGAAGGTGAGAAGAGTTTATAAACTGACATATTTCTGGAGTGAAATCTTAAAGTATTTACAGAGTAAACAACCTGAAAGAGAAACATGGAAGTTAATACAGAGCTTTAACTAAACAGTGACAGTACTGAAGTGAAATCTCTCTTTAAAACACTTGTTTGACATTAAGGGAAGTGGTGTCCTGATGGATGGAGGAGATTTGGATGCAGCTGTTACTTTAAATCTAATGGAGCAAAAGATTGGGGACAAAGCAGAGCTGACTGTCTGCAGAGAGGAGCAGACCTGGTGATCATAAACAACAAAGAGGAACAGGTGAGTGTTCATCAACTGTTGATTCTAGTAAAGTGTCTGCACTTCAACCTGCTCTGACTCTGTTAGCTGTGGCTGATTTTTGTCTCTTGTCAACGACTAGAAGTTTGTCACTGAGCTGAATGTGCGTGGAGAGTCCTGGATTGGTCTACAGAAAACATGGACAGGCAGGAGATTTGAATGGCCACAGAAATGGGTGGACGGATCACCGCTGACTGAAACGTGAGACACCTGAAGGGTTTTTTTGCTTCAATCACGTTTCTACCCAAGTTACTGTCAGTCACTAAAATAAGTATGCTTTAAAAAGTAGAATGAAAACAAAAGATTTTTTAATTGTTATCAGTGTCTGTTATTTAATGGTCTTCAGAAACTGAATCAGATGATAGGACCTGTGAGGAAGTGTGGAGCTGCTTGATGAACCAGCACTATATTACCATACTACTATTTACACTATGCTGTAGAAAAGCAATATTTCAAGTCAAATTCAACAGTTTGCTTCAAACTGAAAATAATCAGTTGTTTCAGCCCTGTTTAAAAGGACAACACTTTATTTGTCCTCCAGGTTCTGGGCACCAGGACTACCAACCCATGACAGATACTGGCACGCTGCAACATGCTGCAATGACCAAGGACAATGGACACAGAGTGGATATTATGACAAGAAGAACTGGATCTGTGAGAAATAGAGTTCTTGTATTCTTGAATGAGGGTGTGTGGTGTTGACATCAGCTTTGCCAAATCTGACCAATATACATTTTACATGTGTTCATTTCTGTCTTCTGTGCTGCATGCTAAGTAACCTGGATTACACAGATGTTGTTCCTCTGCCCTTCATACTGAACAATGTGGTTGGAAGTCTTCCACACAGCTTTACATGAGCACTGACTCTGTAGTCCTTCAGCATTATTATCATAAAAGTCAATAAAAACATGACATTTGTATTCAGTTTGAGTTTTTCCTGTGTTTCCTTTGAAACACCTGCAGCCTACACCTACACCTTCCTACTGTCAAAGAATGGGAACAGAGGGTGTGCTCCAACTATCGAGGTATCACACTGCTCAGCCTCACAGGTAAAGTTTACTCCAGAGTGCTGGGGCCTCATTTATCAACCGTGCGTAGAAAAGATTCTAAATTCTGTCGTAGGAATGAAAGTTAGAATGTGTGTAAGTACAAAAAAATCCGTAATTATCAAACATGCGGACACCGGTCGTACGCACACTAGTAAGTAACCAGTGATGATAAATCCCACCTGTTCTTAACTACCATGCTCGTGCATGGTTAGGGTCATTTGCATTCAGAAATGCCTCCAATTTACCATATATGGCAGCAACAATCCCTTTAATAATGCGTGAATGGATTTTTTTTCCCCTCACCAAAATCATGGCAAAGAGGGCAAAGAAGAGGAATTTCTCCGACACCGAGATTGAGGTACTTGCAGGAGAAGTTGAAACAAACCAAAAAATACTGTTTGGAACACTAAATGCAGGTGTGACCAACAAAAGAAAAAATGCTGCGTGGGAGAAGGTAATGACTGCTGTTAATTCTGTTGGGTCAGAGGAAAGATCACTCTCCGAAATAAAAGAGAAATGGTTTGATATCAAACTCAGTGCCAAAAAAACGCGTCACAGCCCACAGACACGAAATATCTGTAACTGGAGGAGGACAAGCAACAACCCAGCTTTCACCCATGGATACCCGTATTGACAGCATCATCGGGGACACAGCACTACGTGGCATTATTCCTGGTGGAGATACAGACACTCTCC
Organism: Cephalopholis sonnerati; assembly: GCA_019142605.1. Classification (NCBI taxonomy): domain Eukaryota; kingdom Metazoa; phylum Chordata; class Actinopteri; order Perciformes; family Serranidae; genus Cephalopholis; species Cephalopholis sonnerati. Next base: position 38,987,661 of record JAGQAX010000014.1, on the reverse strand, counting down.
CAACAGAACCAGCTGTACCATCGACCAGTCACACTGCAGGTAAAATAAAAAGCTGGGCTGAGGTGTTTCATAAACATTTATTTAGACAGTTTAATTTGTGAATTTTAAGTAAAATAAACGTGACAATAATGTGATGTTTCTTTCAATAACTCGGAAACTCAAGCCAGTCCCACCTGCGCTCAGGAGCCAGAGGCGGTGGAGGAGCCGGGGCAGCTGGAGGAACAGGAGCAGCCGGGCCATCCAAAACCCATTCAGTGCGTCCTAGGGGGGCGAGGGTGCTGACGGAGGCAGTGCTACAAAATCAACAAGACACCACCAAATCCATAAATGAAATAAAGGATCAACTGACCAACATCGCAAATACTTTACTGCAAATAAACGAGTCACTGAAACAGATTGCTGCATGCGCATCGCAAATGTTAAATAAATAAACTTTAAAATGTTGAACGATGTTGAGATTATTTTCCCACGCACACTTTCGATCTGAAATTTCTCACTTTTCAAAGATCGGCTAACAGGCAGACTTACCTAAAATCTCTGTATGATCCTCTCTCTTGTTTGAATGGCAGCGGCATTAGGAGGTGGGAAAGGCTCTGCGTTGGGCATGGGCTCGTCTGCTCTGGGGGGTTCCTGCAGAGGGACGCCTTGTCTGATGGCTAAGTTGTGAAGCACACAGCAAGCCAAGATGATGTGGCAGACTTTTTCAGGCTTATACTGAAGTGTCCCCCCCGCGCTGGACAGGCACAGCCACTGGCCTTTTAGCAGGCCTATTGCGCATTCAATGACTGTTCTTGAGCGTGCATGGGCCTGGTTGTAGTGCTGCTCTTGCGGGGTCCTCGGGTTGGCTACGGGGGTCATCAGCCACGGCTTTAGTGGATATCCCCGATCACCTACAGAGATGTTATAATAAACCATACGAAGCCCAGAAAATCATTTCTAAGTGTTGTAACACTCACCAATAAGCCAGCCATCCTCAACAGCTCCTGCCTGGAGGTGCACACCCACAGAGCTGTTCTGCAGAACGAATGAGTCGTGTGTTCCTCCAGGCCACCGGGCAACAACGTTTAACAGAGACATAGTTGTATTGCAGATTATTTGTGCATTAACTGAATGTAATCCTTTCCTGTTCACGTAACTGAATTCATTGTGTGATGGTGCTTTTATTGCGATGTGAGTGCAATCTATGGCTCCAATTATGTTTGGGAATCCGGCGATGGCGTGAAATCCTCGTTTCATTTCGGCTTGTTGGTGATGTCTGTATGGGAACTGGATGTAAGTTGGGGCCAGAGAAATTATTGCATCCAACACTGGCGGCATGATTCTGCTTAGTGTCGGCTGCGAAATGCCGCATATGTCTCCAATCTCTCGCTGAAATGTTCCGGCGGCCAAAAATCTCAGGGTGGACGGGAGCTGGATGTGCACTGGGATGGCTTTGGTGCGTTTTGTCTCCCGCTCCAACATGGGTTGTAAATCACGGCATAAATCCATCAGTATGTTTTTGGGGAGGCGGTACCCGCTGAGAAGCCATTCTGTGCTCTCACTGAACAGATCAGCACGCTCTTTGAAAACGCGCTCCCTGCGGAGCACATGGTTCTCCAAATCCTCCAATAGTGCAAGATAGGCCATGGTACTTGTATTTCAAGTTTTCTTCTCAGGTTGTCCTGTCACAGCTGTCTTTTATAGCTTGTCATACCAATTATTTAAAATGTCTGCTAAATTACTAATTGAGAATTTTTATTAATTAGAGGAAACAGGGAACATGTGTGAAGTTTGAGATTCCTGAACACTGTGACTCTCTTAATGGGTTCTATTTGTAGTTTCACTGTTCTACCACTATATTTTGTGTGTAAGCATGGTCAAAGTTGTGCTTAAATTTACGCACGTTCCTAAGCTCAAGTACAAGTTGATAAATTCCATACTTTGCGTGGGAATGTTCTTACGCACACATCTGTGTATACGCACGGTTAATAAATGAGGCCCCTGGAGAGGAGGCTCCCACCGATTGTTGTACCTCAGATTCAGGAGGAGCAATGTGGATTCTGTCCTGGCCATGGAACAGTGGACCAGTTCTTTACCCTTGTGAGGCTGCTGGAGGGGTCGTAGGAGTTTGCCCATCCAGTCTACGTGTGCTTTGTGGACTTGGAGAAGGCTTAAAACCGCGTCCCTTGGGGAGTCCTGTGAGGGGTACTGTGGGACTACGGGGTACCGGGCTGGCTCAATCCCGGTATGACCAAACTGAGAGCTGTGTCCGCATACTCGGCGTAAAGTCAAACACATTCTTGGTGGGTGTTGGCCTCTGCCAGGGTTGTCCCTTGCCACCGATCCTGTTTGTGATCTTCATGGACAGGATGTCGAGGTGCAGCCCGGAAGAGGATGGGGTCCGGCCCGGCAACTTCAGAATTGCATCTCTGCTTTTTTCAGATGATGTGGTTCTGATTGCTAATCACGCCGTGACCTCCAGCATGTACTGAGTGTGAAGCGGTTGGGACTGAGAGTCAGCACCTCCAAATGTGAGACCATGGTTTTCTGCCGGAAACTGGTGGATTGCCCCCTCTGGGTTGGGAGAGAGTTATTGCCTCAAGCGAAGGAGTTCAAGTATCTCAGGGTCTTGTTCATGAGTGAGGGTAGAATGGAGCGTTAGATGGATCGGCGGTTTGGTGCAGCATCTGCAGTGAAGCAGGTGCTATGGTAGACCATCCTAGTGAAGAGGGAGCTGAGCCAGATTTACTGGTTGATGTACATCCCAATCCTCACCTATGGTCATGAGCTCTGGGTAGTGACTGAAAGAATGAGATCGTGGCTGAAATTAGTTTCCTCTGTGGGGTGTCTGGGCTCAGCCTTAGAGATAGGGAGAGGAGTCAGACATCTGGAGGGAGCTCAGAATTCGCATTGAAAGATGTCAGTTGAGGTGGTTCAACATCTGATCAGGATCCTCCTGAGCGCCTCCTGTTAGAGGTGTTCTGGGCACGTCTCACTGGTAGGAGGCCCCGGGGCAGACCCAGGACACACTGGAGGGATTATATATCTCATCTGGTCTGGGAACACCTCGGGGTCCTCCAGGAGGAGCTGGAAAGTGTTGCTGGGGTGAGGGACGTCTGGAGTGCTTTGTTTGGCCTGCTACCTCGGATAACTCATCTGGTATGTTATCTTTGTATGTTACTAGTCGTGCATGTAGCAGAGCGAATTCTTCATTTCTTCCAGCTGAACTTCAGGTAATTATCACACAACTTGACTGTGTGTCGGTGAGGAAGATTTTCTCTCATCTCTTTTACTTTTTTTTATCTAAAACATTGTCCCTGTCACCTAAACCTGTCATTTTACTTCCCCTACCAGACAGGACAAAAATAACTGTCTGGTTGCATTTCATTTCCTGTCCGAGATGTGTCACTGTAGCTATGCACAAACATGGGTATATGAGAGCACACACCTCTTCTGTTGAGTCAAAACTTTGTATGTCCCCAATGTCAAAGTCAGGGAATAAATAAAAACATGCTTTGTGTTTTAGATTCAAAGTTTATCAGACAGTTTTTAAAATTCCAATGACTAAACAACTGAATGCCAACATTTAAGTCAAGTTTAAATTACATGGAGCTGTTCATCTACCATTGATGTGTTCATGTGTGCATCTGTGTTCGTGGTTTGACCTGTAGCCACTTCCGGTTTTAAGGGCTGCCCAGCTCAAAGTCAAACAGTGAAAGAAGAAAAGGGTCAGTTAAGTTAAGGTTGTTCAAGATGTCCGCTGATGCTCTTGCCGCACCAGATTTGAGCCTGAATGTGAGATATACGAGAGACATCCAAGATAACAGAGGAGAGGGAGAGGAGGATCAGGTGGAGGTCGTCCAGGATGAAGAGCATCATACCGATCTCCAGTCACCAAATGCCAGTAAGTCTAAAATGATGAATATTATAAACAGGAAGTTGATGTCAGTCCTTGTGTGGCGACATGAAAATAGTGGGTCATTATCAGGAGTCTTGGTGCTGTAATCTTTTGCTATATGAGTCATGATTCTTATGGACAGAGTGACAACCAGTAACAAAGACTCCACAGTTCAAAGAGGCCACTTTAACCTCCAAACAAGCATCATGAAACATGTTCTCTATGTCTGTTGCCTCTGTAGGACCACGCACTCAAAGGAATCCTGCAGCTGTCAAAAGACGGTGTTTCAGTGTTACTGCAGTGACTCTGGCAGTGATGTATCTTCTGATATTGGCTGGACTCTACATACGCTGTGAGGATTGAAGTTTTTAATCCAAACTCTCATGTCTTTAGTTCCTCTATGTTTCTTGTCATGTCATGTTTGAAGCCTTTTTTCCTGCTAGATACAGTGGCATGCAAATGTTTGGGCACCTCTGGTCAAAATTGATTTTACTGTGAGTAGTCAAATATGAGCTGATCTACAAAAGGCATGAAGTTAAGGAGGAAACATTTCTTCAATAATTTAAGTAAGATGACTTTTGAATTTCAATCTTTTACATTTTCAAAATAACAAAAAGGCAAAAGGGCCTGAAGCAAAAGTTTGGGCACCCTGCATGGTCAGTACTTAGTAACGCCTCCTTTGGCAAGTATCACAGCTTCTAAAGACTTTTTGTAACCAGCTGAGAGTCTTTCAGTTCTTGTGTGGAGGATTTTCACCCATTCTTCCTGCAAAAGGCTTCCAGCTCTGTGAGAATCTTGGGCCGTCGTCATGCACTGCTCTTTGAGGTCTATCCACAGACTTGTAATGTTTAAGTTGGGGGACTGTGAGGGCCATGGTAAAACCTTCATCCTGCTCCTCTTGAGGTCGTCCATTGTGAATTTGGAGGTGTGTTGTAGAAGCCATGCTCTCTTCATCTTCAGCTTTTTTTTTATCGATGCTGTGATGTTTGCTTCCAGAATTTGCAGGAATTTAACTGAATCCATTCTTCCCTCTACCTGTGAAATGTTCCCCGTGCCACTGGCTGCAACACAAGCCCAAAGCATCATCCACCACCCCCGTGTTTAACAGTTTTTTCTCCAGACACACCTTCGCTCATTATGTCCAAATAGTCCTATTTTAACTTCATCAGTCCACAGGACTTGTTTCCAAAAAGAATCAGACTTTTATCGATGTTCCTTTGCAAATTCCGAATGCTGAATTTTGTGGTGAGGACACAGGAAAAGTTTTCCTCTGATGACTCCTCCATGAAGGTCATATTTGTCCAGGTGTGGCTCCACAGTAGAACAGTGCACCACTACTCTTAAGTCTTAGAAATCTTTCTGCAGGTCTTTTGCAGTCAAACATGGGTTCTAATTTGCCTGTCTGACAATCCTACGAGCAGCTCTCTCTGAAAGTTTTCCTGGTCTTCCAAAAGTCAACTTGACCTCCACAGTTCCTATTAGAGCCTGGTCTCACTCCCAAGTTGTCGGAATCCAGCACTTGGGCAGTGACTTGCGGCGTCAGAAAGCAAAGCAAAAAGGCTTCGTTTATCGTTGGCGTGATATGTGGCCGGTTCCTGTTAGAGTTTGATGGCGCCCGGCAGAGACAGGGGGAAATGCAGTGGGACAAGGGTGAGAGTTAAGGTGGCAGAAGTCCAAATGGGGTGGGTGGGAGTGGTGGTGAATGGGTCCAACAAACAATGACTTTCACCTGAAAGAGTGGTGTTCGCATCCCGTAAGATTCTAAAGCCAAACCCTGGTCTTTGTTCCTAAACCAAACCACATGCTTTTGTTGTTGAAAGAAAAAAAAAGTGAACTCGCAGGACTTAAATTTCCTGTGAAAAGTGTACTTTGAAAGAGGACAATCCATGTAAAAGGCAGAACTTGACATGTCACAGAATGTCAACGACCAACACACCCAGGGTACCTTTCATGGAGTATCTGGATGTGGAAAGTCCATGACCAAAACTTCAATATGTGACGAGGTCAGGGTGAGAATGTGTTGCCTGTTAACTGCCATTATTTAACGACATTAGGAACTGTAGAAACAGCTACCTGAAATCACTTTGTTATGTTCTCATAGTCTTCTCCTGCTTTTTGGGCATCAGTTATTTTTTAGTTTTCAGAGTGCTAGGCAGCTGTTTAGAGGAGCCCATGACTGCTGATTGTTGGGACAAGGTTTCAGGAGTCAGAGTATTTATAAAGCTTTGACATTTGCATCACCTGGCCTTTCCTAACGATGACTGTGAACAAGCCAGAGTCCTAACAAGCCAGATAGGGTCTCAGACCCTGGTAAAAGTTGTCTGAGACGTCAACTGTCTTGGGGTGTCCAAACTTTTGCATGGTGCTCCTTTCATTTTTTTCCACTCTAAAATTGTACAAAACAATAATTCTTTAATCTAACTTAAAATGCTGAAAAGCATGTTTCATCTTTAACTTCCTGCCTTTCAGAGATCACTTCATCTTCTACTCACTTAACTATTCACAGTAAATGACATTTTGACCAGGAGTGCCCAAACTTTTGCATTCCACTGTAATATAACAGGTAAATATCCGTATATTTTATCAACATGTCATGTGACGTTCTTCCTGTGATTAGTGGTGTCTTCTGTAGTTTTGTCTGAGACACTTTTTGGGAAAAACACTAAAGCTAGTCAGACCAGGTTCATACTCTATGAACACTTGGAGACACACTTCTACACATTTCATACACATCATATACATATTAACTCTCATAACATGAATCCTTTCAATCAACACGTGGCATGTGATTCCCATTGAAGCTACATTAATATTTGTTGATGATCTTTCTTTGTTTTCTTGTTCATGCGTGATACTTCAGTTAGCAAGTCAGTTATCCACAAGTTGAGACACTTCAACAGCAGTTAAAGGACAAGTACACCTGATAACTACATTCCAGTTTGAAATAGTCAGAGTGATTTTTAATTATGCACAGGAAGAAACTTAACTGTGTTTTCAGTTTAAAGCAGAATGATTGAGTGTTGTTGGTCTGTTTCTTATTAGTTGTGATTGTCGCCAGATATTTCAGTCACTGTGGAAAAAGACGAGCTGCAGAGCAGATACGACCAACTGAGCAACAACTACAGCCAGCTCCAAGAACAAATTTCAAGTAAGATCAGTTTCAAAATACCATAAAACAGGATCCACCTTCACACTGAAGACTAATCACAAATATTTCCATACTGTCTTACTTTGATCTGTTGTTGTTCTCAAGATGCATCAGTCCTCTACAGTCAGTCACAGGATGAAGTGAAGCAGCTGAAGGACAAGATTGAAGGAGAGAAGAGTTTATAAACTGACATATTTCTGGAGTGAAATCTTAAAGTATTTACAGAGTAAACAACCTGAAAGGGAAACATGGAAGTTAATAAAGAGCTTTAACTAAACAGTGACAGTACTGAAGTGAAATCTCTCTTTAAAACACTTGTTTGACATTAAGGGAAGTGGTGTCCTGATGGATGGAGGAGATTTGGATGCAGCTGTTACTTTAAATCTAATGGAGCAAAAGATTGGGATCAAAGCAGAGCTGACTGTCAGAAGAGAGGAGCAGATCTGGTGGTCATAAACAACAAAGAGGAACAGGTGAGTGTTCATCAACTGTTGATTCTAGTAAAGTGTCTGCACTTCAACCTGCTCTGACTCTGTTAGCTGTGGCTGATTTTTGTCTCTTGTCAACGACTAGAAGTTTGTCACTGAGCTGAATGTGCGTGGAGAGTCGTGGATTGGTCTACGGGAAACATGGACAGGCAGGAGATTTGAATGGCCACAGAAATGGGTGGATGGATCACCGCTGACTGAAACGTGAGACACCTGAAGGTTTTTTTTGCTTCAATCACGTTTCTACCCAAGTTACTGTCTGTCACTAAAATAAGTATGCTTTAAAAAGTAGAATGAAAACAAAAGATTTTTGAATTGTTATCAGTGTCTGTTATTTAATGGTCTTCAGAAACTGAATCAGATGATAGGACCTGTGAGGAAGTGTGGAGCTGCTTGATGAACCAGCACTATATTACCATACTACTATTTACACTATACTGTAGAAAAGCAATATTTCAAGTCAAATTCAACAGTTTGCTTCAAACTGAAAATAATCAGTTGTTTCAGCCCTGTTTAAAAGGACAACACTTTATTTGTCCTCCAGGTTCTGGGCACCAGGACTACCAACCCATGACAGATACTGGCACGCTGCAATATGCTGCAGTGACCAAGGACAATGGACACAGAGTGGATATTATGACAAGAAGAACTGGATCTGTGAGAAATAGAGTTCTTGTCTTCTTGAATGAGGGTGTGTGGTGTTGCCATCAGCTTTGCCAAATCTGACCAATATACATTTTACATGTGTTCATTTCTTTCTTCTGTGCTGCATGCTAAGTAACCTGGATTACACAGATGTTGTTCCTCTGCCCTTCATACTGAACAATGTGGTTGGAAGTCTTCCACACAGCTTTACATGAGCACTGACTCTGTAGTCCTTCAGCATTATTATCATAAAAGTCAATAAAAACATGACATTTGTATTCAGTTTGAGTTTTTCCTGCGTTTCCTTTGAAACACCTGCAGCCTACACCTTCCTACTGTCAAAGAAGGGGACCGGAGGGTGTGCTCCAGCTATCAGGGTATCACACTGCTCAGCCTCATGGATAAATTTTACTCCGAAGTGCTGGAGAGGAGGCTCCCACCGATTGTTGTACCTCAGATTCAGGAGGAGCAATGTGGATTCTGTCCTGGCCATGGATCAGTGGACCAGCCCTTTACCCTTGTGAGGCTGCTGGAGGGGTCGTGGGAGTTTTCCCATCCAGTCTACGTGTGCTTTGTGGACTTGGAGAAGACTTATGACCGCGTCCCTCAGGGAGTCCTGTGAGGGGTACTGCGGGACTACGGGGTTACTGGGCTGGCTGCTACAAGCCACTCGATCGCTGTATGGCAAAAGTGAGAGCTGTGTCCACATACTTAGCGTTAACCAGTCAAACACATCCTCGGTGGGTGTTGGCAACCGCCAGGGTTGTCCCTTTTGCAGATGATGTGGTTCTGTTGAATTCATCACACCATGACCTCCAGCATGCATCGGGGTGGTTTGCAGCAGAGTGTGAAGCGGTCGGGATGAGAGTCAGCACCTCCAAATCTGAGGCCATGGTTCTCTCCCGGAACCTGGTGAATTGCCCCCTCTGGGTTGGGAGAGAGTTTCTGCCTTAACCGAAGGAGTTCAAGTATCTCGGGGTATTGTTCACAAGTGAGGGTAGAATGGAGCATGAGATGGATCGGCGGTTTGGTGCAGCATCAGCAGTGATGCGGACGCAGCGCCGGACCGTGATGGTGAAAAGGGTGCTGAACCAGTGAGCAAAGCTTTCCATTTACTGGTCCATCTACGTCCCAACCCAGCAGCATTTAAAATCTGACATGGTTGTTGAAGCTTGTAATTAAAGGCTTCAAAGGGCTCTTAACGCACACAATATTTTTGGGGACAATGTTTCAAAAACGTAACAATAAATTGTGCCAAATTTTGACTGTTTTCTGAGTATTTTCCCTTTTTTACACTAGTCGACTAGTCTTAATTAAAATTTTCATTTAGTTGACAGGGAAATCAGTCGCCAGGAACATCCCTAATCTTAATATCCTCCTGCATCATGTATTAAAAGTATACCTTCAAGGATTTAATGGAGCATTATTTTTTTAAGGTCAAAAGCAAAGTTTCAACATTCCACAGTGACATGGTCTGTGTGAAATCATGTTAATATAGGTTTAAGTGACTTTGGCTGACAGAAACATGTTCGGCCTGTTGATAATCTTAATGTATCATACCTGGATGGAGACAAGACGTGAACAGGACGGTGCTGTCTGCTGCTGTTTTAACAATGTGCCAGCCCTGTAATGGATAAAAGTAAAGAATCAATCATTCTGTACCAAGAAATTACTGATGCAGAGGAAAGGGCAGCGACACTGATCTACAAATAAAGGAGAAACAGAGTCTCTCAATGAGAAACAATGACTTACAGCAAAACGGCTACCCACCCTCAAAACCAATGTGCCAACATCTACTCCGATCAGCCAAAACATTAAAACCACTGACAGGTGAAGTGAATAACATTGATCATTTTGTTACAACGTTTGGCTGATCGGTGTATGTGTGCAATGTTTTTCTGCTTCAGTGTACCATCAGGTTCAGAAAGGGAGACTTACCTCCACTAGAGGAAAAGGGCTGGAGGATCCAAGACTCATGTCTTATTCCCGTCCATTCTGACCAGGACCCTGTTCCTCGATCTTTTTTGGAGTTTGTGCGCTGCAGTAGCAAGTCAGTTGTGGTGCTATGTGCTGCAAATGTTGTCAAAGGCTTGAGTGCTGCCTACTGCCTTTTTAGAACACAGAGGTGTTAAGAACTTTGCCTTCCTACCTCATTAACCTCTTTACCATTTACCAATAATATAAATACCCTTCATTCAGTATTAAGAACTTATGTAATTCACAACACTCTTGAAGCATGGAAGGATGTAAAGAAACTTTGTAGATCTGATCTTGGAATCTCTACGCTAGCTCCTCTATCCTCCAACCCAGACCTGCCACCCTCAATTGGGAAGTCCCTGCTTACAAAGTGGAAAGAACATGGTATACAACAGTTTCAACACCTGTTTACTGATGGTCTTCTTAAATCTTTTTGAGATTTAAGTACAGAATTTGGAATTCCCAAACAGGAATTTTATAAACACCTACAAATTTGTGACTTAATTACGACTCTCAAAACAGAAGAACGAAGATGGAGGAAATTCTGGAGAGCTCCACATCATAGTTCCTCCTTGGTCCCACTGAAGACTGCATGGCAGAAAGATTTGGGTCATGAGTTTACGGATGATCAGTAGCAAAGTACATGTCAAAATATTTTCACAAAATTATAAATGTATCCACAGGATGTATCTTACCCCGCTACATTTGAGTAAGATGTATCCTAACTCATAATCTCAATGTCACAGATGTAAAACATGTACAGGTCAGTCATTCATGTTTTCTGGGAATGCAGAGAACAAACATTTTTGGAAAGAGGTGCAAGTTCGGACTGTTCAGGTCTTGAGGATTTAATCTGACATTTTGCCAATATGATACCTTTTTGGTACAGAACTGAACAGGACACTAGACCCCACGTCTGTTGAGAGGATCGGTGTTATGTTATATACAACAGAGAACTGCATTTTATTGAAGTGGAACCAGCAAAGACCCCCAACATTTAACTTGTTCAAACAAATATTGGATGATACACTGCGACTGGAACAACAAACTTACATGTTAAAAAATAAGGTGGAAGTCTTCCTGAGAACATGGGAACCTCTTATGAATCTCTGACCATCCACCTAGCTGGCTTACATGTGCTCTGACTCTGTGACAAAATGAACCATTTCCAGTGACCATTATTCTTTTTTTTCTTGATATTATTTCCTTTTTATCATTATTATTATTTTTCTCCCCATTAGTTATTACCACTATGATTTTATCTCGTCTTCACTGTCTGTGTACTTCGGGGGTGTCTCAGAAACATTAAAAACAACTAAATACATAAGTGGGAGAAAAAAAAGAATGCAGAGATGTTTGCACAAATATTCCAACACAACATCTGGATGAGGACATGGAGTCAAGATTACATGTAGACCTACAGCCAAGGTGTGTTTCCAGCTTGGTCTCATTTAAAGGGGGGGTCTGGAATAACTGAAAATAAAGGTCGCGCAAGCTAGATTTAGAAAATCCACAATCAAAAAGGTCCTACTGTCTTCTCCAAGGAGTCACGCCTACGAAGAACATGAACGCACATTGCTTGTTCACTGAGGTGCGTGAGCGAATGAGGATAGTGCACGGACTCAAGTGCCATTGCCAAGCTACTGAACGCTTCATAGAATCAAATAAAAATGTTGTCTTACCTGTCCAGCAGAAAAGGGGCAACCATTGCATCACTTGGACGACCTTTCTGATCTTTAAGTTGACGCCACATGGATGTTGACACGTTTTGGCTCTTTCGGCATCTGCCTTTTTTTTAGCAGTAGCTCTCTCGTATACCGATTTCCTTTTTCGATTATAACTAACGGCTGGTGTTGGTGCCTTCTCTGCCATCTGACATGAATTGGTTCACAGAACTTCACATTCAACATTCAGCTAGCTGAATTGCTAGTGAGCTAATGTTATCCATGTACTAGCTGAGAGCGCAGTCAACTTGACATCGCCGGAGGTTTGGGTCACGCACATTAACTGTGTGCACTGTGCACGAAACAGTATGCGCGGTGGGGAAGGGTAGGTGACAGTTTGATTGACCTATCACCGTCCATTTGTTGTATACAGAGTGGTCAGGATGATTGGCTGGAGTTTTTAGAGCCCTTCGCGTTCCACAGGTGACTGACAGTTTTTATTTTTATATCAGTGCATGCAGTTCAGTGACGGTGATTGGGCTGCAACGTGGATTTCGAGTAATTTTGCAAAAATGGCCTCAGAACAGAATTCCATACCATGCCTTTAAGGTCTCAGTCTGAGTGCTGAAAACTAAATGATAATGTGCTTTACATCCTCATTTGACTGCAGAGGCACTGCCAGGGTTTTTTTCCCCATGAAAAGAAATTTTACTGGGCCCCCCCATAGCCGGCCATATACTGTTTTACATAAAACTATGCATTGTAATGATATTTTTGACTATCATTCCCATATTTGTGAAAAGAAAAACATGACAGTTACTTGGTAGGGGATGCACTAAAAATACAATGAATACATTTTGTTTTAGGTAAAGGTGTTTTCAGTGATTTGACCAGAAATAACAAAGGGAAATGTGATTTTACTACCAATACTCCACTACTCACTGTCTCCCTCTTGTAGCCTCACATGCAGGTCTAATTTATCTCCAAAACTGTAGACTCACAGGTGATGGCATTAGATTTGTGGTGAAAAAATACATATATGAGGCTATATGGTTGTTGCTATTTAATCTTCTGATTTCCACAAAATGTAAACATTTCTCTGATTGGATTGAGAGCAGTCACCCAGTCTGCACGCACTACAAATGTTCTCTGTTCCCACTGCAAAGCAGGGGGCTGAGAGTCCCAAACTACTGACCAAACATTATATTTCAGTGATAGTTGATGCTTTTTAAACCATTAAAATCGTTCTGAAATAAATACAGACTATAGGCTTTTTTATTTCAGAGCGATTTTTTATTCTTTAATGTGTTTTCTCCATAATAATCGATGAATTCAACACACAGCTGCTCACCTCCTTCCTCAGGGGGTACTTGGGCTTGTTCAGGTGGGGCAGGGGGGGCTGACAGACGGCTGCTGCTGCTCTTGACGTGTCTGTTGGGAACATGCGTCATTTTTTGAGCAGAGCAGCTAAACGTTTGCCTGCATTGATTATTGAACTGAAACAACAGTGACATGTATAAATCCAGAGTTTTCTTCAGAAATATGAGCTAATATGGGGAGAAAGTGAGCTAGCTTATAAACTATGGACAAAGTTAGAAATAAACAACAGGCTAATGTTCCAGAACTTTCCATCACATGAACCACTAACAGACCCACCTTGCCTATGAAAGATCTGGGTGACAAACTGTCGACCCTTTGCTTCTTTCTCCTGTCTGAGCTTTTCTTCTTTTCTTTGTTTGCTCCCTGACCTCTGAGGCATCCTGCTGTCTCTGCCTCCACTGTGAAAAGTTTGGCTCTGCCGCTGTCTGATGAGCAGGTGGACTGAACCATTTTATGTATATAGAGAGGGGGGGGTTGGCGTTGAGAAATGTTTCCAAAATAAATACACTTAGTGTTACCAATAAATAAAATATATGTGTGATTGTAAGTTTATTACTGAGTGTCATATTATTTTGTCAGTATTATAATTGTATTAGGGGCCTCTCTGGGCCCCTGTCAATCATGGGCCCCTAGAATCCTTTTCCTTATTCTCCCCTTTTCGGCGCCCCTGTTTGACTGACTTTGATTCAAATAAGGTCATTTTGGGTTAGAGCGCAGCTCAGGCTGCAGTTTTCCTGACCGAGCCCGGCCCGACCCAGTGTTGCCAGGTGTACGATAATTATCGTATTTGTACGATAATTTGGCCCTCTGTACGATGTACGATCAATAATCCTAAAAAAGGGCAAATGTACGATAATTTGACCATTTCATATTATTGCCTACGAAACTGTCTTAAACTGAGTTTTTTTGTGAACCCTGAAGGCATCTATTCCCATGTGACATGTTACCAGCCAATCGTGCTTTGCTGAGCGTGAGATATGAGTGACGTCCATACGTTGATTGGCTGAATGGTAAGCTGCGCCCGCCCCAGGAGACGCTCACGGACAGGAAGACGAGCGAAATTCAAAAACAAAACAACGCGATTCGCGTTGGACATGCAAAAGCAGGTGAAAGAGACGGAGAAGCAGGAGAAGGAAAAGGGGGAAAGGCAGGAGAAGGAGGAGAAGAAGAAGAGATAAAACAAAGCAAAATGAGTTTGAATATGTGTGCTATTTGCACATTATTTTATGTTATACCTTGGCAGCTAGCAATTTTTAAGTTCGAATTTGTGTGCTCTGCACATTATTTTTGTTATAACCAGTAAGCACTTTGTAAGTTATGCAAAATAAATTTCACTAAGTAGAGCCAGATTACTCTTTATTTTCTTGTCAGTTATAATGAATACTGTGAAAAAAAGTGAGCCCGCTATGTCTATTCCCTAACAGTGGGTGGCCTCTAGGTCTCATAATTTAGCTCATTAGTTCCCACCTGTCATTTGTTTCTGGGGGACACATTAGTCTAACACAACTGTGAGCTGCCGTTAACTCACTCCATTCTGACGCAACAAAGCCGTGAGTGGCTGTGAGCGCTATTAAACACCAGAGTGACTATATTTGACTATGGCGCATCAGTGAGCTTGTTTTAGTTATGACGAGTGTACGATAATTTCCCTCAAAATACGATAATTTTGAGTCTCTGGTACGATAATCCTATATTTCCCACCTGGCAACACTGGCCCGACCTCAACAGACTTTCAGATTTTTAAGCCCGACGCAGTTTGTTACCTGACATAGTTATTGTTACCATGGTTACAGCTTGTCTGTTTACCGTGATCACACATGGACAGTGTGAAAATGACCATCAAAAGACTGCTGTTATGCGCAGTCAAACACAACGCACTCTATTGGAGTAGAGCCTGTGTTGCGATCAGGCGTTGCCACGTAAATAACAAATTCCAGCACTTGAACAGGCCATAGCACATCTGGCCTGTCCACACTCTGGTACGGGTACTGCCTAACTGCAAGTAAACATTCAGGACAGGTGATCATATCTGATGGTAAATGGACTGCACTTGTATAGCACCTTTCTGACCATCTGACCACTCAAAGCACTTTTTACACTTCGAGTCACTTTCACCCATTCACACACACATTCACAGATTGTGGCCGAGGCTACCATACAGGGTGTCACCTGCTACCCAGTTTTTAACACTCACAAGTCAATGGAACGGCCATCAGGAGCAATGTGGGGTTCAGTATCTTGCTCAAGGATACTTCGACATGCGGACTGGAGGAGCTGGGGATCGAACAGCTGATCTTCTGTCTAGTGGACGACCCATTCTGTGAGCCACAGCCGCCATAATGGTTATATGTGAAAGAACATCCTATAAAACTCATGTTTAGACATAAATTACATGAAAATGCCACGTCCAGAGGGAGACATGCACTTGGCCCTGAATTTACCTTGATGAAAATTTTGACATCATGAACACAGTCGGTCCCTTCAGCCCGTCGTCCTGTCAGTATCTGCTCAGTGTTTTCTTCCTCCTGCATTGTTTGGATGTTGAAGTATGAATGGCTGTGAACCTCTTCAGAGGCTCGTGTGTGTGGAAGTGAGAGGTTTTAGATATTTTGTACCATTATACATGAAGGTGGAGTGAGCTGGTAAAATGGCTCCTCTACATGTGGTCGTTTGGAGTTTGATCCTTGTGAAATGTGCATTATCAGAACTTTGTAATAAAAGATAAAGAAAACTGATCCACATGTTCATTATTTAAACACCCTGAAGAGAAACACCCGACTACTTTTGTTTTCGATTGCTTTCTGTAGGGTTTTGATTTTTGGTGACAGTGTTTATGTTCCCAATGAATTATCAATGGATCGATTGAGAGTTTCACAAATCAGACAGACAACTTGAATTTAGCACTTTTATGGTGACTTGTGGTGGAACGGCTTACAACAGAAACTGAATCAATAACTCAGATTAAATAGACTTGGGAATCAGGGAGTGTGGGTTGTAAGTCCAGTCACGAGGCTCCGCAGGTCCAGGGTACAAAAACTGCTTCTGATCCCACCAAGAAAAGTTTCCAATGATGTTAGAAAAATGACTTCAGAAACACCCGAAACTCTCTCGTGACCTCTTTACCTTTATTTGAAGTAATGTGTGAGATGTGCACTGACTTCAGATCAGTTCAGATGGAGGGACCGAGGCCAGGTGGTTAGACTGTAAATGCACTTGAGTCTCTTATTCCTTCTTCCTGACTGGACTGAGTGCGATGTCGGGGGGGGGGCGCTGACTGTTTACGCCTCCAGTTCAAAGTCAAAGTACTGAGGGTCAAAGTAATGAATCCTTACGTATCCGTCCTCTCCTCCGCTGCTGTAACTGTAAACGATAAGAACCAGAAAAATGTTAGCAATGCTCACAGAGAGTGTTTGAGCAGCCTGCTTCACAGAGTGCCGTGTCTCCAGATATGTCCGTCTCTTACCTCTTGCCGTCAGGGTGGAATGCCACACAGTTGATGGGGCCGAAATGACCTTTGACCCTGCCGAACTCCTCCTCATAGGCAGCGTGGAAGAACCTGTGGGGAGATGAAAAAGCAGGTTAGCGCCTCATTATGAAAAGTCAGTGGCACAGTGGAAATGTGACCAAGCCAGGGGCGGTCCTAGCACATTTGGAGCCCCGCCCTCCAACACTCAAAGTACTGCATGGTTATCACCAATATGAGGAGAAGGTTGTCTCCTGTCCTCTGCTGTGAACCTCTGACACCCTTTAACTCACCTGGCCTCAAACTTGCCGATCCTGGTGGAGGTGGTTGTGACCTCCATGGCTTCCTGTCCTCCTCCCATCACCACCTGAATCACACACACCGCACACAAGAGTCAAAAGTTTGGGAAGAGACACAGTTTACCTTTGAAAAGGCACCAATAGCTCATTAACCACCAACATTTCCAGGAACTTTTATTTCCAGGAATTTATTTACTTGGGTAAAAGAATTCCTGATAATCTGTGTGGTTTGTGTTTCCATCGCACCTCAAAGTTCTGGAAAATGTATTCAAATCAGGCTGATGACGTATGGGGGAGTGGTAAAAGAAGAAGAAGAAGAAGAAGAAGAAGAAGAAGGCCAAACAAGCACGATGATGCCGTAAACGGCGACCGACAAGCCCGCCTCATCATTTGTGCGACACAATACACCAGGATGGAGGATGCTCAAGTGACAACTGTTGTTCCTCGTGTTTCCTCGCAGACTCAAAGTCAAGCTGAATTTCTTCCTCGGCAAATACGCTCCAAAGAGCCTGGACCTCGTCGTCCGTCCACTTCTTGTAGCTTCTCTTCTTTTGCTCCATTTTCCAAATGATCAAAACACAAACAAAGTGAAGCTTGTAGAAATGAAATAAAGTTTGCAGCCACACTGGCACGGAGGTGCAGAACACTGCAAGTGTAATAACGTCAGCATGTTGTATTTGTTTAGAAAACATGTTTAGTATAAGGCAGTTGTTTTGTTGGTGAACCTTGTGAGCTGTAATGGAGCTGAATTTTGTAACGTTTCTTTTGTTAAATGTTGCAGTAAAAATGCTTGAAAAGTCGTTTAGTATAAGGCCGGCATTGAGTGGCAAACGATGTGTAGGTGGTCATCGGACACACCACCTTCACTCCTTTTTACTGTGCAAGTCTTCACTTACATGATCCATGATGGGGGAGATGGCAGCCGAGTTGACCGGTCTCTCTGTCTTGAAAGTCTTGATGTGATCCAGAGAAGTGGAGTCAAACAGCTGAGAGGAAAAAGACAAACTGTGTTATCAAACAGCAGAAAATGTGGTGACCAAGATATTCACATGCTGTCTGGTTTATGTCTGTAAGGACCAAGAGAGGACACAGACAGCGTACCTTAGCTGTGTTGTCCTTGGAGGCGCTGATGAACATGGTGAGATCCACTGATGTCTGGATGTCATTGATCTGCTTGGTGTGCTCTTTGGCCTTCTTCAGGATCTCTCCAGACTGCACACAGATAACACAGTCACAACATTTCACTGTAAAGATTCTCTTCAAGCCAAACTTCATCTGAAATCTCACATTTATATTTTTAATCACTGCGATAGATTTAGACATCTTTACAGGCAAACTAAGACGGTATTCTCCATTCTAGGTTATTTATTGTTTTGGGCTAAATATCCATGATCATTTATTACATCCCAGTATGTTCCCAGTAAGAGTGTGTGTCTCCAACCTTGGCACTGAACTGGTTGAACTCTCCGTTCTCGTGACCAGCGATGACAAACTCTCCCAGGGGTCCCCACACAGCACTGGTGATCTTGTGGTCACTGCAGGGTACTGACAGGTACGGCTGGTTGTCCTCTGCAGAGACAAGGGGACAGACTCACTCAGCGTACCTCTGAGAGGAGACACATTCCTGCTGATCACGATATTCTCAGACAGGGCGACTGTCAAAAGGTGAACACAGTTTGAATCAGTTCTGTGTGAAGGCAAACGGAGCGTCAGCAGACGCCTCAGAAAACGTTCAGCTGTTCAAAGTGAATGGTCTAGATCAGTGGTTCCCAACTGGTCCGGCCCCGGGGTCCAGATTTCTCAGCAGTCATTTGTTCCAAGGTCCACACAGTTTCATACATTCAACATCATACATAAGTTTAGCCATGTCGTCAAGCTTGTTTGCTGTCTCTTTTAAGTAGCTGTCAGCTAGTCACTCATTCTACAGCAGGAAACGGCACTTCAAAATAAAAGCCCTGTGCCGAAAATTCACTTTACTTCAAAATGAATGATATTTTTTACAAACATGACACAATCACAAGTAGGGCTGCCCCCTGATAGTCGACAAAACATTAGACAACCAGTAAGGTCATTACTCAGCAAGATTTCATTGGTCTCTTAGTCACAGAAATAAAAAAATGTGAAGCTCTATGTGGAGCTGCACCTTGTCAAAATAAATCCAAACCTATATGACTGGACCATGTGTGAATTTAATTTGACACAATGGCAAAAATGAATATGTGCAATTGCAGCTATGTGATTTAACAAGTTTAACAAAGATGTCAAATTAATACAATCCATAATCACTGGTCTTATTAACCCCAAATAAAAAAAATAGATGTTCCTGGCATGTTTCTTTAATCAACAACTTCCTGGTAAACTCATTAAAGTGGCAGTAATGGATGTATATATACTGTGTGCTGTGTACCGATCTGCTGTGGATCCCTCAGGTCAAAGAAGTTCAGGAAGCACTGGTAACCCATCTGCTTGTCTGTAGAGAACATGATGATGTTGCCGCTGAAGTCGAAGCCGCACGTTCGGACAGCAGAGTTGGTGTTGAGCAGAGCCAGCTGTTTACCTGTGTGGCACAGAGGGACAGAGACAGGCGGGTGAGTGGATGTAGGATCGACAGTCTCAGGATTTACATTTTCTGACACTGAAGTCTAATAACTACCTCACTGGGGAAACAAGAAACACACCCTTTATTCCTGGACTGCAGCTTGTTTTTACATACCTGTCTCACAGTCCCACAGTCGACAGCTGTTGTCTGCTGATCCCGTCAATACGTTTTTAGTGTCCCCTGAGAGAGGACATGTTAAGGAGCTCAACATGTACGACACCCAGCTCACATGAGATCGAACATTACATCCATTCAAGTAGGGCTGGGCAATACAACAACTACAAACGATATATCAATATATTTTCAAGCAAGATATAAATTTAGACAACACCATTTATATTGATATGGTGTTAAGTTGAGTTACCTAACACATACCACTGTTTATCTCTCCTCTCACACTCTCTGCACAGCTCCGCCCCCTCACTCACTCACAAGTTCTCCATCAACACTCAGAGAGACACAGAGCTGCTCCTCTGTTTAATCTGTCTGTTGAGTAGTGTAATGTGTGACACTGAAACAGAGCCTGGATGCAGGTGACAGAGGTGTTTTAGAAGTGCAGCGACAACACAGACGTTTCATATACAACACATATATAATGAGAACAAAGCGTCTCTGTCTCCGTCCCTCCCTTGGCCTCTATGTCGATGCTCTGTGCACAAATAAGACTTATAGACTAAATAAATAAAAAGATTTAACTCATTATCCAGCACTAGATTCATCTTAAGGGCCAACAGATGGAAAACAACTTTTAAACTCCAACCACAAAGATTTTTAATTGTTTCAAACCTACCTGAACCTTTTATAGTCACGTTACAGTTTAATGTCCTGTGCTGCGAACCTTTAAACCTCTGTAGCTCCAGTGCTGTCTGCAAAAGTTAACATACAGACCTGCTGTTTATTTTATATTTTTTTATTTACATATTGTGCAGCTGTTTATATTCTTGTCTTTGCATTTTATTTTGATCACAGTCTGTTTTTATGTAAGTGCTTGTGACATCTCAAATGTGGCTTTGACCTGCAGCTGAGAACATGTAGCTCATTTCAGAGAAAATACTGAGATACGGAGATATGAATTTCTGTCCATACATCCCAGCCCTATGTTCAAGACAAAACAACAGAGTGTATATCTCCATAAAGGATACAGTCACAGTCAACACACCACACAGCTCCTGTGTGTCCATTGTAGGTGCCAAGCCTCTCTCCGTTGACAGAGTACCACACGTTGGCGACCTACAGTGAGAAACATGACAATGCAGGTTAACACCAAACACACCTGCAGGTGGAACAATACGATGACATTTCATTACTATGACCTCACCGTGTCTTTAGCTACAGAGAAGAGCAGGTCTCCTTCTCTGTTGTACTTGATTTGAGTGATGGACCTCTCATGGCCCTGGAGCAGGATGGGTTTCTGTGGAGAGGAGCGTACATCAGCATCTGGACATACTTAATGATTTAGAAAAGACTTTACTGTGTCAACATGAGTAAAAACAGTCATGTCTTCAGTTAAGTAGTTCACTCCATGCATTGTAATGGCGCTAGCTAGCAGGGAAACCTACTGAGACTGTGCTCTGTGTTTATAAACCTGCTGTTAATGTCAGGTTTACTTATTTATCTACAAATACGGCACACCTGTCCAGCTCTAGCAGCTATCGGAGGCCGGTACATCACCCTGCATCGCCCACATCACGCAGCGAACAGAGGCTAACACTTGTGTTAACGCTGGCTAATTTGAAAGCTAATGTTAGCCCGGGTAGCTAAACATGCTAGCTAAACTGGAGCTAACAGTTTCGACAAGAGGATGAGTGTTATTGTGGGAATCATATAACTCCTAAGAGTCAATCACAGAGGAATATACACACCATTTTGTCAGCTGTGTGTTTCCAGTCGGTCCAGTATAGTTACTTCGCCTCACGTTAAGAGGGAAAAGATGAACACTCGTGTTACAGGCGCCGGAGCCGCGGCGGAAGAGGAAGGTGACGCACTTCCGGTGAAAAACAACAAGATGGCGATAGCGCGCCCTCTAGCTGTGATCCTCCACGTACTTGAACAAGCACCACACTGTGTCCCTTCAGTTTTGTTTTACCTTAAAATATCACAAAGCCCAGTTACTGGTACATTCTTCCTCACTTTGTGACGTGGACTTCACTTATCAAAAAATAAGCTCTGTAAAATGTGTCCTGGCTTCATATGAGAGAAGTCTGCTAGCCACTAAGCTAATTTATACAATGTAAAATGCCATAGGCTTGTGCTAAAAACATTAGCATGTTGTATTTGTGGGGAAAATGTGTCCAGATAAAGACAAGTGTTTGTCTGTGAATGTTGCCAGTTATAGTGAAGCTGATTTGTGTACTTGTGTATGAAACTGTCTTTATTAAGCCACGTTTAATGTGTGTTTTGAATCAACTAAACTTTACAGCCCTTCACAGAAACTGCTGCTGCCAACTGGTGTAAATGCAGTGACACAGACGCACCACCGTAAAAGTATACATGCTCACAACAGTGAAGGCCACGTGCGTACGGTCTGCCGCACGAGTATAAATCCCCCTTAAGTTGGAGCGAGCATTACAGAGCTGAGTAATAATAAATTCCTTTGTTATGTAACGAACATTGCTGCAGGATCCTGCGTTTGACCTTATTCATACTGAAATGTGCACATTACACATTACACATTCTGTAAATAAGCCGACAGCTCAAATACACACTGTTACATCTTTTATTTAACAAGAAACAAAATATACAGGGCCAGGTAAAAGTACTGCAAAAGACAAAAAAAGGAAACATCTTTGGTTCCTTCTCATGGTCAGTGAACCTCCACATCCACCACTGGACCAGAGGTACGATGAATCTGTCCCGTGGGACAATGGAAGAAATCAGGTTTGCCGTTTCTATTTCAGCTGACAGTTGACACCTTGTTACCGATGCTACATATTGAGTAGTACATGAAGTCTGCGGAGAAACGGACATGTCTGGGAGTGAAAACTACAATTCAGAAGTCCAATAACATTTTCTCTCGTGTTCCCTCTCCCTTCTTCCCACTGGGCTCAGACACTGCACCTTTTATCAGCACCAGGGAGACGCACCATTTTCCCTTCAACGTCTAACAATCGAGAGGCAGTTAACGAGGTTCTACGCAAAAATAAAGTTCTGCTGTGAGATATGTTGTCTGTTTATACAATACATCCATGCAGGACAGTGGAGATAATGGATATACATTCGCAGCTAAGTGCTTGTCAGTTGAGACTGCCACAGAATAAAACCAAGAGGCAAGCGTTGCATAGAGGTCCTTTAACATTCTCTAGTTAAAACCTGATTACAAGCTACTGCAATTACCAGGGCTGGGAGGAGACAATCGTAGCCACGTAAACCACACACACACACACACACACACACACACACGTCATACACACCGATGAACAGAGTCAAACAAGCTTCAAGTGGTCGTCGTTACAAGGTTATAGCAGACTGAGAAACATGTAGAAATAATGTCGCTAACAACAACTGAACTCAGAGATTAGGAATGAAACGTTGGTCGTAGAAGTATCACCTTTATAGATTTCCTAAAATAATAAAAAATAAACATTTATTTTATAGTGGTGCTCTGTGAGATACATACATTTCAATATCAGAGACTATGCTGTCAACAATAAATACAGACTACATAATTTAAACGCTACAGAAACGAAGCGATGCAAACGAGAAAACAAAGAAACGTCTCCCTAGAATGGTCTACGAGCGAAGAACTGCAAACTCTGATGTGACGACAAATATCGTAGAGTGTTCTGAACATTTGAGCTGAGTAAAAAATAAAAAGAGAATGAGAAATTTTCCTTCAATAATTATGTAGATTTCTATATTATTTCTATGTTATTAAGAACTTGATTGGTTAAAGAAACGATCTGCTTCAAATCCCTGTTAAGACTTCACCTGACAGAAAATCATTAAATTACTCCAAGTGGCCTTTAGGACGTGGCAAGCTGTGAATCAAACTCCCTCCAACCAAATGATGATGGTTGGAACACACACACACACACACACACACACACACACACACACACACACACACACACACACACACACACACACAGAAACCCTCCGATGACCCCTCTTGTCAGATTGGCTTGTGTCATCCCGAGCAGCGCTGCTTCAAAAAGGGAATGTGTATCTAACAACACAGAGGCAGGCTGTGCATTTACACACACACACACTAACAACTAGACCAGTACAGATTGTTGAAAGCTAAAGGGACAGTTCACCCCAAAACCAAAACCACATATTTCCCCTCTTACCTGTAGTGCTGTTTATCAATCTAGACTGTGTTGGTGTAGATGTTCGCTTCTTTCTGTGCAGTGATACAGTTAGTCAGGTAGAAACTGACATTAAACTGCTGACAGCAACATCTGTGGATCATCTTAACCAGACAGCTCTACGGCCGATATCTCCAACACTCTGCAACTCACACCAAAACTACCTAGCCTGATAAACAGCACTACAGCTAAAAGGAAAAATATGTATTTTTGATTTAGGGTGAACTGTCCCTTTAAGGTTTCAGGCAGAATTTATACTTTGACATCAAATCAATGTTGAATCCTATAAGCCTGACGTGCACCTCCTCAGAAGTGTAGCTACACGTCACAGTGACGCAGACCTCCTGTCTGTCTCTGTAAGCTGAAACCATTTCCCTCAGTGGAAACAAAGCTTTTATTTACTTTAATTTCACAGATAAGAAACAATAAATTGTGAAGACAATAAAGCCTCCACAAAAACAGCATTTGAAGTCTCGTGTGTGATTTATCCTGGCTGAAATATGAGCAGAGGAAATCTCTGCTAGCTGCTAGGCTAATTTATACAATGTAAAATGCCATTGGCTTGTGCTAATAACGTTAGCATGTTGTATTTGTGGGGAAAATGTGTCCAGATAAAGACAAGTGTTTGTCTGTGAATGCTGCCAGTTATAGTGAAGCTGATTTGTGTTTGAAACTGTCTCTATTAAGCCATGTTTAATGTGTGTTTAATGTGTGTTCTGAATCAACTAAACTTTACAGCACTTCACAGAAACCCTGCCGCCAACTAGTGTTTTGGAGGTGTAACTGCAGAGTGACACAGACACAACACTGCGCACACAATGGCGTAGGCTTCAGCGTAGGCTTTGGCGTACAAGTATAAATCCCCCTCAAGGTGGAGCGAGCATTACAGAGCTGATTAACTGGTCACTTGTCTTTTTAATTCCTGCGTTATGTAGATCTCTCGAGTCTGATTTCTTTTGAGGCGTATTCCAGAGAGGCACAAGACCAAAAGTTATGTTTCTATTCAAACAGCAGCATGTGTAACATGTTTTTGGTGTGCCACAAAAATGGGTCATTTTACAACTAATAAATGAGCTCATTCATCAACTTGTAAAACAAACAGCACTCTGTGGAGCCAATAACGTTTCCTGTCGTCTGCCTGTGGAGATGAACCAGACTAATGAATCACGTAAATGCTTTAATCAAACTATTATCTTACTAAGGTTATTCACTGTAAGTAAGTTATTGTGTGCATGTAAATGTACTGACAGGTGAGGCACAATCTTCTCATCACCTTTATAAAGCCTGCAGAGCATGCTGGGAGGACACAAGTTACCCTTGCTATCTGATGAGCTTCATCCAGCAGAGGAGTAGTGGCTTGCAGGCTGGTGGCTTGTTGTTAGGTGGCTTGATGCTGGAGGGGAAAGACGAGACTGAGAGCAGCGTTGCTTCATTCCTGTGCAGCCACAGGCGGAGCCTTTGCTTCTTCTAGTAGGCTGTCTGTGTCCAGTTCTGGCTCACAGTGGCAGGACTGGGAGCAGGGGGTGGTGTCTGGGACAGGGTGGCTGCTGGGCTCCAGTAAAGAGTCTGTAGGTGGTGGAGACGGGGAGTCAGTCCCTGGGTCAGAGGTGGGGGCTCCTGCTGTGCCTCCATCCTGACCGCTGAGGTTCTGAACCTTCTTGTTGAGCTCGTTGCGTTCCACTTTTAGCGCCCGCCGCAGTTTCTCCAGCCGCTGGACTTTACCCTGGAGTGCCTCAAACTCACGGTCCCGCACAGATTTCTGTAGACGACACACACAAACGACGCACGTCAGCCTTTCTGCTTTTGTGTTAGTTACCTGCATTGACACAATCTGGGAGACAAACTGTGTGTAAATCTGTAACATGTAATATTTCAAATCATATTTCCATCCTATTTTAAGGCCAGCTCATTAAAATAATTTGCTACTTCACTGTACCAGTGGACATTTGAGCCAAATTAAAAGAAATTCTCTTAAGACCTTTTTGAGATATTGCACAGACACAGTGACCTTTGACCACCAAATCTAATCAGTTCATTGTTGAGTCCAAGTGGACATTTGTACCACATTTAAGGAGAGTCCCTTAAGGCGTTCTTGAGATATTGTGCTCACAAGGATGGGACAGACAGATCTTCAGTCATCACGGATGATTTCCTGCTGGTAAAGACGGCCCGTGACATCCCTGATGCTTACAGACCAGAGCCAAAGCGCCCCAAGATGCACAAACCCAACAGTTTTATTCAGCATGACGCATTTTTGGTCAGGGCATGAACATAAAAACAAAGCGCAGCTTTACCTCCTCTGCCATCTCCAGGAGCGCCTTGTTGCTGCTCTCCCACCTGGACCGATACATGGCTGTCTCCTTCTCCAGCTTCTTGATCTTCTTGGTCATCTGTAGCGCAAAGGAAACAAAACTGCTGAATCCCACTAACGACAAAAACAATTCTGTCCGTCCTCCACCTCCACAGTAACACAGACGCCTCACCTTCTCCATCTCCTGCTTGAATGTAGTGAAGACTTCGTTGCTTTTGGACAAAGTGGTCTGAAACTCTTCGAACTTCTCTGTGTAAAGTGACAGCTGGAGAACAACACAACAGGTTGGATCATATTAGGGTGCAAACATTTCAACAGTCGGGCTGTAAAGGTGAAGAGTAAAGCCTGATGGGAAACCTGCTGCTTGAGGTGAACTTCCTGCTGCTTCATCAGCTCACACATCCTCTGAGACTCCACTGCTTCTTTCAGCAGCTGAGAAGACAAGCGAAAAACACAAATAACTGTAACACTGATGTTTAAAAACAGGACCAAACACACTGCCTTTTGTTTTGCTGTTCACGTAAATGTGTTTGTGCCGGTTAAATGGATAATTACAAATTCTTTCTCTCTGTCGTGTCTCTCCTCCGACTCCTTCAGCAGCTCCTGAGCCTGGTGCAGCTTGGCGTCCACCAGCTGCTGCTGCAGGTCTTTGTGCTTCACCACTTTGTCTATGTGCTGGTGGAGGTTCACAAGGTCAGAGGGAGAGAAAGCCTCGTCACACATCCAGTAAAACTGAGTTATTCAAACTAACATGCTGCACTTCAAAGATGCAGTTGTGGAGCAAAGTGCGCACACACACACACACACCTCTTCTCGTAGTTTGTATTGCTCGTAGAGCTTCTTCAGCTTCTCAGCCAGCTCCGTGTTCTCCTGTCGGAGACTGGCGTTCCTCTCGTTGTGCTGCTCCATCTGAGCCTGGATGTCGTTCAGCGTCACCTGGAAATGGGAGGTCACTTCCTTCCTTTTCTCCTCCTCCAAACGCGTTCGTTGCATCCCCTCCTCCTGCAGACGGACAGAAGTGGAAGATGTGTCATGTGTGGAGAGGGAACGATCATGTTGTGCTGCCTGCCTCCACCGTGGATTTCACTCCTCATGTGATGCACCTCCACTAACTACAGTTTGGTAAACATCTGTCCAACACCAATTTACGTGAAAAACTTGGAGCAGATGCATGAACATATGCTGAGTTAGAACACCACATTTGAATAAACTTACAAATATAAAGAAGCTGGATCTTAGAGGGACTGTGGTTGCTGAAGTCATTTACTGGATCAATACATGAGTACAGAGTCTATACTCTTCATATCAGAGCTGTTTTCGTACCTTGAGTGAGCGGTTGTGTCTCTGCAGCTCCCTGCAGAGACTCTCCAGCTTGCTGCGAGCCAGGATGGCCTTGCTGTGTTCGTTCCTCAGGTTGTCTTTCTCCTGAACCAGCTGGTTCTGCTTCTTCTGCAGCACTCGCATCTGCTTCTGGGTGTTACGGTGCTCCTCCAGCTGTCACAAAAATGAAAACGCGTTTTGAGGTGTTACACCGTCAAAGATTAGACTTATGTCAGCAGCTGTTATTGGCCTCTCTTTTTGTTTCTAAACAGTGTTGCTGTCTGATGATGGTTTAAATGTACTGATCTGTTTGGGGTCATAAAAACTTCATTAATATTACAACAATACTAATATTATCTGTAGTAAACTCTGCTCTGTTTCGAATAGGCTGTTCAAAAATGTAGTGTAGTGTGAAAAATTAGCCTTTCATTACACCCCATTACATCCATCCTGCCATGTGTAGGGCTGCCCCCCGACTTAACAGTTTTCCTAGTGGACCAACAGTCCTCATCAGGGTCCATCAGTGGACTAGTGTCCCTCATGTTTGTGATATGAATGTAATGATGAAATGATATATTTTGGTGGTTTGAGTTGAAGGTGTGAGAAAGAATAGTCTCAGTAACATTGTTAACACTGTGCTACATTACAGAGAAATACAAACCGTACTAATGAACCTTCATTAATATAGGCCTATATTTTATCTCCAAGTGCACGTCACACACTGAGCGAGCCGCCTGTTAATGACGCTGTGGGCTAATGGGCATGTAGCTACTTCCATGTTTCACATGATACATCATGTTTGTAGTGGACCAATGAAGATGAGTTTACATATCACCTTGGGTTGGTCCTTCACCTTCTCAAAATGATCCCACACTTTGGATTTCCTGCCCCACATGTTATTAACTAGCCTGTGGAATAACCACAGGTACCAGCCCTGGAGATTAACCTGACTCCTGTCTGACTGCTGAGCGTGGACACTTCCTGTGTCTGTCCTTTCAAAGTAAAGTCACACATGGTCCAGTCATATAGGTTTGGATTTATTTTGACAAGGTGCAGCTCGTGTTTCTTTTTCTGCGACTAAGCGACCAATGAAATCTTGCCGAATAATGACCGTTCTGGTCGTCTAACATTTGGTCGACTATCAGGGGGCGGCCTTTCTGCTGTCTGAATAATATTTTGGAGGCTTTCCATCTTCCTTCAGCCGATGACAACACTGCAGTGCCACCTTCATCTTCTTCATCTATCAGCTCTGACACGATGCCAAATCACACATCAGCTTTCTCACACTCACATACATCCAAACAGATGCTCTGCCATTCAAATGTACACAAACACAAACACACACACACACACACACACACACACACACACACACACACACACACACACAGTCGACATAAGCTTTCCGACAACAGATCGTTTGAGGCCACCTGGCATTGATTGAGATCACAGGACAGAGATCTGCACTGCACCACTCTGTGTCTGTTTGACAAAGATCACTGCATCTCCTGAAAGACACTCCTCTGTGTCCACACAGAGCTCAGCTGACGAGCCCAGGAAAACATTCCTTATTGTTTTATTGCCCCACTACGATGCATCATATTTTTCTGAGCCGTTTCCAGACAATGTTGATTAGCCACACTGTTTTACAAATATTTCTTCAAAATTAACTTTTGTGCTCAAAGTTAAAAAATAAAGGTTGTTACGAAAACGGGAAGATGAGGTATGACCAGTGCTTTTCAAACTGTTTGTGCCCGAGACACACCAAACATCCATATCACTGTGTTTAAAAAGGAATCCACTCACCAGTTCAGCGTACTTCTTACAGAGGCCTGCGAGCTTTTCCTCTGGGGTGCTCAGTGTGTTCAGAGTCTGCATAAGGAGAGTGATCTCTTTACCTGCATGAACAGAGACAGGACAGAATGATCGAAAACAAAACTAGCCTTGAAATTGTTTTTAATACTTTTCAGGTTAGGTTTTGCATCTATAGAAAGCACCACACCACCACACAGTCTGAAGTACGTTACTCCTCACCCAGACCCTTCACTTTCTTCTTCTCCTGAGTCTTCTTCTGCTCCTTCTCCCCGCCGTTGCCGGCTCCGTTGACTTTGCCCTCTGGCTTGTCGTCTTCCCTCTCATTGGTCAGCCCGTTGAGCTCTGGGCTGTGTGACTGGCCGTTGGGCACCGTGCTGGCGTCGTCTGACATGCTCTCCCGACAGTAGGTGCTGAGGATGTCCTCCAGCTGCCGACTCAGCTCCTCGGCCATGTCACATGGAAGTGCTCCCTCTGCAGCTAGACACAGACGAGGGAAGAACATGATTAAAATAAACTGTTTCTGACTTCTTGTTGGACTCTAGAGAAAGATGTGAAACCACACTGACAAGAAGACAACAAAGTCCGCTCCCTACTGAGCGTGTTATAAATGGCTCTCATGTTACAGAGGCAGTCAATAATTCAGCCTTTACCTTCACTTCCTGCCTCGTCACCTTGTGGAGTTGTGTCTGTCTGTGGTGTCTGTGGCTCAGACTCTGCAGGGCTGTTGCTGTCCAAGCTGTCTTTTGCAGCTGCGGGTGACTCCATCCCTCCTGCTGTAGGTGGAGCGTCCTCACCGCCCTGGGTGGCAGACTCTTCTGTGTCTTGTTTTATCATCTCTGGTATCTGCACAAGCAGAAAAACCTGCGATAGTTAACAGGCTCGAGGGCAATGAGACACAACATGGTACAATTTTAACACAACACAGCAGCAGCACTTGTTTACACTTGAAACACCACAAACATGTTTGTCTTCTTTTCCACTAGGCCTAACACTGGCTCAGCTGCTAACCCCCAGACTTACAATTAAACAGATAGACAGATAGACGGATAGATAGTGCAGGTATTACTATGTAAAGTGATGAAATTAAAGTGTAAGAACAGTGCAGACGTAGTGAATACTCTGCGATGGGTGATATGAATGCAAATGAAGATTAATATTCAATAACAGTAGGATCTGTTGTACATGAATGCATCTGCACATTGTTTACACGTGTTAGATGCTGCATATCATAGCACACTGAGATTTGTTACAAACTGTAAAGACCTAACTCGTCACTGTACGCTTTATTCCAGGGCTGGTCGGCCATCTTTGACCTTCTGGAGGCTCAGTCATGAAGCCAAACTGGATAAACTCCCTTCGTACATTTGTACAGAGATCTGACTGTAGCCACAGTCTGAGATCTCAACATTTAGATTTGTCTGTTCCTAGAGTGCTGACCGAGCTGGGAATAAACTCTTTTTAAAGCTCTCATATGTACAAGGATGAATGAGTCGGTTGGGTATTGTCATTGTGAACAGGTGTTGAAATATTTCTACGTTACTGTAGATGTTTTACAATTTTTATTGTGCGGTTGTTTGGCTGTAACCTTCTGTGTGCTGCTGTCTTGGCCTGAGGCCTGTACTATGAAGCAGGATTTGGAGTTAGCGAGGTAACTTCAGGGTTAACTCTGGGTTTTCAGTGCTACGGAGCTGGTTCTCTTTTTACTGGGATAAATCACCATGGTAACTAATGCTGAACAGCTAACCTGGTCACAGCCTGTCAACACCCCGACCTCTGACCAATCAGATCACTGAAGACAAAAGTCCAGAGTCTCAGGTAAAACAGAGGAGTCTATATGTTGTTATAGGTCAGTAGAGTCATCTCATTGTTTCCACTGGTTTTAAAACAGAGCTTCTAACAAACACAGAGATCGTTTACACACTAAACACATGATTTTAACTGATGCAAAGTTTATTTTAGTGGCAGTGACAGTGTTGATATTTGACACTGTGATTCATCACTGCAGCTCAAAATAACATGAGACACCTGTGTGATGAGAACTAGGATAAAACAGATCATGTTTTATTAGTCAAATAATCCACACACTGTTAATCAGCTCCTGTTATTATGAATGACACGTTTCAGTCAGACAGACCTCATCAGTCATTCACTACTTTTCCAGCCTTTACTTCAGCAGCAGAAACAGTCTGCTGTCACTTTAAAGTCTTTATGTGACATATTCAGAGGAGTTTCATAAAATACTAGTGTCACATACAGCTCAGTGATACCTGCACGTGATTTGAGTCTCAGATGACGGTGATCTTTTAGATAGTGTCAGTGTTTCTAGGTTTTCCGTTTTAAGATTACAGAGTATCGTTTCCATCCCACACCACTGACATTTCACTGTCTCACAGTCACAGACACTTTCAGTACCGTTTCATCTCATATGATATGAAGCAGCCTCCTTCATTCATGGCTCTGATGATGTCACTGTAATTAACACCCCGCCTCTTCCACATGAACGCGCTCGTGACTGGATATGAAAACCCAGAGTTGACTGAACTAGTTGATAACCAGCTTTGTAGTACCGGTTATCAGACAGACAATGTGACGGGTTAGTCAAACCAGATAGTGTGAAGATATCCTGGGTAAGTTGAACTGGCTCCGTAGTACAGGCCTCTGGTCTCCCTTGTAAAGGAGACTGTTGATCTCAACAGGACTTACCTGCTTAAATGTGGTTAAATAAAAATAAAATAAATACATATGTACAGATATGCAGACACAGATTGATTTCTTCTTTTCGTTGAAGATGCTTCAAAATAAAAAGTACATATTGTATTAAATAAGTAACAAGGAATGCTGGTAAATACAAAACGTAAAAAGCACTGAAGGTTAAATATGAATTGCCAACAGAGGGTGAATATCTACAGAAAGACTAATGCAAATAGGGTGTAAATATCTAAAGAAAATGTAAATACAAATTGAGCAACGTAAAGGCAGACGGAGCACCACAGACAAAGTAAATATAACCACTGCTTTATGAGTATTGGTCAAAGCTAGACTGAAGCCTGGAAGCTAATAAGTCATAAAATATCTTGACTCTGATGTGTGTGTCACGCAGGTTGATGTTTTATAAAGAAACTTTAACCCGCCTGAATTATAGCTGTAGCTGAATTCTGTCATTTAGTTCAGTTAAGCTAACTTAAAAGTATTAACAACCTACGTTAACACTAGTTTTAGCTTGGCATGTGCACTTACAGATATCGCTACATTTCCCTGTCCTCACTAGCTTTCGTTTTCCCACTCGCTATCGAGCCTTCTCATAACGTTAGCTAGCACCTGCTAACGCTCGCTAGCCGCCAGATGCGGCTAAATTAGCTTGCACGACTAACAGTTAGCCTCGGCTGGTTCATGTACACAGGACACAAACATGTTAAAAACACAGACAGACCACACATGGACTTATCTCTGCATCATATCCCGCCTTCTAACATGTTAGGGAAGTGTTTACCTTCAGAGTCGAGGAGGAAATATGTAATGTGTCTGTGAACTGCAGGTTTCCTCAACAGCGTGAGCAAGAAAAAAAGACTTCCGGTCATAACTTTGGATTCTTCTTCTTCGCTGTGGTTTTTAATGGCGGTTTACATCCTGGCGGAAAGCTCTGCTGCCACCTACAGGCAAACAGCCCGTGTGGCTCAGTTTATGTCAGCATTAACTTCAGTATTTACGTTTTATAATCTACAAAAAGACTGTTTTTGGTTCAATAAATCACATTAATGGCTTTCAGACAATCTACAGAAAATATAATTTTAGATATTAACGTTTAAGCAATTTAATATCAAGGTTTCAAGGTTATTTATTGTCATATGAACAATTACAAGGGCAGGCGTTGCCATTGAAAAAATGGGGTCACAAACTCCCACAAAGCCCCAACAATGCAATTTAAGTATGAAGTAACAACAACAATAATAATAATACTAATAATAATAGGGAAAAATAATAATAACGATAATAGTCCCCTTGCATGCATGTATAGGTCCTGTGTGTGTATTTCGGGCCTGTGTGTATATGACAACAGAGTGAAAACAAATTGAATTTTATTGTGTTAATAAAGTTAAGCTTCTTCTTCTATTATCTCCCTCTCACTAGCGCACACATTAGTGCTTTGCCTTTTCCAGCCTCTGGTAGGATTTCTTGATGTCGGCCACATGCTGCAGGTCTCGGGAGGACAGGGCTTGTCCTTCCATGATGGTTTGTCCTCCTCTTCTGCTGCCTGAGGTATTCACTCAGCAGCTCATCTTTGGGGGCCATCTTCCTGATGTATTCCTGGATCTCGGTTGATTCGTTCTGGACAGTGGTTCTGATGTTCACCAGTCCTCGGCCCCCCTCGTTCCTCTTAGTGTACAGTCTCAGGGTGCTGGCCTTGGGATGAAACCCTCCATGCATCGTGATAGGTTTCCTTGTCTTGATATCAGTGGCCTCTAGCTCCTCCTTTGACCTGCTTATTATACCGGTGGGGTATCAGATGACTGGCAGGGCGTACGTGTTGATGGCTCGGACCTTGATCTTTCTGATGTGTTTATCGCTATTAGCCGAAATCAGAGCGCACAGAAGAAGAAGTCTTTCCTTGGATACCCGTTGGCAACAGCAGGTCAGCGCTAGGTAACTGTTTAGAGGAGCCCATGGCTGCTGATTGTTGGGACAAGGTTTCAGGAGTCAGAGTATTTACCCATCCATCCATCCATGTTCATCCGCCTTTCCGGGGCCTCAAGGTGTTCCCAGGCCAGATGAGATATGAAATCCCTCCAGTGTGTTCTGGGTCTGCCCCGGGGCCTCCTACTAGTGGGACGTGCCCAGAACACCTCTAACAGGAAGCGCCCAGGGGGATCCTGATCAGATGTTGAACCACCTCAACTGATCCGTTTGGACATAAAGCAGCAGCAGCTCTACTCTGAGCTCCCTCCAGGTATCTGAGCTCCTCCCCCTATCTCTAAGGCTGAGCCCAGACACCCTACAGAGGAAACTCATTTTGGCCACTTATATCTGTGATCTCATTCTTTCTACACAGAGCTCATGACCATAGGTGAGGGTTGGGATGGAGATGGACCAGTTAATCGAAAGCTTCGCCTTCTGGCTCAGCTCCCTCTTCACCACGATGGTCCGGCGCAGTGCCTGCATCACTGCACCAAACTGCCGATCCATCTCATGCTCCATTCTACCCTCACTCCTTAACAAGATGAATATCGTAATCTAATCACGAAATGTTTAAAAGCATGTTTCATCTTTAACATCATGCCTTTTGGAGATCAGTTTATTTCCTGCTCACAGTAAAAGAATTTGAGGGGCACCAAACCTTTGCTTGCGTCTGTAACATTACTTCATGTATCGTGCATATAAGGGAAGAAGAAACATCGGCATTAAAGGGTTGCAACATAACTTTATTTGTTTGGTACAGTATTTTCACTGAACAATTTTAAATTCAATATATTTTCCTTTACATTTTTTAATATTGTTGCTGTTTCCTGTATGTAATCTTTTTATTTTCATGTTCATGTTTGTGTGTCATGTTCAGTTGAAGTGTATATAAGTTTCTCGTCACTCATTCATACCGTCGGTAAAGTCAAGTCAAGTCACAGTTTAAGATGGGTAATTTTGAGCAAATGAAAAATCATAAACAAGAATAGAGAAAATAAATACATGTAAAAGAAATGAGAGGACCAGAGCAGAGAATACATCAGGACTGGTCAGTGATGGCATATGAAAAGTATCTTTACAAACATGTAGCATTGTAAACATTTGTAGCGTTAGACAACATTACTTGACCAAGCCAAGCATGGCTTTAGATTCTGATATAGACATGAACAGCTTCTAGGACGGAAGACAAGTCAGATTTGAGATATTTAGTGATGTCTGTTCATTCCCCTAAAGATAACAAGGTTCCTGATCATGCAGCCTGACTAGGACAAACTTTTACTCTAAACACAGTTATCCAAAAATATAGCCCAGAATATCCTGATCAGGAAAAAGATCAAGAAAAGCAGAAAAGGCTTGTATCCTCACCTCCTATTTTATTTTCTTTTTTTTCCTGTGACATGTTCTAATGAGGCTTTTTATCCACTTCTCAGAAGTGATTAGAATTGCATCTGAATCCCTGTCAATGTATCAGAACATACATATAGTTTAACTTATAATACTTTAATGTAAATCACTGCACAATTTCTGAATCCCAGATTTATCTTAGAAAAATGTCAAGTAGTCGCCTCTGTTAGCTCCACCCAGTGGAAGGAGTGTCACCTTTGAGAGCACGTTGAAGGTGGATCTTTGCCTCTGGGGTGCCTGATTTGGGACAATATTTATTGCAGTCTTCAGAATTATTTTGCAGATTTTTTTCTAACTCCCTAAACAGTACTTGAACTTGAGAGAAAGGAAATAATAAAACTGAGAAGAGAGGGACTGAGCTATTGCAGCTTCTAATGAAAAGAAGCAAGTTTTAAATGGCCTGAAGCAACCTCTCAGTCACTGACTGGGTCAAGCCAATCACATAAATCGAATATTGAAAACAAGACATCAAGTAAATCATTTCAACCAGCCTTCAGGATGACAAAACTTTGGTAAACTATGACAGGAAGGTTAGTACCTGCAATTGTCTGCTATGATAGTCGCTTCAGTTTCCACAGTTTGCATCATGTGCCACATGTACAGTATTTCTATCAGCGCAGAGTTTCCTTTTTGCACAGAGAGGGGCTGGCTGCGGGCCGGGACCTCCGCAAAATGCTAAATATTATACTCTACTGTCCACTGCATGAAATACTCGGATTCCAAAACATCTGCAGCGTAGCTATGCACAGTGAAAACCATTAAAAGACTGTAATAGTGGGGATCATCACACCAATTGACAAGTGGCTGGAAAGACCAGTTTTATGCAGTTACTCAAGTAATACCCCCCCACCCAGACAATTACACTGCCTTAATTCAATTTCCATGGAGTTAGATTCGTCTCAAAATTATTTGTGTGAACATGTCGACAGTCTTTGTGTTAATGAGTAACCTGAAATAAAAAAAACACCTTCCACAAATACAAAAAAATGTGTGAACTTAAAATATATTTTGCAAATTATACAAATTTTAAAAAATCACATTAAATATTAATTTATATATGTTTTTAAATTTGATTAATTTACAAATAAATGAAAAGCATTTGTAACTTTTAAACAGATGTTTGTGAATCCAGTTTATATTTGTAAAAATGCAGATTTGTGTTCTTTATGCACACAGATCCATTTTAGATTTGCAAAATATTTCTTTTTAGTGTACAATATTTTTTTGTAGAGGTTTTATATTTACAGATTTACACACGGATTGTAGGTTTTCTCACACAAATAATATTCACACAAATCTATCTCCTTATTTGCATTTACAACTTTTTTTGTATCTGTAGTTGTTTCATATTTACAGACTGCACATTAACACACAGGTTATCGATCAGTTT
This sequence comes from Cephalopholis sonnerati, assembly GCA_019142605.1. NCBI lineage: Eukaryota > Metazoa > Chordata > Actinopteri > Perciformes > Serranidae > Cephalopholis > Cephalopholis sonnerati. The sequence continues at coordinate 38,950,900 of JAGQAX010000014.1, read as the reverse complement.
GCACAAATAATATTGAGACAAATTGATCTCCATAAATTCCTTATTTAGGTGCCCACAGTAAAGTATGCCACTTTTCCAAAGAAACAATGGCAAATAATGTAACTTTAAAGATAAGGAAAATAGAGCAGCAATGTTCTGCACAAAACGTGTGCACATTCAAGTAAATAAAAGATATAAAGAAAAAAATAATCTATAAGTCAAAGACAGATACATAAGAACCTCCAGTCTTTGTTGGTCGGATTGGCACTTTTGTGAATAGGAGTGCATTTCTTTTTTTTTTTTCTTTCAGAAATATAAATATTTTCCTGGTTGATGCACTGATTTTTTTTCCAACATTGCAATTCTGGCATTATTCGCAGGCCACGCACAGAATTGGCCATGAAATCGAAGACTTCAGTTATAAACGCTGCTCTACACATCTGTCGTGTAGAGGCAAGTTCTTGATGCTCAATTAACTCGTGATTTGAACTCTTGTGTCGACCGGGAGCGCACGTGTTCTGTGGATAACATCTCAGACTCACCAGAGCCTCGCTGACGTACGAATTAATGCTTAAACTGCTGCCTGTGACGGCGGCTCGTCGCGCTGTAATGATCTACGCTGTCCAAGGAGGCTTTATGTAAAGAATGAGACACCAAAGCCTGTCCATCCAAAAAGATGTCCTGTCGTTTAAAAATAAACTGATTTTTTGTAACTAAAAAACCCTCCTTGATCATCTGTCATATGTTTGTTGACAGTAACATAATTCTGGTCCAGTCGTCCACAGAACATGCGCTCCCAGACTCGGATAGGGACAGAGTCATAGAGTCAATCAACCTCTTCCTCACACAGTGCCCGTCAGTCAAACATCACACGACCACAGTTCTGCTCCATCCACAAAGCCTAAACCCTGACCCGAGGTCAGCGTCTGTCACAGTCAGAGCCGATCCACGGTCGGGGTTTACGGGGGCTGTATTAAACCATCATAAGTCACGTGGCTAGAAACAACAAAAAAGTTTCCATGAGATCCACAGCGCGTGTGCGACGAATCCCTCCTGAATTCGAGGAGTCTCTCTTTTTTTTCATTGTCTCAATTAAAACAGAAAATCTTCATTAAAACAAAACCGAGGGCGACTTTTTCATAAATAAAGTAAATATAATAAGTGCTCCGAAAAAAACAAACAAACAAAAAAAAAAACAACCAAAAACGGCTATTTCCACACTTAAGAGAAAAACTAAACTTAAAGGTACACTCTGCAGGAAGTGTCGGTTACTGTCAGTGAACAGTATCACCAGCCAAAGTGAAGGCGGGGACGTTTACAAGCTCGCTAATATTCCACTATTATTCTGAATTTGATGCGGTCATGTAAGCAGCAAATTCAGTTTACAATTTTTCCGAATGTTGCGTGTTCAGATTAAGACGTGGGATATGCCGGTGTGTGTGTGTGTATGCGTCTCAGTCGGGGGTTTCACAGCAGTTTGCGACACACAGCCACTGGCCTGCTGGCGTAGAGATGCGTGCCCAAAAGAGACATTTCAAACACACCTTCTTTTAAACATCGTGAAAGACTTTATCAACAGGGTTTTGGATATACGCGTATTGTATTACCAAGCTTTTCAATGAGGTGGCGAAAGGAATGAAAGAGGGAGGCTGAGGTCAAAAAGAAATCCTATTTTGATGCAGAGAAACAAAATGACTTCAGTGGATCCACTATTCTATCTCATGACGTGATACACGACATGTTAGGGGACATTATTCGGAGCATGCAGGGCTGCATGTAAAACAGGAATATTCATTTTCATTTGCTGTGTAAACAGCTTCGTAGGAATATTGTCTTTTTGGGGAAAAGAGCAAAAACCGGACTATTTTGTGCACGTAAACGTTCTCTGTTAAAGCCAACCTCAGATTCACTTTCATTTTGGAATGAGATTTTTCTCCTTGGTGTCTCACCTCGCTTTATTTGTGTGTTTTTTTTTTAAGCGATTACTGTAGCTTCCTCTTGGATGCGTGCTGCTTAAAGTCTGGCTGCCACCTTTTTAAAAGTCCTGACCTCAACTGGACGCGGTGCACAGGTACGTCCTGACCACAGCAAACACACACAGAGGGCGGAGTCTCTGCAGATAAACCAGCACTACACGCTGACAGTGGGTCATGAGTGTATGTCAGTTAATTTTCTTTAAAGCACATTTCCTGCATCGTATACCTTTAAAAATAAAATAAAAGAAAAACTACTTTTTCCACTCCAAAGGCTACGGAAACTATTTTTACTTGCTACTAGCCACTCATCTGTGAGAGGTGTGTGTACAGGTGTGTCTGCTGGTGTTGTATGCAAGTGTGCATGAAGTGTGCGCAAATATATAGATATATATTTATATATATATATAATGCAAATACATCAAAATTCAAATACATATTCATATTTGAATTTTTGGTTGCAGTTAGGCTCGTCACTTGTCAGAGAGAGAGAGAGAGAGAGAGACGTATCCCCAGCCAAACTCTGGTTGGTTGTTTCCTTGCCAGGCAGAGGAGAGGCTATTTACATCAATACCTATACATATCACAATGGACCCATGCAAAATCATTAACAGCCGTCATTCCCATTCCTCAAAAAGATAGTGATAAAGAATGCCTTAGGTTATATATCAGCTCTACCACTATACACAACACCACCACCGTCACTACACTATCACTGTTAACACCATCAAACCATTTCAGCTGTGGCCCAGCTCCTGCTTTTTAACTGTAACAAGAAACGCTGAGCGGTGTGTAGCAATGTCTCGCAGTATTTTTCACGCCGTTCTCTATCTCTCTGTGCCAACTGTCTGCGTTTGGCCAGGGATACTCAGTGACTGTACGCAGGGTAATATAACACCATGCAAAAAACCTACCACATACAGCTGGGGAGGGAGCACAGGGCCTTGCCAACCAGCAGCAACCACACAATCAAATCATATTTCATCCTAATTTAAACATCTGTAGTCTCTTGAGTTCATTTAAATATAAAAATACGGGTGGTTTGCTGCTGCTGCTGCCGCCGGCACCTTCCCCCCCTAAATCCCCAGCTCACCTTCTTTAATAGTTAGATCACTTCATAATTCAAATGTATTGTTATTAATAACACAGCACACGACGAACATTGGATCTCTAACTATACCACCCTCCAAAACTGGATTTTTTTTCTAGATCTTTAAACATATCCTCTAAAAAAAACCCAAACCCTTTTCCACTACCCATCCAGAGCCCTTCCTAAATTCAGATAAATGTTTACACGTCTTCCTGCCTCAACCCTCCCCCCGGAAAAAAAAAAACAAAAATTAATAAAGGGGAGAAAAATAAAAATCACACTTCTTAGCTTGGGCGTCAGACTGAGGGCAGGAGAGCCCTCGATTTTGGGTGGACATGTATTTCGAGGGATCAGCCCTAAGCCTAATGAGGGAGCAAATCTAGTGTGTAGAAAAAGAAAGAAACACAAGCACTAAAAAGGTGCAGATAAATAAGAGTTGGGGGAAAATAATTAATTAAAAAAAACAAAAAGGGATCGTGATACTAGATTTTATTCAGACATCGAGAGCCCGGTGTATTCCACCTCGTGCACCCCAGTCTGTGGACTTTGCATTGGGACGCATGGGTGCTCTGAAAATAGGAATGTCCCATTGAAAAAAAATGAACGTGTGTATAAAGATATTAACCAACAAACCATCGTTACTGCCAATGAGAGCCATCACATGGCAGCAGGATGTCTTTGTGTGCGTTTGAAGCAAGAGCAGACTCACACTTTGGGCTACGAGGCGATCGCTTCCTCTTCTGAGTGTGTGTAATGGAGTTTGTGTGGCGCTCTCCTCTAGGCCAGGTAACACGTGAGTCTGCCCTGCACGAAGCCAGTCCACGGGTTGAGGAGGATGAAGAAAGGGGGGGCATTTTGTTTTAGCTTTCCTCCAAAGGGTGGGTGTGTCTGTGTGTGTTTGTGGTGATGGTAGAGGGGGTAGTGGTAGCTCAGGGAAGAGGGCATGGAGGTTTGACTCAGGCATCTAGGGGTCCTCCATGAGATGAGGAGGTATGGAGGGGGTAAATGGTGTATTTTAGAGGAGAGGGGTGCAGGCTTATAGCTGGAAGCCCTCCATGGGGGCCTCCTGCTGGGGGAAAAGGAACTGCTGGTTGGCCTGGTCCACTTGAGGGGCTAGACTGCTGTCCTCGTCCTCCACCCCAAAGTAGTGCTCGATTAGATCAAAGGCCTTCTGGTAGATCTCCTGGTTGTCGTGGCTCTGGAGGAACTCGATCTTGTCCAGACCTGGAAAGACGAGTCATGTTAGATCAGTGCGCTGTTGATAAACTATCAGAAGTTTGCTGTTGCTCGGTCAGATTCTTAGACTAATTTACTTGTTTGGTCAAATATTTCCTGATCGAAATCTGAGATAAAAAGAGATTTAACACGTTTGCATTCCCCACATCAAGATATGTAAAAGGTTTTGTTTTTTGTACTGATGCCAAAACTCAAATATCAGAAGTTTTCAAATCATAGCCAGCCCTTGGGAATTCATGACTGCTGCATTTCAGTAGTAAATGACTACTCCCAAAAAGTAGTCGATTAGTTAATAAGTGGGGGATATATCTTTTCTTTTTACCCAATAAAAACGATCAGTCTTTAACCAATCTTGGCAGGACCTGCCTGAAGGTAGGTGAAATATCAGGGTGTTAAATTTGCCTTTTGAGGCTGTTTCCAAATGAGCCGTGATCTGACTGGACAAAAGCCCCAGCAGGTTTGTTTGAGCTGGAGATTCTCAACACCACTGCTGTCTTTCATCTCGAAATATCTCACTGGTAGAAAAGATTTACGCACACTTACATCTCTGCAGTGTTGAGCTTTCGGTCTATTTGACCTGCATCAGAGCATACACGGTCTCATAGAAAGCTCAACAATAAACTGAAACACTGCACAGATGTACAAGTGTGGAAATCTCTTCTACCAGTCTAGATGTATTAGCGCCGTTTCCACTGAGCAGTACGGTTCAGTTCATTTTATTTTTTCAGTTTCCACAGGGAAAAGTTGTGGATGGTACCAATAGAAGTGTTCCTTAGCGTCCCCATGTTTGGTCCCCCCTCTGTTGGGGTACCTAGCACACAGATCTGGTACTAAAAGGTGGAGCTGTGAACACTGCAGTCTGATTGGTCAGTAGAGGACGGTCACTCTGCTCAGGGCTGAAAAAAAATCACTTCATTCACTGGGCCGACTGCCGGCAACTTTCAAGGTAAAATAAGTGGCTGACTTCAGGTTCAGCCCTCCGCTAACTTGAATGGGGATAAAGTGATTTAATCTTGCGTCTCTTCTAAACTTTCTCAAGGTTACTGAACTGAATGGATCCAATTCTGATAATGAAATGAGTTATTTTGCAGGGGTTATGAGTGATGATTAAAAAATGTATCAACTGATCTCTAGATGCGTCTCTTTCATGGTTTAAGTCTGTAAGCGTTTTTGGGCCCAATGGCATCACGTGACAGCGTCAGAAGTTGTAGCTACAGGGTTTCGCCACCTCATCAAATTGGTTTCAAAGCCCAACGCCCTTTCTGGAGGCTTGACCTCAACTCACACGTCCCAACAACAACTACTCCCACTGCCCCAAGCTGCTGTAGGTACATTGCCACTGCTTTATTATTGCACTGTGCTAAAGCTACAGATGAACGATTAGCCTATGCACAGTATCAACTTTTGGTTTTGATACTTGACTATTCGACTATTATTTCACATCTGTCACTGGTAATGTGTTTGTGTGGACACCATGTACAGTACCATAGGCTTCTTCAATGAGGCTGCAGTACGGGTTGACTCCAGTGCCGTTGTTCTCCTGCTTGGCCTCCTGCTCGCCCAGCCTCAGGATGTTCTCCAGCCCATTAAGCGCTACCTGAACGATCTTCGAGTCCATCACGGTCAGCAGATCGCACAGGGGCTTGATGCAGCCCAGGTTCACCAGATATCTACACACAGACACACACACGCAGACATTTTCACATTTTGTGATTGTTTATGTTTCATTTCAATGTCACGAGTCGATTAACAAAACAGTGCCCTTTGTCCAGATCACAGATAAACGCCGCAAACAAAAAGACGCTTTTTATAACTCCAGCACGTGCTTGAGAATCATCATGTTTTTAAGTTTTCTTTTACTGGTAGTCATCTATACATCTACTCTATTAATATTATATTAACATTAACATTATATTTTTTGACAATGCTAAGGCTCAGCATGTTCAGTTCAAAGATTTGTTGGAGGGGCTCATATTTTATTTTAGTATACAGATTTAATTAGATATAAGTTTGTTTGCTTTAATGTATCCAAACACATTTGGTAAAAATATCTGTGTAGATATGATCCATCATACAGGTTATGCTGGTATTTACGTTCACACAACAGTTTCTGTGTACTTTGAATAGTGTGTGGAAGCGAACTATACTGAGATTATGTTTATATTTATTTTATGTGTGTGTTAGAATAAGGCACAAGTTATTTACAAAAGGTATGGTGTCATAAGGCAGTTCAGTGTGCACAACAGTGGGTGATTGTGGACAATGTTGTGCGTAAAGGACGACATGAAGTTTGTGTTGATTTGGATCGTGATAAGTTTTTGACCATGTTGTGCAGAAATACAGTGACAATATACAGAAATAGGACATCAAGTCAGTAGTGGACGGTACAAGATGTGGCCACTACACATATAATTACATTTATTTTAATTTAAGATAATAATTATTCATTGTTAATTTCTATTATCCCCTGAATTTTCGGCAACATGACACCACCATGTGCATTAAATTGCCTTATTTCTCTCTTTTTTTTAATTATATTTTATTTTTCCATAGAGATACATTTCCACTAAATATTAATTTACATATTTTCTTGATTCATTCACGATTAAACCAACATTTGACAGTTTTACCCATCATTTCAACCAGCTGAAACTAAGTCTGTCACCATCAGGGAAATACTTCTGCGAAGTTATGAACAGGTATTGTAAAAACACAGGTCAAAGATGCCAAGAACTTTTCATTTTAAGTGGTCTTCTAAATATTCTGTTTGTGCTTCCACAGTCGTCGCTAAATGCCTGACCATCAAATACTTCGCACTGAGTTGACCCAACTGATCTGGTACTGCCACGACTAACTAACTGATACAACGAGATAATAAATCAGAGTCCAAATCGATCTTGTTATTAGCTGAGGAGAATCTGTAATATACTGTAGTTTATTTACTCTGAGTCTGACCTGATCTGTTCGGGTGTTCCTCCAGAGGTGGCGTTAGTGATGGCCCAGGCCGCCTCTTTCCTGGTCCTGAACTCTGCCTTCTGTAGAATGTCGATCAGCACCGGGAAGATGTTGGCGTCGATTACAGTCTGTGAGGCAGGACCAGATGTAAAATCAGGGGTGTGTCTCAGAGAGCAGCTTCAATGTGGTTATGACATCTTTACCTTTACAACCTTTACAAAACCCAGGTGTGGGTTACACCAGCTGCTCATTACTGCCTAGTCCTGACTGCTAAGTTGGTCTTTCAGTCTCTAGAACAGACTTTATATTAGCTGCACCAACCACACTTGAGCCTAGTCTTAACTACACGATGCGATCACTATGTAACATTATTACGGAAACATTAGGGTGTGTCCTCTGATACAATGATAGTGAGTTTACTGCATCCGTTCACCTTGAAGGCATCCCGGGGAAGATCTCTGTTTGTCTCAAACATGTTTTCTAATGTTACCTGGAGGACAGGACACTGCTAAGAGAGCCATGTCGTCACACAACAGTGAGATCACAGAGCCCATTTGCCAAACAGTCACTGTATTCTAAATTAATGAGCAGATACATGAAGAATCTTCATGTATCTGCTCATTAATTTAGGTTTTCGGCCATCAGTCTTGAGTCCTGCTTTTTAGCCTGCACCAAGTTGATGTGACATAATGGAAACAAACTGCAACTACCATCAGTGAATGCCATCTTACATGCTGATGGCAGTCAACAACATGAGCACTGGCAAATAAAACGGTGCCTCCCAAGTAGTTGTTCAAATTTTTTGGCTGTGAATCAGGCTGCTGATACACAGAAACGGTCGAGATTGTGACTCTATGCCTGCTCCTGACTAGACGTTAGATTTATGTACAGTCTTAGCGAGAACACGGCTTAAGCCTAGACGGCGCAACAGGCGGATTAGGTCAGACTTAGGATGCCAAGTTACAACTGACTTATCTTAAGACCAGGTGTAAACCCTGTTGTTGGAGCTGACCCTGGTGATCAGAGATATAGTGAGGATGGGTAAAGCCCATCTCATCTCAGCTACTGTATCATGAGCCTGTAAGGACTGTGATGAATGAACCTCTCAGTCTCTCAGTGTCTACGTAACAAACTGATTTAAAATCAAACTCAGTGTGGTTCTCATTATAGATAAATGCCTAATGAGGAATTACACGGCTTCAAAGAATCACATTATTAAAGTACAGTTACATATATAAGTAAGACTTTGACGTAGAGATACTTACTGATGTACATGGTGTCAGAAAACATTACTAACTGACATACAGCTGTTGACAGTGCTAGCTTTTGTATTTAAAAGTCAATCAATCATCTTGGAAGATGAGCAGGTTGTTCTTGTGTTGGGCACAGACCCAGATTAGACGACTTAAGATAAGATGAAACCACTGATACAGCAAGAAAAATGTGTTCTCTACAAGAGGCAGAAGCTGTATGAGTCAGAGTTATGGAAAGGGCACAGAATTATTATGAAGCACGGCTGGAACATGAAGTGAACAACAATTTAAGTGTACTAAATAAGACTTGCCGTGATTATATCAAGTCAGAAATAAAGCAAAGTGCTGAGATTTCAACACAGTGAGTTTAATCTGCAGTAAAGTGGGTGTCACGGATACGATTACTAATATTTGTGTTCTTCTCAAAGAGTAAATTATTACAATGCTATTCATTTCGACATTCATTTCACCATTACAAACAATATAGCACCTGAGTAAAGATTTCTGCTGCCATGGCTGCAGAGGATCACTGACAGAAAAAGTCAAATATGAGATATGTCACCTGTATTTGTGCTCGGTTTCCTGCTGTGATGTTTGAGATGGTCCAACAAGCCTCTTTGCGAATGGACTCTTTAGCACTGCTGAGAAGGTGCAGCAGACAGGGCAGGGCTGAGCAGTTCAACACCACCTATGCACAGACAAGACAAAAACTTTATGTGTTGTTTATGAAAAAGTTCAACATCAAGTATAATCAGGTAGATCACTTTTTTGGGTGCTGCTGTCTTGGCCAGGTCTTCCTTGAAAAAGAGATTGTTGATCTCAGCGGGATTTACCTGGTTAAAAACGAGTTAAATAAAATAAAAATAAATCCTAAACGAACACACCTGTCTTGATTGGCATCATGTTGGCTAAAACGTTGGGGACATTTTCATGTAAACAAACACATATAAACAAAACGGGCAATATCAAGGTAGTCAAAACTGATCAAGCTCATGTGCATATATCGTACCATAAGTTGATAATGTAAATATTGTGACAGGCCTAATCCTACCTAATGCGATGGTGCAGCTCTTTCAAGTGTTTTTGTCTTATCCAGCTGTTCTGTGTAGCCCCTGCTTCTCAGTTACGTATAAAAGGTACAATCACGGAGCGGGGAAGCAGAGTTGTCTCAGCTCTGAGCCGGGAACGAAGGTACTAACAGCCCAAAACAATGTCTGTATAAACAGCACGACGGGATCGTGGGCGGGACAGGTGTGATGTTTCGACAATGAATTATGTGTGTGAGACCCACTGCGGAAAATCTTTTAAAAATAGAAGTAGAACAGCAGCCAAAAATGTAAGAAAACTTGGAAAACACTGAGGTCCGAGAGCTCCTGATCCTCTCAGCAGAAGACGAGATCGGCTGGTTCATAACAGGGAAGGTAAGTAATTGTTATTAGATGCAGACACATATGTCATATGTCACACTAGAGACCAACGATGTTGCGTTTAACGTCACGACCGTCACGCTTCTTTTGATTCTGTGATGCTGTCTAAACTCACACACTGGAGCAGAATGATGCTGTTTTGTTCTGTGTAAAAACGCAAAGGAAGCATAAAGAAGGGACTTGAGGCCCTATAGCGCCATCTCTGTGTATGAAGAGCTTTTGACAGGCGAAGGCACAATCAATGAAACAAACTTCAGTTTAATAAACTCTCACCTGTGTTTGGATGTCATCTCCAGTGACAATGTTTCCTACAGCTCTCAGAGCAGGGGAGGCCACCTTATAGTCTGTGTGCCTGCAGCAAGGGAGGTTTCATAGAGAGAATTTTAAGTATTCTTAGAGCCCATGTTAACTACGACAAAGACAATAGATAGTATGGTGGACGTACATGAGTAGCTCCACGAGGCGCCTGCAGACGCCAGAGTCAATGACAGCCTGGATCTTGTCATTGGGGCCGTCTGAGAGGTAGGACAGGGCCCAGCAGGCGTCTGCCAGCAAGTCTGGGTCACTGCTAAATAAAAGCCTGGAGAGCACTGGCAGACAGGGTGACACCTAGACAGCACAGACACAACGCATAGTTATGACAAGACACAACATAAGTTCAACAAACACACAAACATCAGGTCAGACTTAAGCAGCTGAAGGAAAAGCTGCCGGCAACATTGATTTTTTTCTAGGTCACCGAAATATAAACAGGGAGCAACAGGTTTCTCAACAACATGTCAGTCTTGTCACACATGCCACCATTATTATTCAGTATGCCAACCCATGACTAAAAACACAAATTTCAAGCACTTCTGGAACCTAAGGACTAATATTCTGACAAAACATCTGCATATACACATGGTCCAGGGATTTAACAGCGATGGTTCTAAGATTTTGGGTTAGCAGCATTCAAAAGCACATGATGAGAAACAGTAAATTGTGAAGACAATAAAGCCTCCACAAAAACAGCATTTTGAGTCTTGTGTGTGATTTATCCTGGCTTCATATGAGCACTCGGCTAATGTATACAATGTAAAATGCCATAGGCTTGTGCTAATAACATTAGCATGTTGTATTTGTGGGGAAAATGTGTCCAGATAAAGACAAGTGTTTGTCTGTGAATGCTACGAGTTATAGTGAAGCTGATTTGTATACTTGTGTTTGAAACTGTCTCTATTAAGCCATGTTTAATGTGTGTTTAATGTGTGTTTAATGTGTGTTTTGAATCAACTAAACTTCACAGCACTTCACAGAAACCTCACCGCTGACTAGTGTTTTGGAGGTGTAACTGTTGTGCGGCTGCGTATTTTCAAACGGGAATAAAATCCCTGTCTTTGCATTTTATTTTGATCACGGTCTGTTTTTAAAAAAGTGCTTGTGAGATATCAAATGTGGCTTTGAGTTGCAACTAAAAACACCAGGATATATATCGTGTTATCGAGATAATAATTTTCGTCCATATCGCCCAGCCCTAATTACCATTGTTTTTTTGGCTGGTGAGAGAAGCAAATCTAGCAGCCACTTGCATATTTTACAGGCATTAGACTGGTGGCTGGTACTGTTAACAACCTTGATGGCTACTATAAAATTAACTTATTATATCAGGAGTACATATTAGCTGTGACTTGTGGCACTGTCAACCAGAATTTTTATTCAGAGACTGTTCAACTGATTGTAGGTTGTTGAATTACCTTTTCAGAAGGTCACCAAATAAATCCTAAAAGTTACAATAGTTTTCCTCCACTGTGACATTTGAGCTCCAGTGTAAGTACTGCCACAACTACTCCATCTTCTACGGTTTAGCAAAACTGTCAAACCTCAGTTGTAGACCCAGGTTTTGTTTGAGCGGCAATGACAGTGAGTTAACTCCTGACAAATACAGGCTGTATTCAGCACCTGATCGTGTGTCCAAATGGGAATAAAAACTTGAACCACAACACTTGTCCAAAGCAAAATGTTCAAACTTTAAAAAGTAGCATAATCATCACAGTGTTTTTGGTGTTGACTTCGTGAGGCCAAGCGGTACCTTTTCAAAAGCAGGTGGAGGGTTTTTTCCTCTACAGAGATTAGACAGAGCCCACACTGCATTCCTCGTCATGGTCAATCTAGTGGATTTGGTCAGAAGCCTGAAATAACAAAGAAAAGCAAAACTCAGTGCACGAGATAGTATCAGAAACGCGGTGTTATAGGAAAGCTAGAGGCCTGAATAAGTGTTCCCTCTACAGAGGCAAAGAGGATGAGCTTACATTAATAATGGTGGAAGGATGTTGCAGTTCAGCACATAGTCCCTGCACACCGCACTATCCCCTGCAATGTTACCCAAGGCCCACACAGCCTGCAGGAAAACACACACACACACACACACACCCAAACCTTTGTTATGAACAGATACTGGATACAGGAGCACGGAACAAGGCAAGATAAACACACAACGGTCAAGATGGACACAGCACATCATGCCAGTGTCACTGTGTTACCTGTTCTTGGACGTCCTCAAAGTCTGAGTTAAGTAGTTCAATGAAGATTGGCACTGCTCCAGCCTCGATCACCGTCTTTGTCTGCATGGATGTGCCGGATGCTATGTTGGTCAGTGCCCACGCTGCTTCAAACTGCAGGGGCACAAAATGGCACAGAAAAAAAAGTATATTTTTAGACATCTCTGACAACAGAGCCCTGCCCTGATCATGTTTTAATTAAATGAGAGAAAACTAAGATCCTTATTGGTTCACCTCAACAAACGGTCGTTCCCATTTCAATACACTTTACATAGGTGAACCAGTCAGGAACAGGAGACAGTTCTGAGCTGGTGTTAAAGTATTCAAACTGGTTTGATGTTAAGCTAAACTCCAGACCATACTGGCATACTAACTTATACCACTAGGTGTTGCACTTCACTCAACAGCCGCTTCCAAATGGTACATAATGAGACTTAGAGCCCTGAAACACCAAGCTGATGATTGGCCAGTCAATGCCTGCCTGTCTGTCGGTAAGTGTCTGCTGCCCTAGTTTTTGCTGTGTGTCCCGCACTGTTGGCCCTAGTCAGCCCTCAACAGATGTTTTTTGGCTGATTTAGCATGTTAAATAAACAGCAGAGGCGCTGGAGCCTGACAGTGAGAGAAATCTCTCTTACTGGCAGTTCAGCTCAGTGCACGAGAAGAGAAACAGAAGTGAGGAGAGCAAACTTTCAACTTAAGTCAAGCGGGTGTGCAATTGAAACAAACTTGTCATGTTAGGCAAGATTTTTTTATGCAATTAAGCTCTTAAGCAGAAACTATTTTGAAATGTTTGTGTTATTGCTCTCTAGCACATAATAAATATCCTTTGTTCTTTCAAGGTCAGGTTGTGTTATTAACATGCTAACTAGCTAACTAACGTCTTGATCCACCTAGGCGGTCTTCTTGTTTCCCTTTTTGATTGACAAATACAGACCACCACCACCTGCTATGGAGAGTTATTTCCTCATAAATGCTAGTTGGCTGTAGCCTTTGCGGTGTGTTCAAGTACGACATTTTGACTGAGACACAGGCGACATCAGGTGACGCTACGGTCAGCCTTTGTCGCCACTACTTTTTTTATTTCAGTTTGGTGTGTCTGGGCCTTTACAGAGTCCATGAATAAGAGTGTAGCAGCTCCAGTCTACTTGGTGCCAGTAATGCATTCCTAAGCTGTTTTGCCAACTGCTAATAAACACTTTATAATAAGAAGAAGCAGAGCGTGAAGCAGCACAACAACCAGCAGGACAACTGACACATGGTGTTCCTATTTATTTTTTTTCATCTTGTCACCCCCCCAAAAAGCATAAACTTTCTAGTAAACACAACATGCGCCGTGTGCATTTCTTCCCCTCCGATCGCTACTGATATTTGACTCCTCAATGTTGCTGGTATTGCTACGCATTTAACAAGAGTGAAACTCTACTCGACAGGGGAACAAATTTCAACCCAACACTGGCCACAGCTTGCAATGCAATGCAAGTTGGATTCAGCACCGTGACACCATCAGCACAGGTAGCTAATGTAGGCTATATGGCGGTTAGGCCTAATCTTAAAGCCACCGAGGGGCTGAATAGACAGGCTACTTACTAACTGACGTGCTCGCCTGACCAAACCAACCGCTGCTCTTAGGTGAAAACAAAGCGTCCACTTCTTCTTGTCTGATGCATAATTGATTCATTACGGTTATAGTCTTGAATGAAACTTGCAAACATTCATGAATCTGTTTCCTTAAACCATCCAAATATACAAATTTTCAACATTACATTGAGCAGCGTACACCTGACTTCATGTGGCCCAGCATTGCAGTCAAAACACTATGTTTGCTCCCCCGTCTAGCAACACCTGTCCCTCAATGAACGGTTCCTACCTATAGTGGCAGGCACCCATAGCAATACAGTGACTCCCACAGGTCAAGTTAGCAACCTACACACATTTTACACCATGGATGGCTCCTACAGGCTACCCTTTACGCATTAGATGAAACCGGTTTAAGCTTGTAAAGCTGACTAGACTGGCAAAACCAGAAATCACCCCAAGTCTAATTAGAGATAAGTGTTGACTCAATTATAAAGAGTTGACGAGCTTCTGCCTTGCTTTGACTTGCTTATCTTCAAGTTAAGAGTGCACTGTGGCTTATACTGTTTGTGTAATTACCTGGATGGAGTACGTTTATAAGGTTTGAAAACTTTACCAGCCTGCATGGCAGGTGACACTTCCTGATTTTTCCACGAGAAACTAATTTTAGGGGCATCTGTCACTTTACAGGTATTAAAAGTTGACCCTATGTACATGTTGCATGAGCAGAGGATGTTCTGAGTGTGTACAGACTAACCTGTAGTGTGCAGTTGACGCTCTTCTTCAAGAATTCCACAAACCTCTCCACTACTCCAGGTGTGTTTATTACTTCATCAATCGGTGGGTTGGGCTCTGAAATGAACAGCAGTCAAACTGGACATAAGTATTTTTGTTTGGTCTGTGGTGGCCTCATGACTGGTACCACAGCTGTGTGTAGAGTCACTGTAAGTACAAATATATACCTTTGGAAAGTAGTTTTCTGAACTTTTGTGTTGTGGCGAGCTGAAGCTCCGGATCCTCCGAGAAAAGCATCTCAACCATGTCTCTGGTAATGACTCCTTCCTGCAACAACACATGCACGAGCACTCTCAACACTCAATCCACTCAGCGAAGGCTCCACTACTCTCAACCCGCAGGCTGGAAAAGAGGCTAGACAACAATAATGATAACAATGGCCCTGAGTGAGCCTCTCTTTGTCTTTTAGGAAAACACACTCACTGTGACTGGAGAGCTGAGGTAGGAGTCTACCAGCGGACTCTCAAACATGGCCTCCTCTTCATTGAGAACATCCACATTCCTTCTCTTGAAAAGCTGTGATTATAAGTATTGTCAGAGCACAGAGAGACACAGTGAAGAGAGATAATGTTCGATATACACAGACTGAATACAGATATAATCTCACACAGGGAGATACAGAGTCTGTTGAGTCACATGGACAGGGTCAGTGTGATACCTGTTGTTCTCGTTTCTGTTTCCTGAGTTGGATGCCCTCCTCCTCTCTCCTGCGCCTCATCTCCTCCGGGTTCAGTGCTTTGTTCTTGTAGCGGTTCATCCTGTAGTTATCTTTGGCCGGACTGGCTGACGGCTCTGATGGACCACAGACACAAGTAAACACAATTAAGACACAAAACGGAAACAAAGTTGTGCACCGTTTGTTTTATCCAAGTTGAACTTAACCCTGTGTAGAAAAGACTAAGTAAACACGTGACTAAGGATGTCACAAGAACTGACACTTTGGTACGAAGTCAATGTCGAAAATGTGACAGTACTCGTTTTCACCAGCCAGGGATGCAATTATTACATTATTAAACGCCAAAAGGACAAGAATACCTGCCAGGTGCATCTGAGCACTGCCTCTGCCGCGTTGAAAAGAAAGTGTTTTTTCCCTGAGGTCAGCTTATCTTTTAAAATACTTTGCAATGGGAGCACTGCATATTGACACTATGCTACAAACACCAGTGAGACGAGGCACCGAGCGTCTAGTCTGTACTGAGTGCTGCACGCTTGACATTTTTTCCTGATCCAGAGTTGAAAAATGTTAATCTTTGGGTGAAACGCTACACTTGTTACTGTCACTTCTTACTAGGGATGCACACGATTAGACATCTAAACGCCCCCCAGAAATATTAGTCGGTTTAACTTATTAGGGTTTTATTCATGTACAAGGCTGCTTAACTGTCATGCAGCAACCCGCCACTAGTGGGTGCTACAGAGGCGTCAGACAGCAGTCCCCCTCCCCGCGGTAATGCTGGAGTAGACTGGAGTTTTAAATAAGAGAGATGTCCTCTCACCAAACCAGCGCGGTTTGGCAGCACTTTGATCTAGAACATGAATTCAGCAGCAATGAATCTTTTTTGAGATGTTATATTATTTGTTAACTTTAAGTGAGTTGTTGTCAGATAATGTGCAGGGTTTACATTCAGACTGCACGCAGCTAAACGCCTCTCATTTCAGCTGAAGTTTCATTATAAACTACATGTTGTTTTATTCACTCTAAAGTGAACTGCTATCATTTCTGTCAGATAATCATTTCAGAGGCACTTTATTTATTTCAGATGTTATTTCAGTGGTTAACTTTTGACTGAGTTGCCAGCATGTTCACATTCATACTGCACGGTGCAAAGTGTCTCGTACTTCAGCAGCATTTAAAATCCAACATGGTTGTTGAAGATTGTGATTAAAGGCTTCAAAGGGCTCTTAATGCACAATATATTTTTGGGACGATGTTTCAAATACTTAACAATAAATTGTAGTAAAATTTGACTGTTTTCTGAGTTTTTTTCCTTAGTCTTGATTTAAATTTTCATTTAGTCGCCAGGAACATCCCTACTCAAATAGTCAGTCAGAGACCCCTCAGTTGACTGAGATTGCTTCAGGTCAAGCAGTCTTTTTTTCTACTCAGTATTATGTGCAGTGTACCTCTGGGGAGGATCCTGCTATAACTTCTGAGTTGGGTATAACCCAAATTCCTACCCAACTATCCAATCACAGAGGAGAAGGGGCAAGACAAATAGCTGAGCGTAAAGACCAACCATCACACACGCAGAGTGCAGAACAATAACGGTGGATAATTCTGTTTAAACACTGTAGGCTGTATATTAATATATGTTTCCTTGCCCACAAAATGTCATCACACAACATGGACTAGTGCTCTGTGTTTGAGGCGGGTCATCAGGGGTTAATAACACTATTTTAATTTATTTCAATTGAAATGTTGTTAATAAAGGAGTGTATATTCAAGTACATGGGATACACTGTTTTGTTTTGTACCGTGGCATCGAACTGGGTATTGAAAATCCTAACATTTCACTGGTATTAGTATAAACTACTAAATGTCTGGTATGGTGACATGCCTACACGTGACAGACAAAGTTTGTTTCCCCTGACATCTCTAATAATAGGCCGTGATGATGACACTTCACATACACAGGTCTATATATAAAAAGGCCCTGTATAAACAAGCTCATAGAAACTGGACAACATGGCCTAAAAATACACACACACACACACACACACACACACACACACACACACACACACACACACACACACACAGCTAAGCTATTCATCAACCAGTCAGCTGGCGGGCAGAACAAACGTATTTATTCAGTAGAGTTAAATCGCAGAGTTAGCATATATCAGTGCCCACACAGGTCACACTGTCCATTCTCAGTATTTGTGCAGTCATGCCGCCAGAGCAGGGCACTGGGCAGATCCCTGAGTCACCCGGGGCTACAGGGTACAGAAAAGAGAAGTGGGGACAACACTGAAACCTGCCACCAGCACAGGGAGGTGCGAGCCTTCTGTGCCAGAAGCCCCCTGTCGCACCAGCGGGGGTTTACGAGGTTAAATATCGCAACAAGTGGCGCAAATTGAGGTCATGTTATGGTTTGAGGGCATTAGCACAACCAGCCTCATAAAAAGCTTACGCGTGTGTGTAATGTGTCCAGATGGTAAAGCCACAGGCGTGGACGGCACACGAGCACAGGTTGGGGCTGAATGCTTTAATATCTGTACTGTGTTAGTTAGATGGGCTGCTGTATGGGAACTGTACAGACTGTCTGCTGTTGGGACTGCATGGCACAGAAATAGCCT
Organism: Cephalopholis sonnerati; assembly: GCA_019142605.1. Classification (NCBI taxonomy): domain Eukaryota; kingdom Metazoa; phylum Chordata; class Actinopteri; order Perciformes; family Serranidae; genus Cephalopholis; species Cephalopholis sonnerati. Next base: position 38,932,780 of record JAGQAX010000014.1, on the reverse strand, counting down.
TGCAGAGGACATGTCTGCGTTGGCATTTCAGAGGACACCCTACCTACTGCGAGGAGTCTCTAGAAGAAGGAAGATGATGAAGTGTCTGTGGACTCAAATCAGGAAAGACTCATGTTCATACTGACATGTTGTGGTATTTTGCCACCCTGATAGATTCGGTTATATTTGCTGAAGTTTTAAGTGAGCTGAGACTGAGAATTCTGCCACTACCTCAAAAACACCAGCCGTGTGATGGGAGCCGTCTGTTGTAGAGCGGTGGCATGAATCTCAACAGCAAATTTATCAAAACTGTTTGCACAGATATATAGCATCACTTCTTGAGCGAGGGATTTTGGTGAACCAACCCTGACCCTTTGGTTTAGACTCACTAAGTGAAACACAACATCCTGCTCTGGTGACAAATCAAGCACCATCAGTGGTCATTCAAATCAAGGATACTTTTTTGAATATTAAAAACTAACAGAGCCTAAGAAAGGGAGCAACAGGACTCACGTTACAGTAATAAAACATAACGACCTGATATTTGTGGTTCAGCTTAATTTCTGTACATAATATTTCAATTTAACGTATACAGTAAATCAGGATGGTTTCAGACAGTTTGTGTACTTAAGACTGTCCCTGTCTCTCTGTACAGACACAAATACATATATACAGTTACTAATAATGTCACTGTAGACAACAGATGTCGAGGAGGGGAAAAAAAGCATAATCCTGTGCGGGAATAGTCTGGAAAAAATGAGGACCCCTGATGTCACATGTACACGCTGCTGTACAGAGAACTGTCGCATGTCACAACTGTTAGTCACTCATGTTAGCAAGCTGTCAAAAATAATCAAGTTTTCATTTTACATGGCATCTACTAGCTCACAGATTTTCACTTTAATATCAAACTATATGAAAGAAAAGATAACAGCGAGTTTAAGAAATAAAAATAACACAATAGTATGACTAAAGAGGACGAGGCTGATTGACAGAGCTAACATGGCTAAGCTAACGTAAGCGCTAGCCGCTACGCACACAAATATGTGTCTAACAAATAAGACTATTACATTGTGTCATGATATGCCTAATGGCTAACAATCTTTTCAGAGTAACTGTAGATCTACTGACAAGTTGCAGTCGACCTACCCAGGAAATAATACCGAACACGAAGCTAACGCTACATTTAGTGTGATATATCTGAGTAGCGCTAGCGTAGCAGTTGCTCCTCACCTGCTTGCTAACGTTAGCGCTAGCAACACTTATAATGTAAGAACAACGGATGTCAGGGAGACTTGCCAATTTTGTTTTGAGATTGCAGATAAACAAGTCAACTTCTTGACATAACTGATCACATCTTTAGCCCGAGGTCAAGCTATACGTGTATCTTCCCAGCAAAGAAAAGAGGATACGGCGCGGCGCTAACGTAGTTAGCTATTAGCTAAGTTTCCTTAAGTTGGCTAACACGGCGCCGGTTGTTTTCTCGGATTACGTTAGCACACCTTGTATTAACCATAATAAAAGGTGAAACGCTCTCCTAAGAATAGACAGTTTGGTGACACGTCAATATAAAACTAATAAACTGGAGTGAATTAACTCATATTGTGTTGCTACGTCGTTAACTGGAGCTAGCTATCTAGCTAATGAGTTAGCTAACTAGTTAGCTTAACAACAGTGACAGGATGAGGATTTCATAATCATTCCTCCCGATGACACAGCCCAATTTTTTCCACCACCTCAACGCGTGTCTGTACTCTCGCTTTGCCGAACAGCTTACCCATTGTGTCCTATGTCGTTTGGGTGTATCGTGTCGTGAAGATGTAAATCAATTTTAAATCCTTTCTGTCTTGTAGCTTCCCAGAATTTGCTCCTGTAAGCAATATGTCTGCCGGAGACGGAAACGTCAAAATATAACGCCGACTTCCTGCCGCCAGAGGGCGCCACAGCCTCACACAACAGCCCTCACATTGACGCCACCTTCAGCAGATATCAGCTCAAGAATACAAGAAAACACCCCACACAAAACAAACATGCATATGTTCATAATTAATTTAGGACTGGATTAATGTTATTCTCAAACGGATGCATTGGTTCATTAAGTGATCAATTAAGTAGGCTGCATACACATTGATCATATCAGTTATTAGGAAAGGGACACATTACTTTACATTGCAGTATTCTTCCAAAGTCACTGTTTCTCACTAGTATCTCCATTTTGCAAAAATAGCTCTCTGTTTTCTACTTAGGGACTGTACCTTATTTATTAGAGAAGGGGGTGGCTGGGGTAAGACTTCATTTTTTATTTTATTTTCTATCTTGACCCTTCCCAAAGCTCCACATTTTTTTCCTTAAGGCCTCCCTGAGTGACTTGAGGAGTGCATGACCCTCCCTCCACCATAATTTACCATGTATTTTTTATTCATTCATTCATTTTCCATAACCAATTATCCTGTTGGGGGTTGTGGGGGGGCTGGAGCCTATCCCAGCTGACACTGGGTGAGAGGCGGGGTTCACCCTGGACAGGTCACCAGACTATCACAGGGCTGACATATAAGCCCCTTTTACACTGCCAGATTTTCCGCGAATGTTGGGCCGTGTTGCCGGCAAGCTGCGAGCGTTTAGACACACAGAGCCGGATTGGCGAGTTGATCCAAGGGCGCGCAATTTTCCGCCTCGTAGGGTAGTCATATTGGCAGAACGGTTTTGGTCTAAACAGAGCAAGGCCGCTTTCTGCCTCGGGAGGGTCCGTTGATGACTTGTGGGAGGGGCTGTTGATGACGCCGCACATTCGACCCACTGGCGTGGACTTCAAACCAGGAAACAGCTGATAGCAGGAATGAGTATCTAGCAGCACTAAGGAGACGCAAAGCAGAAGATGAGCAACTGGGGAGATAAAGAACTGCGCGCCCTTCTTGCCCTCGCTAACGAGGAGGCCATTAACCGTCAGATGACGGGAACCGTGAAGGACGGGCCGATGTACGAGAGAATCGCCGAAGGACTGACCAGCCACGGCTTTCCTCGGTACGTCACTGTTTACATCACACGCTGAGCTACACGTTTTGTTACTAGCTCACGCCCCCCATTGCCTCGAAAAAGCCACATTCTGTATAAACAAAAGTAGGCAGGCGGCATTTTGCTGCACTCCCCGATTTTGTTTTTACACTGCCAATGCTGAAAGAAGAGGGATTGGGCTTTCCTGCAAATTTGCACAATTCCTGTTTAAAAAGGGCCATAGAGACAGACAACCATTCACACTCACATTCACACCTACGGACAATTTAGAGTCACCAATTAACCTGCATGTCTTTGGACTGTGGGAGGAAGCTGGAGCACCTGGAGGAAACCCACGCTGACACGGGGAGAACATGCAAACTCCACAAATAAGGGCTCCACCACCCCAGGTTCAACCAAAACCCGTCCTATCACACAAAACCAACACAATTTAATAAGCCTGTACATCACATGTGTAGCAGACAAAAAAATAGTGGAAATAATTTTTGTAATTTTTATTTTTTTGTGGTGTGTGTTTCATTATAGTATCTAGTAATTTTACCAAAATCCTTCACTTGTTCTATTGTTTCAAAGTTTGTCTTCTTGGCAGTGGGAGCACTGTGTTTGTTTGCATGATTGCGCCCTCTGCTGACTGTGAGTAGATGTGCTGCGCTACTTCGGGCCGCGTCAGTTTGCACTGAACTTGGCTGCGAGAGGCATGTTGCTGTGAGGATAGAATACACATGACAGCATTTTGCTCTCTGTGGACTCACAACAGGAATAAACCACAGTTCGACAAGTGCCAGTGTCCAGCGTTTGATCGTGCACCAGAACACAACGCAGTGTGGCCGGGATCTGCAGACTGCTCCAGCTGCACGTGCATGAATGTCGCAGTATCATAAACTTTGCATGGCGGACGTTCATGAGACATGTAAAATAAAGCGATTTTTAAGACTGAGGCCTTTCGCTCGAAATTTGAAAATGATTATTTCTGTTTTTAATTTTGGATTTCGGGTTCAGATACAAAATACAAATTGGGGCTGTCAAAATAGCACGTTAATTTCAATTCATTAATCACATAAGAAATAACTTGTTTTAAAAAATTAACTTTGATTAATGGCCTTCTGTGGTGCCCTTTGACCTCGGTGCGTCTTTGAAGGCCACAGTGGCTTTGTCACAAGATGGAGGCAGACGAGACGATGCTGCTTGGCCCTGTGAATGAAGCATTCACATTTTTTAAAATGCCCAGATGGAACTGTTGATAGGAGCACCGTTCTCTGCAGTAAGGAATTTTCGTACCATCGGAGAATTTATAGCTTAAAATATCACCTCAACACAAAGCATTTAGCAGCGAACCCGGAGATCCGAGCTAGCACAGCCTCTGATGATAGCGCTAGCAGCCAGCCTCGTCCACACTCAACCAAACTGAGTCAGTCTACCTGTGACCGACTGACTTCCTTACAAAATGGATTGCAATGGACTGCAACTTTACGTCGACATATCTGCCAGAATTCATTGAGTTTGTTAAAATCCGTTGACAGCAAAAATTAATGTATGCGATTAATCTAGATGAATTAATCACAATACATGTAATTAATTAGATTATTTTTTAAATAGTTGAACAGCCCCACTACAAATGCAACCACTTACAGTTGTGTGTCTTTCGTCTTAGTCAAAATAAAAAAACACAAGTCCCTCCCCAGTGCTTAAAATATTGTTTGAAATGCCTCCCCCATTTTGCACCACACCTTCCCCCCTCATAAATAACAAACAGTCCCTTATCTCCCTCTGGTTTTAAAATGCTGTATGTGTGTGTGTGTGTGTGTGTGTGTGTGTGTGTGTGTGTGTGTGTGTGTGTGTGTGTGCAGCCACGGTTCCCCAGTGTTTTTCTCAAAGTGAATGTGACAGAGTAATACAGGTGGGGTGCATCTGTGGTCAATTTGCTGGGAGCAGGTAGTGGTAAATTACTGCACTATATTGTGATACAGCATTGTCCTCTGACACGGGCCCCCGAGGGGGCCTGGGGAGATAGCACCAGAAAAAAACTTTAGGGGGCAATGTTGTACAAATAAAGTGGAAGTAATGGGGCATTCAGCGCTGTCAGGCCGGCTCGTTCGCCTATTAGAAAGGGTGTGGGAGGTCAAGTCCGCTGTAGCACAACTGAAATACTTTCCCATGATTACAATTTCTTAGCAGACAAGAACAAATATTGCTCATAGATCCGTGATCTCACAGAGCGCCCATGGGCTGTGGGGTTGAGCTTCACTCAGCCGAGCCACGGGGGCTGAGAATTCACAGCCTTCAGCAGGTGTGCTGGCACAGAGATGAATCAAAAGACACTGCTCGCTGGGTAGCATCTCTCCACCAGTATCAAATAACACAAACACGCAGGACCAGATCCAGTCTGCAGGGCTGTAGCTGGGGCTCATCGAATCTGATTTCACAGGGCCTCCTTTTGTGAGTTCTTTACCTTTCTCATTTCTAGGCCTGCTGAAGCACATCATACAGCAGCCTACACTTTGCAGAGAAGCAAAGGCTATCCATTAGTCAATGCCACAGAGTAAAGACTGCCTTTGTAATGGAATCATAAGAGCCGAGCGAGGCGCATAACCGAAGGGTTTTAAACTAGAGTAAAGTAGGCAGGGCACGGTCACTTCTGCTGTTGCCTCCCACTCACCGTCAGCTCCTAATGGAGATATAATAAACACTACAATCAATGCCCTCTTTTTCATCCAAATTCAAACTGCTGTGAATTAAAAAAAAATGTTTTAAATGAACAAACAGGAAGACCTCTCCTGCCGACCTCATTAGTGGCCGTTGCCCGTCCAGGCTGAGTCAGCAATATTGAAAAAAAAAACAAAAACCGCACTGCATTTTCAACAAGCAAATTAACAGTGCTGTTACAGCAACAACGAGATGTTGATGAAGTGCAATTTCATCAAAATGGGTTTTTAGTTGTTTCTGAAAAGACAATGCAGCGTTTGTTAATTATATTTCTTCAGCAGAGTCTTTTTTTGGGGGGGGGGGCAGCCTTTTGTCCAGATTTTGCAGCATTTAAAACAGCTTCATCCACAGATCTGCACATCTCTGTGTGCTGGGTGCGTCTCTGACTGTAGACATAAATCCTTTTCATTTGCAGGGAGACTGTACTTCATCCAGCCGAGGGGTTTCACAGGCAAATGTCCGCCCTGTTTTGCAAAAATGCTCCTGGCAGTATATCCGTGATAACACATCAAGCAGGACTCAGATCTCTGCAGGTGGATACGGCAACAAGAGAAGAAAAAAAACACATTTTGCACATTTAGTCTTCCCAGACCAAAATAATATGTAGCACATAAAGAGACTAACGACATCAAGGAGCATGTTTGCAGAGTAGAAACTCAATTATGAAGCGTCAAAGGCAGTTTAGTTTTGATTGTGCTTATTTGATTGCGCAAATATACCCAGCTTAAACTGCTCCTTAATTCAATTACACCCAATATGATAATAAGGCTAGTTTGCTGAAATGTGAGAATGTGGTTGGGCCGCCTGTGGGAGGGAGAACATCTGCAAGGCTCGGCGCTGAACGCTTTGTGTGAGAGTAATAAAGGGTGAGAGAGATAACGCCATGGGGAGGATAGTGTGCGGAGAGAGCAGTGTGTCAGTGCATGTGGGGCGTGAATGGAAAAGAGGAGATATGTCTTCATAATATAGTGTTGAGAATCCATTCAGCGCTGTCCATTCCTTACTTCTTTATCTGACGACTGGGGCCCTCTCCCTCTCCGTCTCTCTGTCTCCCTCTCGCTTCCTGACATCTACCAGGTGGCGGGGCCGATAAGTAAGATGCTGAGTAGGTGATTTTAGAACGTTCTTGTGGATTATTCGATCATTCCTTGTGTGTGAGAGGGAGATTTGTGGGAACCATTTGAATACTAATGTATAGTTTTCACCTCACAGAATAAAGGTGTAGACTGTGTAAAAATAATGGATGTAGACACCGTGTCGTCAGCCATTGGTTTGAGGACTCCTGTTTTAAAGCTTCGAGTTTGGCATTTTGGCTGTTGCAATCTTGGATTTTTGGAGCCAGATGTGACCGTCTTTGGACACGTGGGTGAAGGGGGGACACTATCCACAGGCAGCCTGTCACTTTAAGCATTTCTAACATTTCAATAGGAAACATTTATAAAATGTCACCCCCTTTACAGTTGTCATGAACAGGGATATTAGCTACAGAGAACTGTTATTCCTACCAGGCTGTAAACATGTTTATTTCGAGTCCAGTCTCACTCCAAAGTCATCAAAATCTGACGCTTGGGCAGTGACTTCCAGCGTCAGAAACCAACGAAAAAAGGCGTCCGTTAATGTCGGCATGATACGCGTCAGGTTGCCGTCACAGCCATGTCAGGGGGAATGCGGAGGGACAAGGACAAAGTTAAGGCGGCAAAAGTCCCAGTCAGGCGGGCAGGAGGGGTGGTGGATGGCTCCAACAAACAAAGACTTTCACCCAAGATAGCAACGTTTGTGTCCCGTAAGATTCTAAAGCCAAACCCTGCTCTTTTTTCCTAAACCTAACCATGTGTGTTTGTTGTTGAAGGAAAAAAAAACGTTAATTCACGGTGTTGTACCGTCGTAAATTTCCTGTGAAAACAGAAGTGTATTTTGAAAGAAGACAATGCATGTAACAGGCTGAACTTGGCACCATGTCCCAGAACGTCAACAACCAACACACCCAGAGTACCTTGGACGTCATATGTGGACGTGGAAAGTTCAGGACCAAATGTAGACAGGTTCTGTTCCAGTTCACAAGCCAAATTTTGATCCATTCTCAGCATTTCAATCAAAAATGACAAGTTTTGGAGCCCAGAAAGTTGATTCCCAGCTTGAACCAGAAAGTAGCAGGGTTTTCTTGACCTCAGATGCAAACTGTGACAATATCGGTGGGTTTGTCATATTCTACAGATTGGACAGAGAGGATGGAGTCTGCACGTAATATTCTTCTACATCCTGTTATAATCAATAGTTGGTCAGTGTTAATTTTGTTGATGAAAACTATGATGAAAATGTTTCGCCAACAACCTTTTTTTCATGATGAAAGTGAGACGATGACGACTAAGATAATGTTTATGTTTTATTTTCGTTGACGGAAAAAGACATGACAAAAATGTTTGTGGTTGACTATCGAACATTGAAAGCTGAGAATAGCTGCGCTTGCAAGTTATCTTCAAATGCTGTGTAAGCAACAGGCTGTAAACTCCAGAAAATAGTCGGCGCCAGGATGTTTTGCTAGCCAGCTAAAACACTTCGGAGCAGTGTCACCTGTTGGTGCGAGCTGTGAGCTGTAATTCAGCAGTAAATAATCAGCCGTGTGTGTCTGACTGTGGATGGTGGAGCTGCAGAATGGATTTGTGGAGTTTGTTAGTTGCAGCAGTGGCTGTTAGCAGTTAGCAGTTAGCTCCGCTCGCAGCCAGCGGCTGCCAGACTTCACAGCTTCACCCCGCAGAACTCCACTCAGTCCGGATTGGAGAAGGTTTCTGGGTTGATGGTGTTTGACAGGCAGGTAGGAGGCTCAGTTATCTGTCAGTGGAGCTGTGCTGGAAGTAAACAGGCTGAACTCAGATCAGTTTAGTTTGAATCAGCAACTCTGTGAGAGGACACGAGTTTAAACCTCCAGACTAACATGTTGCAGAGGAAGAAAGAATTCAGTCAGATGGATCAGTCAGAGTTTACAATGAACCTGGGGACAAATCCTAGTTGTCTCACATTAGTTATTTGTTGAGAGCATAAATAGAGAGATGTTGAGCTTTTCAAATGATGATCAGTGAGTGTGTGCTCGTAAATCAGCCCTTAAACCTGTCACACACACACATTATTTTATACAACCTGTCACCTTGAGTCTGATTTCTGAGACATGAATTAGCCTCACTGGATTAGCTTAAAGAGAAATAACATGTAGAAAACACTATTAAAAGTTGACTAAAACTTTTTGAATTTTCAGCTACTAAAACTATGAAGGATAAAAATAACTAAAATGTGACTAAAACTAATACGTATTATCGTCTAAAGACTCAGACCAAATCTAAAATAGCTGTCAAAATGAACACTGTAGTTAGTTCATGCTTTTTTACTTTGGATAAAAACAAATATCTGTAACTAATAACAGCTCACAGGTAATCAATGAGAGAGACAAATCTGCGGCTGTGGATTGAAAGCAGACGCTAAAAATGGTCATTTACAAAGAACAGAGCTGTGTATACTACCCCTTTACTGGGAGCACTGGTGTGACAATCTGTCTTCAACTACAATATAATCAGGTGTGTAGAGAAGACAAAGAAGATGATGGCGAGCTGTTCTCTCTTGCAGGGATGACAACACCCATGTATGAGCTCTCCACTACAATTGAGAACTCAGCAGCCTGGCTGTCCTTCAACCTGTAGTTCTCCCATGCTACACCTCCTCCTCCTCCACACCCTGCACTGGCTTCTCAGTGGCTACTATAATCCAATTCAAGACACTGGTACGGTACTTGGCAGTCATACTGTGACCGGTCAGGCCCATCCTACATCCAGCACATGGTTAAACCGTACACCCCAGCTTGTCCACTATGCTCTGCTACTGCCAACTGGCCTGCTACTCCCTCGCTACAAACTGGGCCCAGATACTGCTCAGTGAAATCAGCACTGTTTACCGTCCTGGCTCGACGGTGGTGGAGCGAGCTCCCTATTGACATCAGGATAGCAGAAACTCTACGCATCATCTGTCTTGGACTGAAAACTGATCTGTTCACACTGTACCTTTGCCCCTGAAAACTCTCTGTAACTCTTGTTGTTTCTGAATGCAGCATTTGAAGTACTTCAGCATATTTGATGAAGCTGATGTTTTTCTGGGGTAAATCCACATGGTTGACCGTAACATAACAAGGTTTGAACTTCACTCTTAAATCTGTTTTTTACTACTTCCATCACTATTCATGCTGAGATTAACACCACAAAGCTTGTTAAGGAGAGACTGTCCAAAAGTGTGCGCCTATAAAACCCTTTAGACTTTTTGCCCCACCTTTGAGTGTTGTCCACTGGACAAGGGTATTAACACTTCTGCCTTGTCCATTAATCGGACGATACTTTGTACTACTAACTAGTGAGCTTAAAGCATATTGAACCCTCAACTTCACCTGCGTCGAGGGCTGAAATGAGGCATGAGACCTGATGAGAGAGTTTTTACTTATTCTGGTTGCCTCCAACAACAAGCACTTATACATGAAAGCGTCAGAGATAAAAATCCAATGATACATCGTCACGTCCGGGTCGCTCACGCCCCCTGTGCGACCCGGGAGCAGCTTGTGGTTGTGGTTTTTTACTTAACTTTAACGACTTAAGAGTTCATGTGGAAACGTTTTTACCTTGAAGGGTGGTTTTTACCTATTTGGGGGTTTTTGCTGCACTTTGGACTCTTGAGCCGATTCACCTGTGGGCACCATTGGAGGCCATCAGTAGGATTGCCTACAGCCGTGAGTTACTACTTGCTCTTCGACCACCAGCAGTGGGTGATGTCTATGGTTACGTAGTACCCTAAACGCTACAGAAGGTGAAATTCGACTAAGAAACCCAAATGATAAGAGGAAGAGGAGGTGGTGTTCAGTGTAGACTGAGGAAATACCAGCTCGGTGACAGATGCCCATCCCTCCCAACTGTCCTCCTCTCCAATGCGCGGTCCATTCGTAATAAGATGGATGAACTCGAGGCCTACGCCAGATTTAAACGGGACTTTCAGGAAGAAGCTTGGGAGAAGCTCAGAGCAACATAGACCTATGCATAACCGATTTTGGATATCCTGTTTGACTGGACCAGTCGCCTCTCATGACAAATAAATCCACGGGAGGAGACGTATGCTTGAGAGGTATTGTAACACTGTCATGGTCCAGGAAAAAATACGTACACCTGACACTGAGCTGCTGTGTATCTCGCTTCGCCCTTTCTACCTGCCGAGGGAGTTTCCCAAGCTTTTCTTCACCCTGGTCTACATCCACCAGCGGGCGAACGTCTCTTCAGCCACTCAGCTGATTGCAGAGGTGAGCAACAGACTGGATGCCCTTCCTTCCGATGATCCAAAATTTATTTTAGGGACAACAATATGATGTCAACATTGGACAGTTGTTAAATTTTGGGTAGAATAAAAATCCAGCTGAGGATATTTCAAATGTGCGACGATAGAATTTCACTTTGTGTCAAAGTTCACATTATGATGTTTTGCAGACATTGCGTTTTGTTCTCCACACCTTGTGACTATGACTGACGTTAACCTTTGTCAAGATGACACTGGCATGAGAGGTTTGGAAGATGTACCGTTCTGCTCATGTTTCATTAATGAGACCCAGTGAATTTAGGTTACTTGATGTCACAACTTAAAGAGGCAGGGTTCACCCTGGACAGGTCACCAGACTATCACAGGGCTGACACATAGAGACAGACAACCATTCACACTCACATTCACACCTACAGACAATTTAGAGTCACCAATTAACCTGCATGTCTTTGGACTGTGGGAGGAAGCTGGAGCACCTGGAGGAAACCCACGCTGACATGGGGGGGAAATTTAAACTCTACACAGAGGGGCTGCCCCTACCCCGGGGTTAGAACCAGGAACTCTCTTGGTGAGTGCTGAGTGTCCACTACTGTCTTCATTTGAATGCCTCCTGTGCAGCGCCATCCTGGTGAGAATCTGTGATGAATCTGGGGACTCCAAGCAGGTATACAAACTATGAATGTACCGAGTCAACTCTTTCTCCCTAAAATACAAATTCCAATACCTCAACTCAGGGTTGAGGTTATCTACGAATACCAAGTACCTCCCCCAATACCAGTGCTCTCATTTTTCTGAATTTAAATCTGTATGTCATTGCGTGGGACTTATTGGAATCATTTCATGTTAGGTAACATGACACCAGGGATTGCTATGGCGTCAACAACTGAGCTGTTGACCCAGAAACCCTGACAAAGAAACTTTATTTAATGTCAGTTGCCATCCAAGTCAGAATATCACCAGGAATATCACATCTGTGTGTCCCAAATACACAAATACAGACCCCAGGTAAACGTTCTCTGGGGGCCAACTTTCTTACGTGCCCCCACCCTGCTGTGCATCCCAGTCTTTATGCTGCATTGTTGCTGGATGGCTCATCAACTGAAACAAATCATCCTGGGAAATGGCACAGGGATGTCACAGCGTGGGCTGAGGTGGCAGCAGTAACGCACCAGTCTGATGCCAAAGACTGAGAGAGAGGTAGATACAGCGAGGGGGGGGTCTTGCATCAGAGAACACTAAGGAATGCCAGCAGAGTAGATGAAGCACAAAGATCAATATGGCACAGTCATTGTTCACACTGTAATTGATGAACACGTGGCTTGCGAGGACTTCCTCTGGACCCTCTGCACCTTACAGGCTAATTTCAGCTCAATCGAATCGGCTCAATAAGGCCTATTAACTCAAAGTGCTTTTATTTACCTGCGACGGGCCCCCGCCTGTTGGTATTGGAGGACGTCTGTGTCTTTATTTTTAGACTTTCTATAAGTAACACACAGCAGCAAAGGACTTTAAAGTCCTTGACTATCAAGGGAGATTCCACCGTGTCTATTCCATTTCTATTTACAATACAGCACATTCAGCTCTGCTGCCGCGTATAATCCCTGAAATACCAGCTCTCTCAACTTCTTGTCATGCTTCCTCTGCAGAAAATGTAACACAGAAATAAAAATAGTCCTCAAATTATTCAGCTTTGACTCCGGCTGGATACTTTAATTAAAGCCGTTTGATGTTTGCTCCCGAGCATTCTCAGACCCACTGTGGCTGGCTCTGATGTAAGAATAGGACAGGAGTGACCATAAAGGTGATGTGTATGGCTGTGGATGTGCTGGAGCACCTAACTACCTCACTACGGGGCTTTCACAGCCTCCCTGCGGCGGCCATAAATCCACCCTGTGATTGGAGAGAGGAGGTAATGAGGGGCTTGGTGTACTACGCGGCCACACACACACTCTCACAGGCCGCCGGAGCGCACACGCATTTCTCCGTAAATAACACCACCACTGACCCTGACAGCGGTCTGATCCTCTCGGTCTGCCACAATCACCTTCCTCCAGTAAATCTATCTAATTAACTCCGCAGCTGAAACCGAAGAGTCTCTCCTCCAGTCAATCAGGTTTCTGCAGCGTAATAGTTTCTGACAGGACACAAAATTAACTGAATAAAATTAAGTCTTTTCACTCGGTGTTCTTGCGTTCCTATACAGTGTTAATTGTTGTTTTCAAAAAGTCTCGGACGTGTGGAATTGATGGCCACTGAAAACAATTTAGTTTAAGACGGACAAATGGCTTTTAAGTTAACTTCAAAATACAAGGCCTGGATTTTCTCTGACAGCGTGTCACTTAACTGGATGCGTTTCTGTACCGTGCATAACACCGAGCTGCCTTTGCTTGTTTCTCAAGCGCTCTATTATCGATGTAACAGGCAGATTGAGTGGAAAATGGGAAAAACAGCACGGCGTGATGATAAGTGGATTAGCAAATTGCCCTCGGCGCCCTTTCACGGGCCTGAAACTTGCCTTTCTTGTTCTTTACTTTTGACTCCTACCAACCCAAACCCAACCTCCGCTGACCTTTCGCATGTTGCATCGCGGTAATTGAATGAGAACCTGATAAAGTTAATTGTCTGTTTCCGTACACTCTGAAAGCTGCTGATAATTAATCAGAGAGAACAAAAGCCACTACATCACCACCTAATTATGGGTGAGCACTTGGCAGGCTCGACACACGGGATCCTCATCGGTGTGTTTCTTCTTTTATTCTGCAGCATGTTTGTGTGTGTGTGTGTGTGTGTGTCTGTTTGTGTGTGTATTCATGCCAGCATTTGTTACCTGCAGTTCTGCCTCATTACATTCTTAATAATAGGTTTGATTACAGCAAGCAAAACTTTGTTATAACATATTTCTGTTATTTGGAATCATTTCTTAAAATCTAATTACCTAATAATTATGCAGCGCCAAAGAGAAGTGTGAGTGGGTGGGCTTTTTTTATAAATTAAATGCTGAGCTTTGACTGTTGTTTATCAGATATTAGTTGAAAGGCAAGATTTAGCTCTTCACACATGGTGTCGGTCACTTTTGTTCCAAAGTTTTTAAACGCTGCAAATTTAAAAAAAGTACTCTATTTGATCACTATAACAACTTCTTGTTCTATTATTGTACGAGTAAAGAATTTATTACAATCTTTTATTTTCGTTTTGAGAGTAATCAGACCAAACAAGACAAACAATCTGCAGCCATGTGAGTATGAGAGGACTATGTACGATACATCGATATATTTCAAAGCAAGAT